>VZSZ01001682.1:295262-462206 GCA_013398815.1 Ibidorhyncha struthersii | reverse complement strand
CCTTTCCAGATAGAATACTGTACAACAAAGCCCCGGAAGGGCCTGGGGGAGCAATTATGACCACATTGCTTTCACTTACTCTTTTCCCCCACCCTGTTTCCCTCACACTGTTCTGCCTGCTTATTTTTTGGTATTTTATAAGCTTTCTGGACAAGAAGCATGTCTTTTTCCTGGACTGGAAAATACTGTAATACTGTAGGTACTATTGCAACATACAATTACCATTATGAATAATGGAATCTTATTTAATAACAGTAATCTGCAGAGGCTGGTGAACTCGTGGAGCTACAGTTAGAGCTTTTTTCAAAATATATAAAATCAAACAAAGGTGTAATTTGTCTCAGCAAAAGTGATTCATTATTATCCAAATTGCACAGTAGCGAATTTTACTTGGTTTTAATCTCACAAGATCCTAGTGTCTGTCTGTTCTGACCCCCGCAGCGGTTTGATGTTGTTGATTCTAAAGAGCTTTTCCGACTATAAATTGGATCCCATTTTCAAAGAGGGGAAAAGAAAGAATTCAGACTTTTGTCTGAATGGCATTATTTTTGTAGGAAAACCTTCTCCTTCTTACAGATCTTGCATAAAACGTGAATGCATTCTTTTCACTTCTGGTATCTTATCTTCAAGAGCACTTTAGAAATGCAGCTCTCCTTTATTCCGTTTAAAACGTTTGATTTGATCAAATGTATTCTCTTTTATGCAGGTTAGTGTGTACACTGATGAAACTTATTTTCTTCAGTCCTCTGGGGAGTTTTAGAAGAATTCAATTAGAAAATGTAAATAAAGTCACTTTCTCTGAATGGCTATTATACAGGAAAGCAAGAAAATTCATGGCATCATTGCAACAATATCAGGCTTTGAGCTTAGAAACTGATACCTCTACACAATGCCTTCAAACAAATAGATTTTCTGGTAATAGCTTCATTATGACTCAATCCTAAGAGTGAAGCTCTTATACAGTACTGCTAAGTTTAAATGTAGTTCACTTGCTTATTATGGCATTGTCCAAATGATCATAAAATCATTTAGGTTAGAGAAGACCCTTAGGATCATCGAGTCCAACTGTTAACCTAAGAGACCAACTTGATTCGATAAAACTACAGCAAAAATTGTTGGGAACTTTGAAGCTATTGTATAGTTTTATGGAGTATTTATAGCCTAAACCTCAAACAGATTCTCAGTTTACTAGCGGTTTCTTTCACGTTTCACAGCTGGATGGAATATAATTATTCACCTAAAATGCGTTCGCTTCCAAATACTCCATACTGAAGATACACTACAGAGGGGTTCTGTTTATCTCATTAATATCAGAGAGAGATAAGATTTGCCCCAGAGCAGCCCTAGTTCTGCAGATTATTTTGCTTTTTATGCAGGGGGCACATCTCTATGTTGGATTTTTCTTGACATCAGATGATGCTACCACAATTTGGGAGGCTGTGGCTGGCAGTAGGTATTTGTGTGGATCCAAAATGTATCACACAATGCAATAAAGTTGTGCACAAAGCAGCATTCAAAAGACTAATTTAATACTTGCTACAATTACGCCAGTCATAGAAAGGATTACTTTGAATTGCTCTGCTCCAAGTTCCTAGTGGTTCATACTGTACTTTTGTGAGTTTCAAATCAGGTTTTTCACTTTATATTTTATATCAAAAAAAATCTGATATTCAGTAATCTAGTCAGTTCACAAATCACAAGAATTAGACAGTTCCTTCAACCTACAAGTTAGCTACAAAAGTAACTCAGATTTTTTGTATGAACGATGTTTTTTCTCTGTCTGTATATTTAATCTCTTTCTGTTCACAAATCACAATGCCTCCTATGTTTTATTCTTAATGTCAACAATAATGCCTATAAATTTTCTCCTCATCCAATTTACCACAGTCCACGCACTGTAGGTCTCAATTTCCTCTTCAAAGCAGCACGCCTGCTAACGTATGTATTTATGAGGCCATTCATCCATCTGCCTCCACAGTGGGAAGAGTGGGACGAATCATCATTCAGAGTGTCCACTGGAAGACCCATTTTATCTTCTTCGTGAGAGGAGGCAGTAACATCTCCTAGGAAGTCAAGGAGAGATCCTAGTCTATAGGAGACACTGAATCCAGACCACAGGATTCCTGACAGTCAAGGATTTTATGACTTTCCCAGTGAATTTTTCCCACCTTCCATGAAACGAAAGAAACCCTGGATTCCACATGCTATTCCTGTGGCTGTTAGTGCATTTCGTGTAAAATGTTAAGACTATTTGAAGAAGATGTCAAAAGAAGTCTGCCTCCACTGGGCTAAAAGAATCTTGTTTTGTTTAACCAACATCATCTTCTGTTTTTTTGTGTTTTTTTTTTTTTTTTAAGATATAGAGAATAAATCCAAGCTTTTCCACCTTTACCCCTTGAAAGAAGCTTTTAATTTACCCTACCTACAAATTTTGTTTGAAATCCTGTTTGGCTTTTATTCTGAAGTTCCTAATCCTTTGCACAGATACACATTAAAAAATTGGGCTTTTCACTCAGAGTTCTGGGTTTTACCTTAGAGTCAGATGCCTTCTGAAGTTCACTTTGGCAATCCTTGTCTTGTGTCCCCAGAGTCCCTTTTGGGATCTAATCCAAAGTGCCTGACAAGATAAAAGCATGAAATCTGCCCTCTAAAATCCACACCACATTACCAGTGCATGCAACCTCGTTTTATCTTGTATACGACTGTAGCTCTCACAGCTAGGGAGTTATAGCTAAAAGGTAATGAAAATAAGGTTGCCTTCCTTGTGAAGTCAAGATCACTTAAACCCAACTAGAAATTACAGTCATCTTAACAGCAAAGTTAGGTGATGTGGAATACATTAGTGTTATTTTCTTAATGAGAATGTTTCATAAAAAGTCTGACTCCTGTATTTCTGAAGAAAAGTCATATTTTCCTAAATATCTCCTACTTCTACCAGTCTTCACAAACTGTTTATACATTTTTTTCTGTGAAAAAAATCAGATTATTTGACCTATAAATGTAGATTCGATTAATAAGTTAAGAAAAACAAAAAGCCGAAAAAAAATCCACAATAAAATAAACAAGTAGTAATGAAGAATGAAGAAGAAAGAAGAGAAGCAATATTATTCTGAAACATTTGGGACTAATGAAATAATTTACTCAGGCTGTCAGCAGGCCAACTGAGCCCAGAAAAAAATAAAAAAAGAAAAGGTTAATATCTGTCCATTAGATTTTTTAAGCACAACATTCATCCTCTTAGTTCTTTACCTGTGTGGTGCAGAGCTGGCTGTTTCCTTCAATGGACCAACACCAAAGAGAGAGCATTCCAAACAACAAGTTATCCGAACTTGAAAAGTTTTCCCACTACGAAGTTAGAGCCAGATACATTTGTGTCATCATAACCCAGACAAAGACAGCAGTGTTATGAAACTGAGGATAGAGTGAGAGTCCTAAAAGTTTGTAGGTTGATGTATAAAGCTGAGAAGAAAAAGCCTTAATTTAGATGAAAGCTTCAGCTTTTGTAGTGCATCTGTTTCTGTGGTTTCTTCAAGAACTGAAATTTTCACTTATACCTTATTTTGAAAAGCTATTTGGAAGCTACGAGAAGACAGAAAAAGGACACATATGAAAAAAAGAGGAGAAACAGTCATTACTGGGAATGATTTTACAAACCTTTGTTAGTTACCGGGTTGAATGATCATACTATTTATTAGGTGTGCTTATCAAACGTAGCTGAACAGGTCTTCACTAATCTAAAAAGCAATTCCCGAATGACACAGGAAAAAAAACAAAAAAGATGACATAATTAATTTTGTATTTAAGCCTTCCTCCAAAAGCTAATTGCATTTATAAAGCAATACGAAATCAGAGGAGTCTAGGAAAACAACAAAGGAAAGAGTACAAGGGGTAAGTGGTACCAAGCTTAACAGAATTCACAGAGAACAGAGTGCAGAAGAGATTAGCTAGAGTAACCTCTACCTCACTAGCAATAATTTTTCAAAATTTGTGCAGGTTACTGAATTTCCCCAATTTTAGAAACTGAGAAAAAGGATTATAAACTAACTTACCTAAATATCCAGACTGAGGGGGACTGGGTAGAAAATACTTACAGACTAGTTATTAGTAGCTTACTGACAAATGGTAACTATCTTAAATGAAGACAGAATGTATCTTTCAAATATTTCTACTGTATTGAAGATGAAGGGGTGTCAGCTATTTCAACAATTTAAATTTTGTGGGTTTTTATTTTAATGATAACTCCCTTGACTCTCTGCCAAGCCAAAACTGAAACTCAAGTAAAGAAAAAAGGGAGAGAAAAGAAGAGAAGAGAACTATGTTTAGGAAGAAAAAATAAATTCTCTGATAACAGGTAGTCTGGTTCGAATACAGTGGCATGGGGTTGGAGGATGGGGAAACAAAATTGAGATTAACACCACTACCACACCCCACCAAGATTGCCTATCAAAACCAGAATGAATAGAGAAGTGATTGGTTAATCAGAACATCTGCAGAGCTACCAGCCTGCTTGGCACTGGTTAAGTGGCAGCTGGATTATTTCTGGCATCATATTCCAAAAAATATCTAGAAAAGCAGGGGAGAGTCCAAAGAAGAGCTAGATGGGATAAAAGACATCTAGAAAATATGGCACATTGAAAGACTTGGATATTTCCTATTGGGGAAAACGGGAATATATAGTTGGCTTAATTCTTAATTAAAAAAAAAAAAAAAATTAGTTTGATAAACCGAAAAACATCTAACAGTACAGAGCATTAAATACTGAAATAGATCAGCTCAGAGGTTGTAGAGACCCTTTCATTGTAAGTGCTTAAAAAGAAAAGGTAAACTTTTGTTCTTAAATCTGTTACAAATGGTCTATGGAGACATTATTCTGTTTCACAGCTGGAAAGCTCTCCATTCTCCCTTCCAGTTCTGGTTTTATTAGTATTAGTATTAGTATCATCTTCTAAAACCACTTGTACCTCCTGGAAATTAAGACTTTAATCTGGGACCTCTAAATTCTATTACAATATAGTTTAACATAAAACTCTTTTTTGATTCAGTGAACTGGGAGAAAAATTAGTTTAACACCTTTTGCTTCTGGAAGCCAAATAAATAAGAACATAAGAGATAATAAGACCTAGTTCTTATGCAAGAGTCTAGAAAGAAGTGAGGTATCATCTGTCTTGTACCAATAAAGTTTAGAAATTCTAAGCAACTGCTCTAGAAAATGGAATTTTCCAGGCTTTTCACAACCATGCATATATTTCTGAAAGTTTCAACATTAGCATATGTAATAAGTTACAGCAAAATCTGAGTTTATTTCAATCAACAGGAAATTAAGAAATAAAGCTATTTCATACCTGACTGTTAGACTAAAAACCCATCCATGAGCTAAGTAAACAATAATGTCCATAAAGTTTTAGCTTTCAATTTAAATCCAATCTTTACAAAGGTGAGAAACTCTTTGCTGGAGGTCAAACATTTCTTGTTATTGCAAAATTCTGTTCTGCTCCATATTCTAGAAACTGGAGGAATACATATGAAAGAAGTGAATCTACTGCTTTGGATTAATAGGATCTGATTGTGGCTTTTTTGAAGGTCAGTAGCTTTTGAACCTCTGGGCGACAGCAGTAACATATACACAAACTAAATCAAATTCAGAAGCAATTTTATAGCCAAATTTAGACTAGCTTAACACAGCTTGAGTTGCTTAGTAGTGGTGAACATTTACTTTATTCCAGAAGAAAGTGCCTTTGAATGGTGAAAGCTGCTCATAAAAGAGATGTGTCATGGGATGTCAAAAGGAATACTGACAATCTATCCAGCCTTTTCCTTCCTTATCCTTTTGAGAGCTGGTTCATGAGACAGATCCACAGGAATTTGGGTCGGACAGTTGGACACTTTCAAAATACTTATATAAAGGCTTTGGGCATGAGCTGGGAGGAATCTGGCAAGTCAGTGAATGAAAAAGCAGCTTTTATGTTATTAAAGTCAGAATAATACAGAATAAAGTATGTTATTAAAGTCAGAAAGTCAAAAATCTGTAACACTTATGGCCTAAAGACCAAATATAGGCAAATATCAAGCTTTGCTCTACTCGGCATGTCCTCTGTAACTATTGTAGAAGAGAGGTTATTGACATGACATACGAATGAATGAGTTTCTGTTAGGTTACCTACTACGCAACATCTGACAGACTGTTGGGGTTTGGGCCAGACTGGCCCCTGAGGTGAACACCAGATGCTCTCCCCCACCTCTCTCTCCAAGGAAAGGAGGGAGAGAGAGAGAAAGAGATGAGTTTAGAAGAAAACTAAACCACTTTAATGAAAATATTAATAAAATAATAAAAAAAAAATAGTGATATATCTATAAATATATACAAAACTGCATCAGGCTCCCAGAATGACGATCATGTGACCGGCTGGCACTGGGCAAGTCCCAGACTGGACTTAGTGACGGACGGGAACTAGATTCTGGATCTGGATTCAGGAACACATGGATCAGGATCAAAGGCAGACAAACAGACAGAGTCCTCCTCAGATGTCAGCCATTGAAGAAAGAGGGCTGACCCTTTGATCCCTCAGCTTTTATGCTGAGCATGAGGCAGGTGGGATGGAATACCCCGTTGGTCAGTTTTGGGTCACCTGTCCTGTCTGCTCCTCCCTGCAGGCAGGAACTCTCTATGCTTTTCTGCTTCTGATCCTCCAACGGGGTAAATAACGAAGTGAGCTGCCCTGGGGTGTTACAGCGATAAGTATAAGTGGGAGCCACTCTGCATACCATCCTTGGCATAAATTACAATAATCAGTTCTTATCATTCTGGGAGTCAACAGTGTCTCCACGATATGCTGTTAATTTTAGAGCGTTTCAGAGAGTTCAGTTAGTCAGAAAAGGCTTAGTTGCAAAGTAAAATTACTGAACAGAAAATTGGTTGTTTCATCTTAAACCAGGACACAGACAGAAGACACTGATGCCGAAGGGAATACAGAGCGATCTGTAAAGATCATTATGAAATGAAATTCAAGACACGCTTTTATTCCAGATAACACTTCCATACTTCAGTAAATTATAATGATAAAATATTTGGACTTTTTTTTCAACTTAGTACAAGCTTTATGTTTAGGTTGGAATTATTTCTGTTTGACTTTTCACGTGGGCGTGTTTGATTTCATACATGTTACATCCTTTATAAGCCTTTTATCTGTCAACTCTCAGACCTTTTGGAAGACCCATTTCTGAGTTCATAGCCTACAAACTATCATTTCCTTTGCTATTGACAGCAATTCGGATGCATCTTTTCAAAAGTGCACTTAGACAACAGAATGGGATAGGATAGGGTAGGGTGGGGTGGGGTAGGGTAGGGTAGAATAGGATAGAGTAGCATATTTCAGTTGGAAGAGGCCTACAGTGGTCACCTAGTCCAACTGCCTGACTGCTTCAGGGCTGACCAAAAGTTAAAGCAAATTATTAAGGGCATTGTCCAAATGGCTTGGGCTATCAGCCACCTCTCTAGGAAGCATGTTCCAGGGTTTTGACCATGCTGTTGGTAAAGAAATGCTTCTTAAAGTCCAGTCAAAACCTCCCCTGGTGCAGCTTTGAACCATTCCCATGCATCCCATCACTGTATCCAGGGAGAAGAGCTCATCACCTCCCTCTCCCTGTCCCCTCAGGAGGTTGTAGAGAGCCATGAGGTCACCCCTCAGCCTCCTCCTCTCCAAACTATAGACAAACCCAAAGTCCTCAGCTGCTCCTCACAGGACATTCCTTCCAGTCCTGTCACCAGCTTTGTTTGTCGTCCTCTGGACACATCCAAGGACCTTCACATCCTTCTTGAATTGCAGTGCCCAGAACTCCACAGAATACTCAAGATGAGGTGGCACCAATGCTGAGTACAGCAGGACAGTCCCCTCTCTTGACTGGCTGGTCGTGCTGTGCTGATGCCCCCCAGGATGCCCTCTTGGCTGCCAGGGCACACTGCTGGCTCCTACTGAGCTGCTGCCGACCAGTGTCCCCAGGTCCCTTTCTGCAGGGCTGCTCTCCAGCCCCTCCTCTCCCAACTTACCTATGTGCCCGGCGTTACTCCATCCTAGGTGCAGAACCCGGCTTTTGGACTTGTTAAATTTCAGCCCATTGATGATTACCCAGTGTTCTGATCTAAAGCTGTTAACTGAATGGTAACGTTAGTATTTCTCAAAAGAAAATGTGAGACATCAAGATGGCTACTAGTTTATACAGTTTTACAGAATGTGTTATATCTAAAAGAGTTCTTAACTCTAAATATTAGCTAGGGATTCCGACCCCAATTTTAATACAGCTTGAAACGAGATGTAGACAAAGAGAAAAAAAAGAAGCAGGGCTGGGAGAAACAACAAGAAAAAAAGAGTAAGGTCTGAAACTGTTTCTAATAGCACTTCTTATTTTCTTCTTTTTTTGTTTCCTCTGGCTTTTTCGTGTCACAACTCAGCAACAAATGTTTTAAGTATGTGGAGAAAGAGCTGTTATCTTTGCATGCTCTTTTGATGTCATTCTGCTTTTTTTTAAAGCCAGCATATATACACATACACATTCCTCTGCTGCTGCTTTCTTTCATCTCCAAAGATGAGTCTTTTCCTCCATTTTCAAAGGTTCCTAAAATGCTCTGAGGCACCACATAGGCTAAACTATACCCAGCTCTATACAAGTCACTAGAAATGCATATTGCCTTGGAGCAATTGCTTAATTTTTAAAAGTAAGATCTTTAGGTAAATGGTAATCCTCTGTACTGTTTTGGCTTAGTGACTTTTATGAAACTTGAAAAGGTTTAAGGAAAATAACAAGTCTATCTCTTTGTTCATGTGACTAATAATTTTTAAAATAAAGATTGTTTAAATTTATGACTACAGAATACTTTGAGATTGTACCTAGAATTCGAAATATGAACAAATTTCTAATTTTGCAAGCAGAATAAATAAATAGATTAGCCAATATTACTATGAGGATGAGAATGTATTAATCATTTCATGGATATTTGAACTCTGTAGCAAAACCCAAATGAAACCTTTATTTTCCTTATCCTGTCAGAAGCTCAAAATGAATTTCAGAAGTAATTGAATGCAACTCTGCCAAACTTAATTCACACTCATAAAACTTCTAAGTCAGGTGTGGAGTTACCAGATTCTAAATGCTATGCATTCAGAGTTCCCCATTAGTGAAAGTGAAATAAGACGGTTTTTTTTTCCACACAGCACAATGAAATGAGTGAGCGTTTAGATGAACTAAACATGCAGCAGCACTGGTAACAGGGTTGCCCTGCTCTGTTTCCTTGGAGCAGTGAGACCAGCTAGTCCTGTATATATTTATGCACCATACTCTATTTCATTTGACCTTTCTGTGCCTGAAAATCCACTGGGATAAATTCAACTCATTAAAAATATAATCATAACAGTCATATCAGACACAATTTAATTTAATAATTCCTATTTTCTGTTCAGTATATAGTGAAACTGAAACTAGCTTTTGATTAAGTGGGTATCTGAATGTGGCTCATATGTAGATGCTCATACAGATGTTGCTTATACATGACCCATAGTATTTGATTATGCTACAAGAAAATTATTTTTAGCATGTTATAGGTCTAGCTAAAACAATAAATAGAATAGAAAAAGCAGATTTCTTGCAAAATGTCTTGCTTATTTGACAATTTAATGTCGTCTCAGCATAACATGCATAGGTAGTTTGCTTCTTATCATTCAATAGTTTTTGAATAGACTATCTTATTTGACAGAGAACTGCAAGATAAATTAGCTATTCCTTTTATTTCCTTAAATGCACATTTTGTTGCTCCCAGCACTTCATTTTAAGGGACTGTAAGGACGTCATATGTACTGCCAAAAATATATCTTTCAGCTTCCAACTGAAGTTACTCATGAAAGGCATACATCTTGGAGGTCTGGGAGGGACTTGTCTCTTTGTGTTCCTTTCATCGTTACAGAACTTGCTTACATTATAACCATCAAGATCATTTGGAGATAAAATTAGCATAATGAGTGAATGGTATCTGAACCATATGAAAGCAATGAAGTAGATGACGCCCTTAGCACTCTGTCAGAAGGTCAGCAAATGAGATTGCTAAATCAGTTTTCTTTTTATACTCTTTAGTAACTACGGTAGTTAAGTAAATTATACTGGTCCCTGTGCTGGAGTGGTTGCCTACTGTAAAAAAAAGCAAACAACAAAAAAACCCACACCCCAACCCCCAAACCTACAAGATGTCCTGAAGATGATGCAAGCTCCACAGTGCTCAAAATCTTTGTTTGGCAACGTTTTACATATTTTAGTGGAAAAGGTTTAACAATAGGCTATCAGCACGGCATGAATACCATTATGCTAAAGAGAGCTAGTGCAATAGATCACCAGTTTTCAAATAACTTCCATGTTATTAATGTAACAGGCTTCTGAAAAAAATGGGTTTTGAACACACTAAATCCACAAATGTGTTGCAATGACTGGTCGTCGGCTCAATTTTCATTCTAACAGATAGATAGACTCTATCACAGGGCAGTTAAGAGGTCGAAAGACTTAGAAAATAAGGTGATTTGCTCAAGGCTATATTTATTGTCAGGGCTGGGACTGAAATCAAAGAGAAGGCAATTAACAGAGGTCTGTTGACATGCTTTGTAGATCTGGTAGTAAGGCAGTGGTTACTGTTTTTCTCATCTAGTAATAACTCCAGCTGATAGTGGCTTGCTTCCAGTCGGTTTGGGACATTAGCTAAGGTAGCAGAGGTAATCTGGAACACAGAGAGGTAGAATAGCACCATTCTTTTTATCTCTGTCTACACCCGGGTAACAGGGGTAACTGTTCTCCAGACTTGCTTCTGAACATGGGGCTGGCTGGGATATTGAAAGACCTGGCAACAAACCTTCTGACGCCATAACTCATTCTTGCTCATAAATGCTTAATTACTACATACAGGAATTACTCATCTGGCTTTTATTGTTTATTTGTAAACCTCTGTGTAATAAAAGAAGTTATATATTTTTTAGAAAATACTGTCACTTAGTCTGTATTCTCTCCCACTGTACTTTTTTTACTCAAAATAAGAGAACATTCTTTTGGTTGAAAATTTAGATATTTTCTCAGACGACCATTTCAACTGTTAGGGTCCGTGTTAGGAAGCGTTTTTCTGAGCTTAGCCAGGTAAGCTAACGAAAGATGGAAAGACTTTAGTGCAGTTTGTAAGAATATTATGCAAATCTTACACTGCAAATCTTCATTGGTTTTATATTAATTTAGCATCATGTCTTAATTTTATCATAATTATTAACAGGACTGTCTTTCTGTCTTTTATACACATTTACATGTTGTGTTTTCATACAATAACACCATATTAACAATACTTTTTCTTTTATGTGCAAATGTAGCTGCCAATGAAGGAAACTTCAGAGTTCAGGAGTGGCGCCCTGGTTGTGGGAGAGAGGCAGAGAATACAGAGCTAAAAGACCTGATAAGCTCTTGGGGAGAAATGGATTCAGGGGTAAACTTCACCTTTTATTAACCACAGTCTGGTGAATTAGCCAGCGTGCTTGCTTGTTTCTCCAGAAAACCCACAGGCTACGCACATGAAAATCCAGTATATCTCCAATTTTCAGGGCTTACGTTAAATAAAAAAGTCAACACCATGTTCTTAGGTAAAAAAGTGAAAGACAAAAAAAAAAAAAAGAACTAACCACAGGCAAAATCTTAAAGGACAATTTTACTGCTGCAGACCGATTAAACACTAAAAGCTACCACAGCTCTCAGAACGCTTTATGAAGACATTGTTCCAAGACACTGCATCTCACCTAATTATGAGAAAAGTGGGAGGAATCTGCCTACAAATGCTTTTTTTTTGTGTGTTTTTATGTGTTTTATTTACTTACATAATGTTGCAAACACACATTTCAGGAAATGTTATTTAACAACTGCAATATTAACTATTCTGTGAGTTTCCAAAGATAAAGGTACAATTACCATAGCAACTAGAAGCTTTTTGAGACTGCCTCAGGAATGTTGCTCCAAAACTAAACACTGTTGGTTTTGGTGGTTTGGGTTTTTTTTTTAAATATGGCCCCTTAAAAGATCATCTTTAAACAAGTATAATCTGAAATCTGAATGAAGTTAAAGAGTCCCAGAAATAAAATTACTGCAACTGCCCCGTTGATTAAGAAGTTTCAGGGAAACATCCAAATGATAGTGATTTGTCCACTGGATCTATTTTCTCCCTGCCTTCAGCACACCAGAACCAAGCCATGAAGGAGACCTATGCCATGGTGGTGTTCTGTCTGAGTAAAGCAATATTGTGAGTCTGGTTTGAGTAATATGGCACCCGTCCACTTTAATTCACAAGCCAGTTGACAGGCTACTTTGTTGGTGGAATTTCTGTCTACAATGCAAACAGAGCATTGTGATATTTTCTGTGTCCCAAGTATTGCACATTGTCTATCGTTGTCTAGATAGGACAAAATATCATTACAGAGCAATAACGGGCACCAAAGCGCAATGTCTGATATTTCTGTGGCTTTCAATAATTTTGTAAGGTTTACATTCTAGGTCAGAAAATCTTTTGTATGTGTTTTTTCAACAGCAGTTCTAGGAAGTGGGAAAACTGCTCTTTGATATACATTTACTATGCAGAAAGCAGCTCCATTTCCGCAACCCACTATGTAGAAAACATCTCAATTTCTGCAACCTATTGCTTATTATAGAGCTCCTGTTTATAAGGATTCTCTATTTCCATACTGCCTCTCATGATATCTGAGTTACCCTACTCAGACTTACGGTGTAGCAATTTCGTACACCTGAAACAGCAGGAGAAAATTTCTCTGCAAACCAATAGATGTTGATGTTGTTTTACATTAAAAACGCAGAGCACTCTGACTCTTTCATGTTACCAAAATGTAACTATGCTGTGATAAAATAATTGTTTCATAAATTAGCACTTTTTATACTGCTGTACTTTCTCAGCATTTTGAGTTTGAAAATCTGCTATGGTAGATTCACCAGAAGGAAATGAATACAGGCTGCAATTAGAGTCTAGAACTGATTTGCCTCTCGTCAAGGCAAAACTACTCACTCTTTTCAATACTGAAGCTAGAGTAGACACTAGCTGACCATGTTTCCGATTCAAAGGACTAATAAGATGTGTTCTTCCTTGTCTATATTTAAAACATAAGAGTCCTTAGCATATGAGATCCTTTGATCAAGTCTGGGCATTTGTAAAGCCCAAAAGATCTGGTTGTGACTCAGAACACATACTTTGATCTCTGAGAAGTTAACATCTTAAATTAAGCAAGTAACAACTTTAGCCATGCAAGCACAATGCGTAAGAATATTTTATACTGGTTTGATATTAAAGCTCGAAGACACTATTGAAGAGAATTTAATTGTCAGTCTTCAGTAAATCTATACATTTTCTCTTTTTTATAAAGATTTTCTTTGCTGGAAAGAGTTACCCATTGCAACTAGTTAGTAGAAAATACTCCTCTCAATACATCTGCTAACACAAAATTCTTAACATACTGTGAGCCCAGGAGTAGGATGGTATCTTAAGAAAGTATGATCTGTGTTTAACGGTAGAATTTTGTTGAACAAAATGAAAGTTGTTAACTGAACCTTTGAAAAACAGAAAGAAGTGACTCACTGTTGGGAGCCAAAAGCTGCAAATAGTATCTTTGAGAAACAAATATATGACTCACTTGTGAAACAGAGAGCAGCTGATTTTCTCGATCAGAGCACTGATTGGCAAAAGAAAGTGGAAACAATACTCTGGAAACGAAACATCTGTACGGTATATATATGTAAAGTGGATTGACAGATTAATTTGAAAACTGAAGTCTTCATATCCTGTCTTTGAACTTCTACAGTAGTATCCACTTCAACTATAAAAAGTAGCTCCACTTACAGCAATGGTGTCCTTTAAAAAATTTTAAGTTCAAGTAGAATCTAATGGAAACAGGGCAATATAGTCGAACATTATTACAAAGTTGTCCCACAACTGGCCACATTTCCAAGTGAAAACCTACACTGCAATCCTCCTTAGGTAGCTCTCCGGGAACCTAGCATGCTTCAGTGTTCTATGCCATTCATAATAGTGAGTGCTTTCACTTGTGTTATTATAATTTCTCTTTACCCAATTATAAACAAGCAAAACTCCCCAAACACACAAACCAGCTACAGTTCTCTCAAACCTTTTGTAACCACCCTGCTCCTCAGTACAGGAACTGGATTCCTTTCACTAGAGAGAAACAGAACCTTAGACATCGCTCTGATTTTTTTCTTTAAATTAAGTTCTGAATTCTATGTGAGAAACCTGAATCATGAAAAGTCTCTCAAGTTGAATGATAAAAGAAATACTTGTACTTCAAAATCAAGTATTTAATCATCTGCATCGTCTTTGATTTTTTACAAAAAAATATAAAACAATGAAATATACTCCTGAATAGAAAGTAAAGAATTTTTAACAGCATTTATTATTTTGTAAAGTTCAATTTTGAAACAGACATGTTATTTTTAGTATAATGAAACCATTTGAACCCAGCTCGTTTTAGTTATCAGAACCTTTGAAAAGCATTCAGGACACGGTCATAACACCTTGCCTTTTTCCTGAACAATTTTTTTTACAAACATGAAGATCAAAGTAAATAAATGGTACTATTCAGGAGAAGAAACTCTAAGTCAAAAATCTGAAAAACCTCAAATTTGCAGATTCCCTAGGGCAAATATAATAATTTCTGTATCCCAGTATAGTTAAGTCTGGAAGAGACATCTGGACATAATCTAGCCTGCCCACCCCCTGCCAATAGATGACTTCAGGAAATTAAATGCTACCCCAAACATAAATCATTAAAAAATCCCCAGTCTTGATAAGTTAATGGAAACCCCTCAGCTCAGCATAGATGATGATTCAACTTTCACATCATCTCTGTTTACGTAAGTGTTAAGCAGGCTGGAGGAAAAAAAAACAACTATAAAGTCACAAAATCAAGTATGTTTTTCAATTAAGCTGCCAATAACCTCACTAAAACCACTGACTGTTTCTCCATAGCACATCTTTTTGGGAAAGGTTCTGCTCCTTCCTCCAGCCTAAGCAGGGCCTCTAGGGGCTCCGATGTTCCTCAAAATGCCTCTTCTGAGTCATCTTTCTGGTTCAAGTATTG
The DNA here is from genome assembly GCA_013398815.1 of Ibidorhyncha struthersii. Lineage (NCBI taxonomy): Eukaryota > Metazoa > Chordata > Aves > Charadriiformes > Charadriidae > Ibidorhyncha > Ibidorhyncha struthersii. The sequence continues at coordinate 447,048 of VZSZ01001682.1, read as the reverse complement.
CGTTGTGCACCTCTCTCTCTACCAAGTGTTCAACATCTGGATATGATTTTTTCCCATTGCAATACTTGTTCTAGTATCTGCTCTGTAACAAAACTATACATAAAGAAATGCACATACCGCCTTTGCACGTTGTCGTGAAGATTACAGAGAGGCGTTGCAATGAAAGCATACTTCAGCTCAACCTTGCAAGAGCTCAGGGTCCCAGTGAAGTACCCGTGTACGCAGGTCACAGGTCACAGGTCACCAGGTCACCAGGTCACCAGGTCTCCCATAATCTGCAGTCTCCAAAGATGTAATATTAAAATATTAGTTAACACACAGAACAAGGAAAGGGTGAGAAGGAAACTTTCCAAGTAAACTTCATAAAAAATTCAAAACCACAGCCACTTGAAAGTATTAACCACTTGAAAGCTGGACAAATGCAATAGCTGTGAAGATAATTTTCCTGCCACTTCTCACTAGAAGCACAGTTTAGCATACCCTGGTTATATTTACACATGATAGCTCAGTGTACAGTTACTACTAGCATTATGAATACATCTGCAATTTGAAGGAGTTCAATGCAGAAGAACTTACATCTATGTGAACCCACCCTATACGACCAAGCTTACATCTGTCAAAATCTGTTAATTTTCAAAACAGACTTACATCTGTCAAAATCTGTTAATTTTCAAAACAGAAAAGTCAATTCCTTTGGAGTTGGTTATCTAAACTTTTCCACTCCTCTTTTGTTTAGATTCTGTACTTGAGAAAATTAGTCTGATTTTTATGGGGTACTATCTTGTGAGAAAGAAAATAGGCCAATTTTATTTATTTGCCCAATACGAAAAATTATAATTCAACTTTTAAAAATTTTGCACTGAAATTTTCCTTTTTAATAAAAGATAGACAAAATATGATATCTGGGATGGTTTCACTGTGTCTTTAAGAAATCATAGTTTACTGTAGTTGAATTTCCTATATGTTTTTGTATATACCAATTTTATTAATCTCCCATCTGTATAAAATGAGAGTAAATTCAGTACCAAGTTAAAAAAATATAAAAGCTAAACAGAGAAGTACCAAAATACAATAGGGTTGTTTTTTTTAATATCTGCCAATTAAAAGGCTTTTTTCTTTCATTCAGAAAGCATGGATTTACTATTGTTCATCTCCCATATTACAAATAAGACTTCCCTTCTGACTTTTACTGTCTGTGTTTAAGGATTAGGTATTCAGATTAGTTGTTGGAGAATGAAAACACATCAGTATTTTACCTATTTGATGATAGTCTCACTTTTAAAATACATGAGATTCTTAATGTTCATAAACAGATTCTTTGGAATTGATGCCAACATGTAACCTGTGTCTTTGAAAACCAAGGAGCAATTTCAACAATTTACAGCTGTGAAATGTTGATTTTAGTAATTTGGTGAGCTACCTATATAACAGGAGGTCAACCACTGCCCATTAATTAGCTCAAAATTCCACATCAGTATATTTTCTGTTTCATTAAGTTTCAGGTCTATAAAAATGCATACAAACAGTATTACAAGTAGGATTTCCTATCCGTTTTTTGACAATAATTATGTCTTGCTCCAAACGTTTATGCTTCTGATTCATTTAGAGTCAGTCCACATCAGGTCAACTCAGTTTTGATTTCATTAGGGATGAACATACGTCAAACATCGTTGCCTGCGTTGAGGCTCAGATTTTCAAAGATCCACAAAATCTAAACTACAGTGACCTGAAGTAACACCGATGCTTGTCACCTCCAATGAAGATCAGCAAAGGCATTGGAATGGCAGAGTTTATAAGGAAAGCAAAAACTCTGTTGTTGTGACTAGGCAAACCCAGAGGCATCCTGTTCTGTGTTGGATACAGAGGTCCATCCGATCAATCGTGTTTAGTGAGTTGACTTCTAAATTTCCTCTTGGATCGTGAATGGCTGAGCCTTGACCACATTTTGACTTCTTGCTGTTTCATGCTACACATTCACTGTCTCTCTCAGCCATTCCGGTGCCAGTGTGATTCTGTGGGAAAATTCACGGAGTATACAGAATGTGCATTACAAATCACAGGCTAAGCATCTTTCACCATATATTGTTAAATAAAGACAATTCAGCTTGATGATCAGTGTTCAAACTTTTCTGGATGCTCTGGATGCTCCAGGTCAGACCTCATTTCATGTACCTCTCCAACTGTCCTCCCCCTCACTCTGCGGAGACCACTCCAGTTTCCTAACCTGAGGGACCTCTCCCACAAGACAGTGCTCATCATCATGTATTTCTCTCCTAAAGATCTTCTCTCTCCACCATTCTTCTCTCATCAGTGCGCCATTCTATACCCCTGTTACTTTGTTCATGAAGTCTGTTGCCAAGGTGGTGCAAGGTTAAAAACTAACTTGCCGGGGCGGGTGCAGTGGCCTTTTTATTCTTGTTTGGGACAGGTTTAACTTTTTTTAAAAAGCAATTTCAGAAGGTAGTTAACTATTTTCCAAAAGAGACTTCCCAGAAATCTCTTTGACAGTTTTTGTGTTCCTCTGAGCAGCAGCAATAGTACGTACTAACGCAGCTAGTGTGCTGTGGTGAAGGCCGTTCAGAATCGGAAGAGTGCTACGATTCCAGCCACGGGTGTGAGAATTGAAATACAGTGTGCAAATCTCACGTAAAGAAAGGTATGCCTGTACCCTGCTCCTGAGGAGGGCAGAGAAGCCAACCATTACATACCTTAATAACTCCTTAGTCAGTTAATAACAATCTTCAGCCACAAACCCTATATCAAAATGCAACAAATGTCAAGGTAATCTGAATAAGATTTTAGGAAACAAAGTGTTTGAAAGAGAAAATCAGCTTAATGACAGTTGAGCTGGAAGTGCACTGTAATTCAGGTAACAGAACTGAAAATGGCATCACCAGCCTCTCTGCAATATTCAACTTTATTTAAGAATAGAAAATAAAGCTGTAAGACTTCATGAATTGAAGAAGTTGCACATCTTACAGATATATAGTAGGAACCAGCAAAAGTAGATACACTTTTGGCAATAGTTGGTTTCCTTTTCAGTTTGTAGCAGTGTGGAAATGCATTTTAATTGTAAAGCTCTAATGGTACCTAAGAGGTTATTACAGAATTAACATATTGCAATAAAAGTGCCCTTAAGTTTCAGGTTCTTCATCAGTATCAAACCCACAAGGACCTTGATGTTCAGTTCTGTTGAAATACAAAAGCCACATTCATAATATTTGAAATATTATACAAAAACAAAGAAAAGAAGCGAAAAAAAATCCACTCCCTACAACCTTCCTCAAATATTTGACGTTTTTTAAAAAATGTTCAGAAAGTTCACTACATTCACACAAAATATACTTTTTGAAATTCCTGTTTTAAGTCCATGAGTTGCAGGGTTTCCTTGAAAGGACCCTTCTTTCTAAGGACCTTGTGCTTTTCCAAATCCTGCAAAATACAACAGCGTTGTTGCTACGAAGGCGAGAGTTGCCTCTTCTGAACAAAAGCTCACCCAGCAGTCAGGTTTACAGCCTAGTGAAACAGGACATCTTTCCCCTACTCTTCTCTGTGCTGCTTAACGGAATGATGTTGCTTCCAAGAAAAATATATAAAATATCTACACACGTGTTTTACATTACATTCGGAGTTTGAGGGTATTAAATGCCAAATGGTGCACACATTACTATATGGAATTCCTCTGAAAGACTTTTGATTTAACCATTGCATACGCTTTTCCTGTCTTTAAAAGTCAAAGTTTCTGACCTAACAAAGTCTCCATAGCTGGACACAAGACTGAGTGCTGTCTTTGAGCAGCATTTGAGTGTCATTCAATTTGTTTATAAATGTCTGTTGGTTCCAGTAAACTGAAGTATTTTGGTCGATTGGCTCAGCACACTGTCTGGGTACAGGGACTAACTTGTCCCAGAAGTGGCTCCTGCCCCAGTAGTTTCAACAACTATCAAACTACATTATTGACTCAGGCCAGAACCATCTAACAGCTACAACATCACACGCTTCTGCCACTCTCGTGTGTATCATTTTTCTTCCAAAGCATCACCAGCCCGTTCTCCCTCATAGGCTGCTTCTTCCTGAAATAAGTTTCTTATTTAGAAGCTTCATTCTCTGAGGTGAAGGCCACCTTGATGGGGCTGTGTCTGTTCCAGGTGACCCCTACGCTGCCCCATCACATGGCAGGGGGGGTTGTTTCTTCTCCTTAAGAGTTCAAGACAGACAGAAAAATAGTTTTGCTTGGTAGAAAGAGTCCATATGAATATTTACATCTGGTTATAGAATACTAAATTTTGATTGTTCTTAGGTTAGGACCCCTTTTCTTTCCTTTTTCATCCTCTGCTCCTCAAAGTTACAGTCCAGTCCAGAGGTAGAGACACAACTCTGTTATCTCCCGCATTCAGTGTTGACTTTTCCCCCCCCGAAAAAGTGAGTTCAATAACTAGCATTAAAATAACAATCCCAAGTAACACAAATGTATTAAAAGAGCTACAGACCCCAGCGTGTCTTTCTAGCTTTACATTTCTTTTAGGATAATTTTTTCCTATAGATGGGACATGAAGGTTTGCAATCCTCTTTTTTTTTTTTTTTTGAGTCCCTACATATTTTTCCCCTAATGTAACATGTTGGCAAGATCCCAAATTAAAAATTATTTACATTTGTCAGTATTTGAATATTTAAATGGTGAGACAACTCGAGAAACGCTTCCTTGTGATGTTAAATAGCAATGATCGTGCATCAAGGTGCATACTATGGAGGAAACTGTCGCGAGTGTATGTGCTTTTGTCTTAATATGGGGTTAATAGAGCAGCAATCTAAAAAGAGTCATTAAGGGTGATGAAGGTAAAATGAGAATGTTTTCCCTAGACCCTAATCTTGACCTGAAGCTAAAATGCTACTTTAAAATGTCCAGTGTAACGTGAGCCTACATTGCAGAAATATTTGAAGCACCTGAATGGTGCAAAAGTCAGACGTCCCCCTGCGAGCATTCCCTTGGTATCTGGACCTCCTTTCAGCAGAGCCTCTTTAGCTGATCTGTGTGACCACGACCTAACAAGGGAGAAAACACAGTCAGCCAGACTGGTTTGGGTGCATAGGAGCAGCCCCATTCCTGGGGCAGCAGCCGCCTGCTGCTTTGTTGCTCTGCTTACCAGCATTATTTTAGATTTCCTTTAGCCAGAATAAAATCCATTTCCTTGCTCCAAAATCTTTAAGAATGGGGAAGAAGCCCAAAAGTGTCTGATTATACATTGTACTTTTTATAATTTTTAGCAAGCCTTTAAATCTTCTCTACAGCTGTAAGGTTTCATGCACTGTTATCCCCAAATTAAAATATACTAATCCGCGCCTAATACCAATGTCTTCTCAGAGGATGATTTCCATACACCACAACAAATGGTGCAGACATCACGTATTCAGGCTTGAAATCTACTGCCCCAGCAAATCTTTGTCCTTTGTTTGCTACTGTATTTGGGTGCAAACAGGAAGACAAGAGAGGTTCCACTCTGTTTTCTGTTCCCTGTAATTAAAATAAAGATGGAAAACATGTATCTTCCTACATGTAAAATAATCATTTTTTACCTGTAAGCATTGGATAAATGCCGTAAAATAACCACTGTAAAGTTAGTGAGTTTTTTCCATGTTTGATAAAGCATTGAATAGTAAGATATGCCTTAAATTTCCCATTAACAACTGTGTTCTCTTTTCTACTCCTAGGCAACCAGTTCCCACACAGCTCTTATCCCTCCACTTATGCTCTACGTCTTTGCAACCCTTTTGCTGCAGATTTAGCTGCTGTATAAACAGAAGGTCACTCAGTGTCTGAGACCCAGCGGAGAAAATCTTATTCATAGAAAGTTCCTCTGATATCAGAAGTGGAAATTGTACAAATGATGATTTCGGTATAGGTGGAGTGAAAAACAGACTATGCTGCTTAAAAAAAAAAAAAAATAAATAAAAATGGTTTGCAGAGGGATGTAGAGATACAGCTTTCTCAGAGAACCATACTGACTCTTCCAGAGGACTGCTTCATTTGCCTAAAATGCTTCTACTCAAAATATTGCCTCCAAGTCTGTGGAATAAAGCACGAATTTATCACCAGAAATAGCAGAAAGCAAGAGAAATTAAGTTTCATCCTCATACAGCAAGAGAAAAAGAGCCCTGCTTTTTCAGCAAGATGAAGAAGTAGATAAAAAAAGAAAATCTTTCTCCTATATCAAAAGTTACCAAAAAATGCCTTTTCATAAAGAGGAAATGAAAAATGAGAACATCTAAGCAGATACAAATGAAAGCGGGATATAAGCTATGAAGTAATTAAAGGAAAACAAATGTGATGTAAGTTACTAAAGACAGGTAACAAGGTTTGAGGTATAGCAAAAAGATTAAAAAATACGTACACAATATTGCCTCTGTTCATAGTTATGCTCAATGATTAATTTGTCTCTTTAAAACAAGCAATGAACAAAAAACCATAACTTGAAACAAAAGCTACTTTAACAACTGAGTTCCATGGCAGGAAGCACAAAGGCAGAGCCCCCTGAGCCTTTAAAATGCTGCTTGCCATGGGTATCTTGTGGTTTAAATTTAAATTATGTTAAAAAAAAAAAAAGGGTTCAAAAGTCAAATAAGTCCAAAGGGTACACTGAATAACTAATATAATGGGGGGGGAAGCCCAAATCACCCAGAATGATTGTTATAGCCAGAGCTTTTTTGACAGTACCTTACATTTCAATATATGAGGAGCATTTTAATGGTATGCTTTCATGAGACAGAATGTTTTAGAGAAAATTAAGGAGCAATGATCAATGATAGATATGATAGTCATTTGGCTACACTGCACAAAAAAAACAGAGGCTAAGAAAAACACTAACTAATTTCTGATTCATTTGGACAAAGCCTGAACCAAAATTCCTAACTCAGACCTCTAACACTAGCTAATTCTGTATCTTACGCTGAGCCTTCTAAAGGCTTGGGAAGAGATGCTGCTTACCATTGCTTTTGTTATGTAAACTATTTATTTAATAAAAATCAATGCTAAGGTGAAATGTCCGTGAACACATAGAAGTTAATGCTCCCTTGTATTTTAAATGCTTTCAAAATGTTAATTCTATGGCACAATTTTATAGGTAGAATTACATATTGATTTTCCTTATGACTTAGTCTACTTCAGCGGGAGTAATCTATTTATGTTACCAATAAAGCTCCACATTCATTGTACCAATTAAGCTCCACACAGTGACACATTCTGATATCGGGGGTCACTACTCGCTATCTTCTCTCCTCCGGTAAGATCTCCCATCTTCGGGTTCCAAAGAAACTTCACTGGCCCTGAAAGAAAACCCCAAGGAACCAAAGAAATCCCTGCTATAGGAGGATTTTCTTGCTTGATTATCTAAACCAAATGGTTTTGCTTAATTCCCAACTTTCCTATTTGTTTAGAACATGTAAGACAGTCCAAAGGGAAAATAACCTGTAACACTATAAATAGCAAAGGAGTACTTCTAGGCTTAATAACTTTTAGAACTAGAAAAATACTATATTTATTGTTTAACTTGGCATTTTCAGTGCTTACTGCAGCTGTAGAAACAGATAATCTGCGAAATCACAGAAGGACAACCAAAAAGGTAGGAGCATAGCACGGGTAGATAAGGAATTAACGGTTAAGAAATGCAAACAGTACAGAGAAAAATGAAAGATGATGTAGCAGAGCCGCGCAAATACATGTTCACCTTTGCGTTTTGCAAGTTTAAATAAAGGCCTGGTTTAATGGATAAAGCACGCTTAATAAAAAGAAGACGGCAACACAAATGAAGTCATCACTGAGGTATCCACAACACTTCAACCAGATTTCTGCTAAGGTCAAAAGTCAAGAAAGAAGAGGTGTCACTTTCTAATGTGAAAGGCTTTTTTCCACTTTATTACAAACCTTGTTAGTAAGTGAGAAGTGGGTTTATTAATGCAACTCTAAGACAAGATCACAGAAAGCAAGGAAAATAGCAAAACACTTTATATTTTCCTCTTTTACAGCTATATGTGCTTCAGAAATGATTTTATGAAAACGTTTGTGTCCTTGTAGCCCAGTAAACAAGGCTTGTTCTGGCCACAGGCTTGTTGAACTACCAACACGGACCTCAGGATATGTTGGACTTTGGGCTTGTCTTGGCCTGCCTGGAGCTGGGATTTGGCTCGTGGCAGCAGCTGACATGCTGGTGACGATGGCCAAATTTGTTTTAGCTTCTTTTGAGCTTTGCAGAGGTGCGTGGCAAAACACTTACTGTTGTATACGGGGTCTGTAGGAGACGGTTAGTAATAGCGACTAGTAAATGTTGTGAAAAGTGTAAGATAAACTGCCCCTGACTGTAGTGCAAAGCACAGCGTAGGTGAGTGCAGATACGTGATTGTAGCAGGAGCCCGAATATACGGCCACAGGAGGTTACCAGAGGCACCAGGGCTATAAACGCACTGATGTTACTCACCAGCCGACAGTTGCTGGTTGTTGAAGAGATGCGGCCCTGGGAGATAAGTAAAAACAGCGCTGGGGACAAGAAAGAGGTCAAAGAACAGTATCTAACACATACCATAGATAGAAAATGTGGATGCACCCTGGAGCTGTGAACCAAGGAAGAACAGGTGAGGTGTAGAGTGTGTTAGCAACATGTGGAAACTACTTCAGGTGGGTTCTCACGTGTGGATGAAGAAACTATCAACCTCATACTTCCGGGAAAGAACTTGAGACACTGCTGACTTGCCACAGCACTACCCACCGCCAGCCCAAAACCATCGGCCTCAGGACCTGGGGAGGCAGAGGAAGGAAGGCAAGCATAACAGAAAGAGGTGGATACTCAGAAATTGATGTATATTCATTTTAACTCTATTTCCTTATAACTCTAAATGCTAGCAACATTGCAACTGGACTAATAATAATGTCTATGGTTAGACCGTTAAGGTTTCAGTTAGACTAACGATAAATTCTTGACTTACATACAAGGTGTGCTAACCGCCTCATGCAAAAGAGAAATCTGAGCGCAGCAACTGGGTGGGAGACTATCCTTCGGAAGAGGAGGATCGGGGGAATCCTATCAAAGTGTATAAACATCTGGTGGAGGGGAGTAAAGAAGCTGGAGTCAGACCCTTCTCAGTGGTGTCCAGTGACAGGACAAGAGGCAATGGGCATAAATTGTAATTCCGGGAAATTCCATTCAAACACCAGGAAAGACTGAGGGTCTGTGTCGAATGGCTTGTATATCCACAGGTGTAATTTCTTATTTCTTACACATTTCCATCTGCTATGAAAAGAAATGAATACATTCAAACATAACAGAAAAACACATATGAAGGACAATACCGTGTATTAAAGAAAAATCAATTTAGAGATATTAAATAATGTGTGTGAGAGAAATGGAAAATATATAGTATGAAAAGTATAGACTACATTTGCATTTGATGAATCCTTATTTCTCGTTGCCTTTGCTTTTGAACTCTTCTTTCAGCTATAGCAAGACTGGTAAGTATTAAAATGCAACCCTAAGAACAGGGAGAGCTCAGCTAATGAAGGCGTTTCATCCACACAACGTGCTGTTCCCTGATAGCATCAGTGTTGCAGGATGCATTTTTGAGTAAGGTTTTCATTTAATATGCTTGTATAAACATTCCTGTTCCAGCATCAAGAGGAATCGCTGGGAGCGTTGCCAGCCCAGGTCTGAACACAGTGTGAAGACTCTCCTCCTCTGGATGTAACCAGTGGTGGCAGTTAACGGCGATATGATAGCTCCTGCACAGGTGACTTAACCCACATTTTTTAATTGAAGAAAAGAACCAGAACGCATTGCTTTTTTGTTTTGATTTTAAACTAAGGGACTAGGGCAAGCAAGCAGTTCTAGCCTCCTCGCTAGGACATAAGGCCTGTGCATATTTCAGTAAGTTTAGTGAGTAGAAATGCTGTCGGGTTATACGATTGCCTTATGCACAGTAAGTTTCAGTTTGTTTTCTGGAAAACACAGCAACAAGATGTATTGCTGTATAAGTAAATGAATGTGCTTATAAAAATTTAACAATTAACTTGCGGACGCCGGAATAAATGCAGTAGACATATGCCTATGTCAGCTAAGATTTAGATGACATCCTTTTTTAAACGTATTTATAGACCAGGCATTTTCTCCTCATGTTGTTACTGTTGAAAGTTAGATCAGACCTTTAGAAGGAGTTTGAAACACTTCAGTTAAAAAAAAAAACAAAAGGACACAGCTGGAGTGACTCTAAGCGGACAAAGTAATCCAAGATGAAGGAAAAACTGAATAAACTTCTTGTTGACAGAGCCTTTGGGCTGCCAGCTGCATGGTTACAGTAACTTAACCTGGATCTCTCATGGAAAGTTAATTCTCATTTTCAAATAAGGAAACAGCATTTGTTTCTACATGCTGATATTTAGTAAACAGGAATACATTTCTACTTTCATTTCCATTTTATTTCTCATTAATATCCTCTTCCATTGTTATTTTCCCAGCCCTTGTATGCACAGCTGGAGAGAGGCACTCACAAAAATAACAAAACTAACCCAAAAGCCAAGGAGCTCAGGTATTTTAAGACAGCATTTTCCCTGGAGTAAACAACTCAAATGTAAAGTTGTCTTTAATTTGGGTGGTACTACGAGAAACATTTAGGCTTCCCTAACTCACAGACTCCACTTCAAAATAAAATGTTTCTGCTTTCACCTGCACTTCAGAGCCAAAGGTTTTGTGGACACTGAACTCCAGTGGGCTGAAAGCTATAGCCAAGCCAGGGAAACTAAAATATGTAAATTCTAATGCAACTACTACTAACACCATTATTTGAATTTCTCTGTCTATTCAGTTAATCCACCCCAACCACAGCCAGCCGGTTTGCACTCAAATATTGCATCTATGAGAAGAAAATACATTAGTGTTCATTTATCACCATATATTCTTGCAGTTTACAAGAGGTAAAACAGAGAAAAGCAAAAAGCGAAAACCAGAAAATACCAGTAAGAACCATTGCTAAAGGGTAGCAGATAGGGATCTTTCTGATAGTGTGAGGAACTCTTACAAGTATGTTAGCTTTCTTAAAATTATGAATACTTGTCTGTGGTCTTTACCTTCTGTAGTTCTTTAAGCTAAAGTGAAATAAAAGAATCACCCACTTACCTACACTGCAAAATGCTGTGGGTTTAGTGCACCAAACTCTTCTTATGATCCAACCACAAAGCGTCCAAGTTCTCATGTCCACCCTTTGGTATGGATATTTTGCTTATCCTGCCTACATTACATATAAATATACTTGTGGCAGCAGAAAGTCACAGCCATTAGGAGGAATGGAACAGTCTGCAAAAAGCCCCAAATATAACTGTTTACATGGCTTCAAGATTTAAACAGACTAACCTTCACTTGGCCGGTAAACAGTTCAAACTTTTCTACAGGCCCTCTTCCATAATAACCTATCATCTCCTCTCTTCTAGCGCTACCATCTAAAGGCCGTGCAGGTGACAAATGATAATTCCATACAAGTGATGATTTGATGAGTTGCCAGTGTCTGGAAATCCCACAGGCAGGGCTGTAATCACGCACACGCACAATAGATCCAGTGCCATATACACCACATCTAGCAAGGCGAGCAATTGAAAAAAAGAGGAAGGTCTGGTTATATCGCATCTGTTTCGGCATTGCTCCATCAGAGCCGGGCTTTTGTAGCAGCCTGGCTGAAATGCTGTCCTCAGGCTACACAAAAGCCTCTTCGAGGAATGGGCAAGAGATGTGGCTGTGACTCAGCCTCCCTTGCAAATAAGGGTCTTTCTATAAAATAATTTATAATAAAATATTGGTTAGAAGCTTCTTTTTAAATATGCTGAAAGAACTGCGTAAGGTGAGTTCCGCTCACCTCTTTACAAGACAGAGAGAGAACATCCACTGCCAGAAAAAAGGTTGCAGGTGGAAGACAGACAGATGCAGCATCTTCCTGGAGACATAAAGAAAACAGCCTGTGGAAAAGACTAGGATCTGTTCTGTTTGCATGTCAGGCCATCCTAGATAGCTAGTGGTCTTAGCTCAGGAGTCTCCTATGAAAGACTGAGAATAGTCAGGGTTTTTTTAATTTCCCAGCTCTTAAAACACTGCATCTTTGTTTCTGCTCTGAGTCCCAGAAATCCCAATTATTTTGTCTCTAGCTTTTAGGCTGAGCTAGCTATGAGAATCTGAGATTCAAAAAGCAATTTTAGGGCACACAGGTTGACCCTGAAAAAAATCAAATTAAAATGAAGATAAGGATCAGAAATATATTCAGTGAATAGCATTTTATAGTTTTCCAAAGGCAGCTTCCTCTCAGAACAACCAAGAAATACATGCTCCCCCAGGTAATAAAAGAAACTCTTAATTGTATTGAAAGCAGCAATAAACATAATTGATGATTCACAGTAAAGTATATGAGTTTTTCCACAGTTTGTTTTTCAAGTAAATCCATACTTAGACTATCATTCCTCTTACAGGTAAAACCAGTGATTATTATTTTAATTACATCACTGTTACTAAAATATTTTAAGGCTGGAATTAAATAGACATATGCAATCACACAGATAGGTTAAACCGTTTGGGGTGCAATCGTGGGAACTGCATCTAAAGCAACATTGCTTTCCTGTGTGGGACTGAAGCAGAGATATGAGACATAACATTAAGTATGTGGAGGACATAAAAAAAAGATGAGCTGTCACTTACTTTGCTGCTTACGTCCCCCTCTTTCCCAGAGTAAGGAAGCAAGCGCTAATCCAACAGCTCCTTCTCAGCAGGTGAGGGGAAGCATGAAGGAGACCTCACCATTGCAGGAGCTGGGACACCTTTTGGTCCCAGGTAGCAAACAGCAGACAACTATCCTCACCACCAGACAAACCAGGGTGGCGGAGGAGAACAAGGGACGGGGACAGCAGCTTTTACTGCTAAGCACAAACGTCACATGGCATGGAATATCCCTGTGGTCAGTTGGGGTTAGCTGTCCCGGCTGTGTCCCCTCCAAACTCCTCGTGCCCCCCAGCCCATCACTGTGCGATCCCTCACCAACAGCTAAACCACAGGGGTGTTATCAACACTGCTTTGGTTACAAAGCCAAAACATAGCACCGTGCCAGCTACCATGAAGAAAATCAACTCTATCCCACCAAAGCCAGTACACTGGAGACAGTACCTTTTTATTAGGAGGGGTCTTGGCAGCTTGTTTTGGTTTCCAAACATGGGGATAACCTTTATGTAAATTCAAACTCAAAAGATTTTAACAGGTGTTTCAGTAAATATCTGAATGTGGTATAGAAGCTTTGGTGAGGTTGAGGAGAGACAGACACGCAGAAGACATTTACCATCTCCCTATCGTATTAAGAACAGCACATGAAATTGCAACTAAATTTCTTAACAAGTTTGGATTCTCAGACCTTCTTATATAAAACTGCAACATAAAAGTCAAAATACCCCAAGTAAGAATAAGCAAAACACCAAGAGACAGATCATCAGAAAAGAAGAGAATTACACTGCGCAAGAGGTTCCCTTCTGGGTAATACCGGTAGAGTCTTTCCCAGATGGGCTGCGTTCCTGTTCGGATCGGAAAGAGGGCTTTGCAAACACTACTTAGAATATCCTCGTGTGAATGTGGGTAACAAGGAAAGTATTATACCGAGATTCATGAAAAAGAGTGAAAAAGGTCATCTTAGTGAAATAGCATAACATTTCACAACACGTTTTAGTCAGTGCCATTGTTAACATGTGGCGTCCCAGTAAGACACGACTCTGCAAAGACTCTCACCGACTTGTAATGCCGTGTTTGACATTAGATCCTCAGTGAAAACACTTGCGATCCCTTTTTGATCCACTTCTTGAGCAGGACTGTTGCCTGTTAGGAGGCAGAGAGCCCACCCATCGGATTTCTAGCAGACAAAGTAAAAAATCCTAATGCATTAGAAGAAACGTAATGTATCGTAGGAAATTGTTTAATTTCAACAATGTCAAAATTAATTACTCGTAGGAAAATGAGAAATACAAATCCAAAGTATAATTTTTAAAAAAGTGTTTCTAATCATTCATAAGTTTAGCAGTTTCGAAGCAATAAAGGCAGTTCACAGGAATGGGATATTATCTGAAAATATAAGATCAGAAAGGAAAGCTGTCATTGGTGTTTGAACAACAGAAGGAGAGCACTTCTATTTTTAATATCCAGATGTGAGCATTTCCCCTGATAGATCTAATTCCCTCTGCTTCCAAATAACCATGAAAGAGCCTCTTTCACTGAGTCTGATGAGAAATGCTTACCGAAGAGCAATACTGCTTTACACAGACACCATTGACTAGAGATAGCAAACTCAGTAATTTAATAAAAATGCAGTGATTCTGTGGCTAGATGGAAAATTTGCATGTTAATTCCATGCTACTGATTTGCAAAGAGAAGCAATAATTAACTTATGTGTGCATAATTTGTGCATATATATTAGCAAATGAATTCTTATCTCATTGGTTTTGCTTAATTTTACCAGGAAAATATCCTGGGATGTATAATCAAACCCACAAAATATAGTGTGTATATACGTAACATCATATATATAGTCTAATATTTCAGGTAAGCCATCGGTGCTTTGGTAATAATGACTGAGGTTATTTAAGATGGGAATAATGCTTGAAGTCTGCACTAGAGGAGAATGGAGTTTCAAGTGTCAAAAAGGAATCCTTTTTCTTGCTCGCTAAAGGATGCATCTGATGCTAAGGTTCATTTAAAAGTCTAAAACTGGACGCAATGAAGTGTATGATATCAGATAACATAAATGAAAGTGTCTGTATGCGATGCCGCCTATTTAGAGATAAGGAAAAAAAAATATGTCAGGCAATAGACTGGGCATGAGATGGTTTCATGTTTTTTTACAAGCACCTGCGTAGCAGCTTCACTCGGAGACTCTAACCAGACACAAATATTGTTTGCTCCGGCTATGCACACTTTTCAAAGAAATATTGCCGAGCAATCATTGTAAACAAGATGCCTTTGGAGATGCTGAGAGGGTGCTAAAGTGAATTTCCTGTTAGATCAGATACTTTGGAGAAATGTACACAGTTAATAGAATGAGAGCGGTATCAAAGCATGAATTTGTGGTCCTAATATAGAAATACAATGGAGGGGGGAAATGCATCGGCCTTCATTTCACTTTGTAGCAACAAACATCATATAATTCATTGCACAGTATCAAGAGTAAGAAAATATGTAATATCTGATACTTGTCTTTCAAGCTCTTCTCTGTTTTTTCTTTCATGCATTCTGCTTCAGGCTGCTTTTTATCCCTCTTTGTCTTTCCACTTACATAAAGCCCATCCCAACATTACATTGACAAACTATCATTCTGTGCATCAATTTTCCCAATCTCATGACTAATTTATCCAATCTTTTGCACTCTTAGCACTGCCCACTTTCTAATTTCGTAAGTATTACTGTCAGTGTTATGAGTGTATATGCATATAACTTAGTTGCAGACAATAGACAAAAAATTCCAGAAACTCAGTTTGCATCATCTGGTCTTCTGGGTAATCACTTTTTTTTTTTTTTTTTTTTTTTGCGTGCTTCATAGTGTATTTTACAGCTAGACCCATGTGTTCCACCTCTGGGTACATCTACCCGTAATTTCTGACTGAAAACTGAAATAACGGTGTTTTTCCAAAATATGTGCACAGATTTTGTCTGGCTTATTTGTGCTTTGCTGTAATGGAATGGGATCCAAAACCATTTGAATGGTATCCAGCAGATTCTGATGGCACCCTCCTGCACTGCTCTTAGCTCAGACTTTTTGAAATGTGGAGAGGAATCAGAGTTCCATGGAGACCTTCTAACCTCAATGAATAGTCCTTTAACAAAAAATTGGCCATTGATGCATCCTGAAACTCAATTGTCATGGTTTCTGTTGTGTGGGTTAGTTATGCCCTGTTACAAACTGTAGAAATTATACTTTATCGGTGGAAAATGTGTAACCATTGGCAC
The DNA here is from genome assembly GCA_013398815.1 of Ibidorhyncha struthersii. Taxonomy (NCBI): domain Eukaryota; kingdom Metazoa; phylum Chordata; class Aves; order Charadriiformes; family Charadriidae; genus Ibidorhyncha; species Ibidorhyncha struthersii. The sequence continues at coordinate 431,056 of VZSZ01001682.1, read as the reverse complement.
TTTTAAGCAAGGTACTTGTGTTATAATGCGTCTTCCCTTTTGTGATTGTGGGCTGTATAAACAGGATCACAGTCCAAGCGTGACCGTTCATTGCACCTGCTTATCAGTAATTATATCCTTCCCAGCTAATAAAATAATTATAGTAATAAAATAAACAATCTAATAAAACATTGTTAAAAAAAGAGATCACCATGCTTACCTCTGGTTTGCTGTGTAATCAGAGAAAATAGCGAACCAAGGCAACATGTAAATTTACAAACACAGATTACTCCATATCTCAGGTCAGCAAATTCCCAGCCTTCTTCAAATACTTCTCCTTTCTTCGTTTTGAGCTCTGTAAAGAACCCATGTGTCTGATGCAACTTGTTGCTATGGATGAAAAAATCAAATATTTTTGCACAGTGCAGATGGTGGTTTGCTGCTTTCAAAGGCAGGTCACCAAATACAGTCTGTGTTTTCAAACGCACAACAGTTGCCAGATGTTATATTGATCTCTACAACTTTTAAAACGTTTCTTTGCAAAAACAGAAATTAGGGAGATCTAATAACACCAACTTTGGTATCACAGAAAACACAATACTGCTTTAAATGGGTTAAGAAATACAGGTATCACAAAACGTGACAGTATTTAAAACCAGCATAGACAAAATACTTAAAAATATTTATTTTCTGTGCTGTAGTAAAGCAATGATGCTTGGAAGCAACTTAAGTTCTGGATTTAATTTTATTTCTGACTAACTGATTTAGTTTTAATGAGTCTAGTGCATTTGTCCACATACCACAAAAACAAACGGGCACCACAGAATTGAGGTCAGATCACCTCAAATGTATAAAAGGAAAAGATTAGCAGACTTAATCTTTCCTACCCTCTCTTCTCTAAAAGCTTGAGGTGAGACATTAGTGCTTTCTTATGTTTTGGTTTGTATTTCATCTTTTACACATTTACAACCCTGTTAATAAACTTCTTGTGCAAACTACACTAACTCCCTTGCAAAAACCTGCTAATATATCTCCAAGTTCAATCTTCTAGCTGACAAAATAATAGGGAACAGATAAACAGATAGGAGTACAGCTCAATATATTTAATTTACACTTTTTACTTTAAAATCATTCTTTTTTTCAGAAATATAATAACAACTTGAACAACATTTTGATACCCCCAAGGAAAGTCTGAAAGAAAAATCCAAATTCCTCCTGTTCCTGCCAAAAGTAAATAGTGGAATGGGAAAACCTATAGATCCCTCTCGGTGTAATCACGCACTGGCAAATTTTATCAAGTAAGTTACTAATCAGCATCATCAGCTGGTCATACGTCACACTGGAAAGACAGTCAAAGCATATGAAATTCAGAAGTTTAAAACATGAACTGAAAATAGAGGATTTATAAGAATTTTTTTTGTACTGGTCAGAAAATGAAAGCTCTTGGGGGCGATGAGAAAAATTAATGTTGGTCTCTCATTTGTCCTACTGCTTTAATAGAGCTGAACAAATCTTTCATAACTATCTCAAACTTTTAAAATATACTGGGTTTACCATATTCAGGAGAGGGCATTTGGTACACTTCAAGTGCCTGAATTTCAGACCTTAGTAGGTAGCTGCATAGAACACAGTGTGACATGTGTTGATGTGTGTATTTGGATTACTAGCTGTGGGCAACAATAAAAATATTTTACATAGAGAAGTCATTTCATTTGTGAAATCACTGTTCACCCCGAATCCACAGTTCAGAGAAATTTCTTAAACATAAAAAGACTATAAAATGAAAGACACAAAAATCCAAGCAAATCACAAACATAAGAAAAAACCTAAATGCGTGAGTGAACAAACAAGAGAAATGAATATTGAGAAAACCAGCTTATGGTTTTGCATATTTTCACATTTAAGTTTCATCTTTCATTAAATTTTACCATTATTTGATAAGCAACTGAATTTCTGCTTTTGCCAATGTCATTTCCTTCTCTTAAGTGAAGGATCTCACCATCGTAGTTGTCTATTAGATAATTAGGTAAATTACTTATTTTAATAATTAATGATTCTGGCTGCCCTGTTCTGTTTGATTTAAACAAATACATTTAAGATGGTCTACAGGCCAGAGCACGTTGTAAATGTAAAAAATAACAAGCTAGACAATTTCCTAGTGCTAATAAGACAATTTTTTTTTTATTCTTATATAAAGGACTCTGAGACAAACAATTCTAAACAGTGACGATCAGAGCTTACTAAAATACCTTCTGGAAAAGCCCAGATTCCAATTGCCATGCATGTTTTACATACTAACACTCAATGACATATTTTAAAGCCCACTGGCACAACAAAGCTGATAATATTTTTCGTAAAAATATGTATTTCTATCTGAAATGTTGTAATGTATTCTCTCAACTCCTTTTATCATCATAACTGCATTCTAGGGTCATCTAAAAATAGTATCCGCTTACCAAAAAGTTCTTATCTTTGTAGATATTGTGAATCACATATAAAATATGACTCTAAAATGTTTTAGTACTTTTCAAAGCACCAAAAAATTCAACCAAGGGTTGAAAGGTCCCCAAATGCCTTTCGATTATACATTAAGTACTGCAGCAGATTTTCAATTTTGAGGCTGATTCAGAATGTTTACCCACAGGTGTGTTAAGGTCAGCATTTGTAGATTAAGACCAAAGACAAACTTTAGATTTTCCAGCAAGTTTGAAAGCAGCAGGGAGTATTCCTGAAGAAGGATGCAAGGGAAACAGACGTGTGCAGCATAAAATCATATTTTTTTTTCAAATTTATGTATACATTTTTAATTATTGCTATCAGAATATTCCATTGCACACTATGAATGTAAGTAGAAGAGCAAATAACTGGAGAGATTCTGATCCTCTGTTAGAAAAATCTCAAACCTGCTTTCTTGTAGAGTAAGACTGGTTAGTATAAGCTGACAAACAAGGAAAGAAAAATTGTTTTGTTACTTTTTTTTGTTTTAAGTCTGAACTTGAGAGTTGGCAATGAGAAGCAATGACTACTGCAATTTACAGACTTGTCTCTTCAGAGGCAGAGGTGAGCAGAACAGACTTTCTAGTGGCACATCTCTAATGTTTATTATTCTGTCTCTTGAAAACTCCTAAGGCACCCGACAGCTTATGGCGCTACCAAGAGATGTGGAACAGAGAAACTAGGTTTAAAAAAAAACCCCAATGTACTTTGGCATGCTGCTAATGTGAGGTTGGCCAAAGAAGATGGAAGAGAGAGCAAAATGGATAGCACTAGGAAGGAGGAACAAGAAACAGAAGAAGTCATGAGGCACAAATTCCAGACTTTCTTCGTGCCCTCCTTTCCCGTACAGATTTATTTTTTAGTTTTGGGGTTTTTTTTTGTCCTCTGCAATTATGTTAAGAGGTCTAACTTGTAGATGGCTTCCAAGCTACAGGTCTGAATTACAGACAGGATCATGGTGCTACTCACACTAACTGAGGAGGAATTGCAATGAAAAAAAAGGCTGGGGAGAAAGATTAAGGAATGTTTTGGTCACATTCATATTAAGCTGAATAACTTAATATACATAAAGAGATATCAAAGAGACAGGTTACAGCTGAAGCACAAGGATTTAACTACAAGAATGAAAGACAATTTTACTGGCGTGACCAAATCAACAAAATGTATCTTTAGGCAAGTATAATATATCAAGGAGTACTGCTAATCATTATTTGAGCTAATGTGAGAGCTGGAAGGAATTCAAGTTGACTCAAGACAAGCTGACCTCAGGACAAGTTTGTCCATTTCACTGCTACAGAAAAAAAAGATCAGATTTTGTTGAGAAGTTAAAAAATTGGTGTGCTCTAGGATTAGAACATATAGAAAATATTCAGTTATTATTTAAAATTACTTTTCAAGAGATAACTATTTAAAATATAAAAAGAATTAAAACACTCCTGACAGCATAAATGACAGACACACAAAAATCAGCTCCCAGATTTAAGATGCTCACTGTTTTAAACCAAACCTTACTTTCTCTTGAATTTTTTCGCTATTCTACTAACATTATCATTTGCTATTACTGTTTAGTTTTAAAATATAAGCAAAGAACTCCAGATCAACAGTCTACCGTGCATTCACCACTGTGTCGGGTCACGTGGTACCTTATTAATCCACCACAGATGAATTTTCATAGCTCCTAATCCTTTGCACATAGAGTTTCCTTCTATCTCAGCAACAACATAAACTAGTTTTATCCTTTGTTACCTGTGTTCAAGCAGTAATTTCCAAGGTTTTCATATTATAAACTACAATGCAGAAGTGGGAAGTGATGTGGGACCTGTCACCCTACATGGGGCATGTCTGAAAAAACAAATTTCATGACTGGGTGCAATCCACAGCGTTGTATTAGACCTTAGAGACGTCCACAACCTGTTAAAGCTCTGACCATTTACAGGACCATTTTAAAAAAATCTCAGACATCTTCACTGACTGAGTTACTAAGCCACTATTCTACAATATGTTTTAAGACTGAATGCCCTGCCAAGATGCTTTTATTCTCCCAGGAACGAGTTATCTATATAAATGTAAAAATATTTAATCACAGTTTCCCTCAAATTTAAGATCACAGTTCTCTTTTAATATATGTTTCAAAACAACTAGTAATATTTGTTATTCTGTTCCAGAAGGGACATATTACAGTTGCCAACACCTATAAAGTTAGTCTTGCAAGAGAAGACGACAAATATTTATCTTTGGTTTTCTACCAGGAGTGAAAACTTTGAAAAATCCTGTTCATTCCAGGAGATTAATGCCCTTCATGCTAAAGTTAGAAGGAATTTTACTCTTCATTCCTCATTTCGCAGGTAATAGGGTACCAAGATTTTCATTACCATAATCAATCTGAAATATAATATCTCAAGGTCATCAGGAATAGATTTATTATAAAAACCCTCTTATATTAGTAAATGATTGCCATTGGTCCACTTCTTCCTACGTTAGTACAGCACTTATTCTGAGCAAATAGAATACACTTCTACGTGGATAGTCCCATCACAAACTGTTTCCAGGATGGGCACTGGAAGTTAGAAATAAATAAAACTCCTTCACATTACTGGAGGACACCAGCCAGCCAATTCAGCCTGCTTTTCCCCGAAAAGCTGGATTCTCTTATGTTCAGTCAGTGAAAGTCTTGACGTGCCTTGCCTTATCTACAACAGTAGCTTCAGCACTCCTGCCTAAATATGTTTTGTAACCAATGGGGAGCATTTTCTAAAACATTGCAGTAACTTACAAGAAGTCCTAACCAACCCTGGACAATTTGCACTCCTTAATTGCTTATGCGCTTTTCTACTTCAAGCATTTAGCAAAATGATGTAAATTGGTTTTTCATTTTAAAAAATCTATTTTCTTTCTCTTAAACAAAGTTTCATATAATGGTTTTCAGTGCTTTAGCTAATTTTCTCTAAAGGTAAAACATTTTTCTTTTTAAATTATTGGAGTGGAAAATTGCAGATGTTTAAAAATTTATGAAAAACTATGTAAAGGCCTGCGGTCTCATAAAATATGTATCGTATAGCACCGTATTTATTCTACCTACTTGTTAAATTTGCTTAAAGTGCCCACTGTGATTTGTTTGGCAGAGCATGCTTCTTTTTCCGTAAAGTCCTTTTTGTATCTGACGCAGTGTTATCCATTGTTTGAACTGTGCCAGGGCAAAAACCAGCATAACATTTCTGATGAATTTTCCCGTCCTTATTAACAGAGGTCAGCTGCTAGTGGGAATTTAATACAGCACATTTATGAAATCATTGAGGCAACTTAAAACTGAAGACCATCTACTAACCCATATAGAAATAAACAGTGTGGGGTTTGAATTCATATGAAATTTTGCATCAGGATATGGGAACCTGGAAGAAAAAAGTTAATTCTATTTAGTAATGAGATTATTTCAGGTAGCCTTTAACAAGGTTAAATATCAGATACTTGCTTGTAGAAGAAAGTAAAAGCCTTTTCAGTAAAATATCAATATCAAAGTCACACAATAGGATCGAAGTGGGAAAAACTCCCCTTCCCCCTTGGACAAATGAGAGTTTTTCTTTTCATGTTAATTGGAAAATTTCTGTATCATGTATGCTAATTATTTAGTTCAGTATTTATCAGATGGACAATGATATTAACATTCATTGCTAAGAACCTGAGAACAGTTAAATAAAGGAAAAGAAACTTTAAAAAAGTTTATCTTTTCATTAAAATAAATTACATCTGCTTTCTAAAAGTTGAAGTAATTATTGGTTTTATTTTACCATACACTTATCCCATTTCCATTTATTGTACGATACAATAGAATAAATACAGTGAATGGGCTTTTGAAATACACAGCATTGTTCTGTAAAAGGATGTAATTAATTTCCTGAACGTTACAGATAAACTACAGAAGGAGAGTCAAAATTTGATATCCTAATAAAAGGATTGTTGTTTCTGCAGGGAGAGATTAATGTTTGTGCATTCAAGGAGCTGTAACAGAATAAACACATCGCATTTCAAACGTTTACTTCTCTCTAGGTTAATGCTACACTGATTTTTTTCTTGTTTAGAATTTTGCGTATTTAGTCTTTCCTCTGTGTTTTAGAGATTTTCTCAGAAGTTTACCTGCCGGCACTGCTGCAAGGTTGCTGCAGCCCAGCGGGTCAAACTCAGCTCAGGTACAGGGGGCGGCTGCTCAGACGGAGAGAGCTGCTGCCAGAGGAGGACCCCCTGTGCTACACAAATCCACTTGGGACATTCCAATCCCTTGAAAATTCTGAAGGAAGAACCTTTGGCCTCTCTGCAGGATTTTCTGAAATTTAAACTAGTTAAAAACAGTGGAGATTTTTTTTTTTTTATAGCTTTGTTTTGCTTTGACCTGTGTCTTGGTGAAATTACATGTGAAATTCCTTCAAGAAGAAAGAGGAGACTATTCCTGCAATATTCAATATTGGGGAGAATATATCTCTTTTTCCTAATACCACTCTAATATGCTAGGCAATGATCCAGGATATAGATATGAAATCCTGTTGGAAACTCCACCATCAAAAGTTACAATCATCAGTCCTATTTCAGAACATGTGAAGGAATATTTTACAGGATCCGCAGTCAGCCTGTTGGCTGATAACATGTATGCCTAGCAATGAAAAATTTGCAATGAATACCAACAGCCTAGCTTCAAGGCAAGACCTCTTTACCAGCATTTTCTTCAAGAAAAATAGAATATATTTATTTCCAAACTAGCTTGTAACAGAAAGAGAAAGTAAGCAACAAGTAAATCACAATCAAGGGGTAATTTAAATTCTTGGACATCTGGATCTGCTGTGGTTTTCCCCAGCTGGCAACTAAAGACCACACTAAAGCCACTTCTTCACCCCTTTCCACCACCACCCCCCACTCAGATGGGAGGAGAATCAAAAAAAAAAAAAGTAAACCCCTTGGGTTGAGGTAAAGAGAGTTTAATAGGATAGAAAAGGAAGAGAAAGTTAATAATAATAATAACAGCAACAATAATAATTATAATAGTAACAATAAAAACAATATACAAAAGGACTGATATACAGTTGAATTGCTCACCACCCACTGACCGATATCCAGTGGTATCCCACCAAGCAGCGATCCCAGATTCCTGCCTTCCAGCCAACCCCCATTTATATACTGAGCATGACGTCTATGGTATGGAATATTGCTTTAGCGAGCTTGGGTCAGTTGTCCTGTCTACGGTCCCTCTCAGCTTCTATGGGAAGCTGAAAAAGTCCATGACTGCTTACCAACAACTAAAAACATCAGTGTGATATCAATATTATTCTCATCCTAAATCCAAAACATAACACTGTACCAGCTGCTAGTTAGAAAATTAACTCTACCCCAGCCAAAACCAGGATAGGATCCTATGTGCATACATAGAAAATAAAGACAAATCTATTATTTGAAGATGAAGGAGTTCATACATTTCTTCAGAATACTTCTGAAGTCTTTAAAAAGGTGCCCATAGTTCTAGCTTCTAGGTGTTCTTGTAATTTCTCCCTTATTTAAGACTCCAATGAATTTACAAAGCTCAAGTTTCTCTTTGATTTTGAATAGTCCCTGTGTCACATGATCACGGAACTTTCTTTTTTCCCCCCTTTGACAAAAATACACTGATTTTTTAGCAAGTAAGTTTTCAGCGGAGCTTCTTGTTGTATGAGTTTTCATTATTTTTATGTATTTATATCAAGAGACTAGTACAGTTTACATATGCATAGGTCCTCTTTGGCCCTGATCACAAAACCTTTGATTTCATGCTCAGTACTGCCGTTAAGCACACAGTTAACTTACCAAACAAAAGTAGTTACAGATTAGTTAGGTGTAATTTGTACAGCAGGAATACTCAGTGATATGAATAGGATTGCATGATTTTAAAAAAATAGCTATCATTGAGTGCGTTCATATTACACTCTTTGAATAAAGATCGTAAGTAGTCCACGAAATGTACAGGTACATTTTTCTGGCTTTCTTTAAAAGTTAATATAATCCTTGTGTAGCTCTATAACCGAAGATACAGTATATGAAATCTGTTCCCTTGTCTTGTCAATTAACTACAGAAATCCAGTGCGGTGTGCCCAAATCTCCCAGAACCAAGGGCTCTACCCGGCTGTATGACTCCACCCGTGCACTGGGACTTTCTCCCCAACCCGTATCTAGAAGTCTTTAAGCTGCACCACTCCTCCAGATCTTTTACCTAGCATAAAAAAACCTTGCTGCTCTCTCTCATTAACTTGACTGCTAGAGACTAAGGTTTCCTTCCTGTGGTGTTTTCTCCCTGGCAATCCCCCAAACTGATTCCCCAAAGCTTCCTCAAATCTTTTTAGGCCCAAAGGATAGTCTATGAGTCCCTGAAGCTGCAGGATCCTTAAGAGGGTCTTTTCAAATAAGCTTCCAAAACGTCTATTTTCTTCCCTCGCCACCAGGGACTCTGGGACAGCACGCTTGATTGTCCTATACTCCAAAAGAAATATCTCCATCTCTGCATCCTGTGTGATAAGATTAGCTCGAGGGTTCAGCAAAGAAAGCCTTCAGAGAAAAACAGGGCTGTAGAAAAAACAAATCTCTGATAACCAAACAGTGGCAGCTTTTTTGAAAGACTAACAATGTGATTTCATTGCTTTTAAGGATTGTATTTCTCCATCTGATGAGACAGATTATTTTGATTATGTTGACTTTGCCTATAAAGATACTAAAATGTTAGAAAAATAAAGGTAACATTAGTCTTTTAAAATTTGCTGGTCATTTTACCTGTAGCTTTGTACTCACTCTATCATAGTTGCTATTATGTTATCTAATGCATTAGATGGATGTATGAATGATGAGGTACGATTTTTTTCCCTTTCCGATAAAAACAATATATATCTTTCTTTTTCTTCTTATATTAAATTTTGTTTTGCCCAGATTAGGAGTAATTTTCACACTGTTGGGAACAGGGTCAATAAACAGAAACAGAGCACCACGTTGGTGTTGGATACTGTACTGTGAACTAAAAAAATACCTTGCAACGTTGTGAACCATCATACTTGTTCCTGCCGGGTATACTTAACCCATCTATTCTCACTCAGTGCTGCTCTGAGGCACTGTGTTACACCTATATGCTCCCGCTTAAATACGTGAATACATTTTGATTTCTTTGGGGGATCATGGAAAATATACATTGCTCTCCAAGACATCCTTTGGAAATGATCCTTTTATTTTATTTATCATTCTAGTTGTACCTAAACTCAGAGAAGAGCGCAACCTGCAGTTCTTGTTCCCAGACAAGCAAACTGAGGAATTTACGGAAGCACACCACTGTCCCACTCCTCTCTAGTCACGCAGCTAGGCACGAGGGAAAGCAGGGGACAATGGCCAAGGTGTAGATCCCATCCCAGTTCTTCCAGTTTAGCCATATTCACAAAAGACAATTTTGGTGGGGATTTCCCCTGTGCACAAAGATCTTGATTTAGCATTTAGCCTAAGCTAACCTTTACTTTTCATGTGATAATCCTGCCCTCCTACCCTTGTGAGACTCATTTCAGTATGACATTAGGGCTTGTACTATACTTCACAGCATGAAGGTCCACTCACATTAATAATTAGGTGAACAATGTTTAGATCTTAACGGTGACGTTTCTCATTCGATTAAAGTAGGTGTTCTCATTAGGATATAAGATTAAATTAAAAGATAATGCAAAAAGATATATCTCAAATAAGAAAGCTAAGAAAATAATGTTGATGACTAATATGATCACACGAACAAGACCATAATGTTTTCAATTATTTCTTTACTTGTCCTTAAACCTTTAAAATAGAGAAAGAAGGTAGAGGCAAAAATGGCAGTGAAACAATAAATAAGATCTCTACATTCATCAGAGCTAAGGAATAATTGAGCTTTCTGAGCCTGATGCACCCAAAAGGAACATAAGTACCATTAACTTACCTGTCACAAACGAAATAAAGCAAATTATAGCTACTTTTAAATGTCAGTTACTGTTTAAGTCTAGTTAGGTTTTAGCAGATTTCCAGGAAGAAATCATAACCAGTAAATCCTAATGAAGAGCATTACAATTAGTAGAGTGGAATTTTATACTGAAAATTCACATCCTGAATGTCCAAGAACATAAAAATATTCTGAATTACCACCAAGCATCTCTAAGCAACAATTAAATTCAAAGGCTAATGTTAGTGAAACTGGGTAAGCAGAGTTCCAAAGAAGAGACACTTTTTTTAACATGTTGTTCTGGAAACAAAACAAAACAAAATACAGTTTTCTCCCTGTTTTCTTTTATTTGGAACTGTATAGGTGGTACTTATCATCTCCATAGGATGCTTTTGATTACATTATAAATTAACAAAAAAAAAGGAGATTACACGTAAAACTGTGTCCCTCTAAAAAAAGGTAGGCCAACTGACTACTGCTGCCCAGAAGACATACTCTTCTCTCCTTAGAGAAGCACTTCCCTGTTTTTTCCCTCTTCAACCTAAAAAAAAATAAATATTTTTAATCCTATAACCTTGAAAAGTTCCTCAGAACATCTTCTATCTTAAGTAGAGAATCTGCTTGTATGTCCTTAAGCATGATGGTTGAGCTGAAAACAAATGCACAACGGCTGAAGAACAGGAAAAAGAAAAATCATGGATGGCCAGCAGGTTTTGAAATGTTTTTCTATATGCACATATTTCCTCTGCTCCCTCTCAGTGATTTCTGTATCAATGCTTCTCTCATCCCACTGTAGAAACCATTAGTTTACAGCTGAATGGCCTTTAAACCACTGACTTTCATCACTAACTCTCAAGGTACATTAGGTTCAGTGCGGTTGATCATTTCAACTAGAAACAATTTTCCTCTGGTGAAGAGCCAGGAAGTTGCATATGTCAGAAGCAGCTCTCTGCTATACCTAAAATGCAACACTTTCATAATCTTACTGTAAAAAACAGAGATATCAAACTTCCTAACCATATTCTCTTTTCTGGCACTGTAATAAATGAAGAAAAAAGCTATAAAGATTTAAAACAATATAACTTCAGAAAATGTCAGCAGAATTTTATGCTGTAAACAGATTTTTCTTGTTACAATTCTCAGCTTACTCCTTTTTATAGGTGCTAACCTACTTTAAAATGCAGAATGTAATAGAAATATTTTTTATTCTTTTTGAATAAAGACATAACCTATTATTCCTGCTGTCATTTCACCCTAGTCCCTTTTATATATTAGTGTTTATCGTTGAACAAGGATTTTAGAAAAAAATATACTTCCATACTATTATGTCCTTCTAAGAGTGGCTAAAAATGGCTTAGATGACTGTAAAGCATCATTAGTTAAGGTCAGTCTGCCAGCACGACGTTGTCAAAAATAGTAAACCAGGAAATCTCCACTGTGCAGTGATGAACAGAGAAACTAAAAATATTCAGTAGCGTCTATATTTTCTAGTAAATAACATAGCTCAGAAGGCTGAACACATTTTCATATGTATAAGCTGCAGACAGAGCGTGGAGCTTCAGTTAAACTTACCGGTGTGTAAGGGTCTGGGCTCAAATTTGCCATTTCTGCCCTTTAGAATTTACATTTCCGTGAACCTGGCCTCATGGAAGTTCCACATCCTGGAAGAACTCATCCTTTAACCTCCTTCCCTTCTGTAGGAAATCAAAGCATGTTATCCTCTGATAGAACACTGTTAAACTTCATCTTATAAACAGTTGGGGAAAAAAAAATCTCATAGAAAAGTTTTCTAACTGTGGAAATTTATGCATGAACAATTCCAAAGCAGTAAATGTTCTTGGTTTGATTGTTTTTTGTGGTTTTTTTCACCTTATCTGTAGAATATAAGATTGATCAAGAAGGACCCAGAGGATAAAATACTCACTAAGGCAAATATCACTGACAGATATCCCTTTCAGTACACAGGATTAAAATTGGAGGCATTTGGGCTGTTGGCATAATCAGAATTGTTGAGTTTCTATGGCAATCAGTATTTTTGATGGCTTTCAGGTCAACTCTGCTACTGGAGCCTCAAAGCAGAATACCACATTCCAACCTCCAAACTCTTGCTTTGGGATGTCAATGTCTAAATAAGATGCTCTTGAAGCAAACAACCCATTTTCTACATGAAGAACTATGGGAAGTTAAACTTGCGTGTGGCTGCGGCTGCAGTGAGGTGAACCTTCCAGTCCATCTCACCTGAAGGTAAGAAAAATGCTATCACTTCACCACAAAAAGTCCTGCTTCACTTTAGGTTCAAGATTAAAAAAAAAAAAAAAAGAGCTCTGATCAGAACTGTGATAAGGTTATAAATTGTCAAAATATCATGTGCTAATGTTTTAATTAAATATATTCAGGGGAGGAGGGGCAGGCAAAAAATGAGAGCAAACTGAGTACTAATGTGATGGGAAGCATGTTTTGTTTTACATCAAGTGTTCTAAACAAAGCTCAAGAGTTTGTGATGGATAAAGCTGTAATAGCAGAGTGCTTCAAAAGCTCTATTTTCATTTACTTTACTCAAGGTGAACTTAATCCAAATCTCTCTGAAAAGGCTCACGATATCTTTACCAGGTGCCCAAGGGGCATGATTCTTTATGACCTTAACAAAGGCATCATAAAGGAGGAGCTTTATTTCAGTAAACAAGAATTTAAGAGGCAGCAAAGATCCCATGATATCAAGAAGTGTAAGGGGCAACGGAGGAAGGTAAAGAATTGGGAGGAACACGGTATTACGGGTAGGAAAAGAAAACCCACAACGGAGTGATTATCCTCCTATTCTCTTGTAACCTAGAATGTTCTTGTGGTGGGAGGAAATTTGTTTCTAATAAAAAATTATATATTTTAGAACGCTTTTTTAAAAAATGGAAAGGTATGTAATTGATCACTTTTCTTTAAAAAAGACAGCATTTCTATAAAGAAAAAATCTAGCTCTACTACCTGTCAAAAAATGTATGGCATTTTTAGTTTGGGTGATTTCATTTGTTTAAATGTAAATTATGAAGCTTTATGCATTTGAAGCAATCCGCTCAGTGTTCACATTACTAGGAGTTTAATGAAATTCCATTACCAGTATTTCCTTTCTGTAAAATCTATTATGATTTTCTGCTGTAATGTTGATAATAACACTTGCTAACAAGTAAAGCTTTTTCCCATTTAACTAAAGTTCCAGCATAGGGCTTCTGAACAAAAAGGCAAACCACGTGCTTGAAACAGTTTCTTCTGCCGTCTCCCAACGACTCATGTCAGAGGAGCAATAATTCTAGATCTCTACTGCTTATCTCCAATTCTCTTCACATTTTTAGGATTTACAAGGATTACTGCATGGATTAAAGCCTGTGATACATAATGTATTAAAAATGAGTATATCTTTTCATCCCAGTAAAATCGCAACTGAAAATAAGAGAAAAATGCAATATGTTTTTTAACAATATTAAATTGGATAGCTTGGTTTTGCATAGCCATGAGCTTTACACTACATCTCTTGCTACAGCTCCACGCTACCTTGCATTAGCATCGATATTTGCAGAGAGGACACCAAGATCTATCAACATCTGTTCTAACAAACCATAATAAAACATGGTATTAAGTGGAAGGGACTGGCAGTAAAATCAGCCTTTAACATATCAAAGAAAATAAGATTTCAGAGCAGGAGTGAAACTCCTCACTTGTAAGATGCTTAGAGCAGAAATTAGTCTGCAGATGCTGCACCATATGCTTGGTCACACGAAGAAATTACCTTTAAAACTGATACGTAATCCACCCAGTAAGAGTTACGGGTGTGAAAGCGTGGCAGTCAGAGCTATGATCAGGTTGCCTAGGTAAGTAGGGTATAGATTTTATTTCGCTTATTTTGGAAAGGATTGCAGCAAGAATTTCAAAAGTACAGATCACCCACAGGCCTCAATCAGTAAGAGAATTTTATTTGGTTAATTCATTTAAGTTAGCTAGATTACAGCTGCTCTGGGTCTGAACGCCTCATGTTTGTGATGAAGAGAAAGCTGTAAAATGGATTCAGTGAGATTCCTTTCTCTTTCTTATCTCAGCATCTAACAGGAAGACAGAAAAATATAGATGCCATATAGGATATTTAAGAAAGTAGAACAGGTGAAAAAGTTCTTCAGTAAAAGGAGGAAAACAAAACAATTTAGACGGAAGACATTCAGTGATAATAAACACTGAATGTTTGAAGAACTGCTATGAGACAAATGGAATAAGAGCAGCACTAGTGCTCCACAATCACCAGGACCGGAGAAAAACAAAAACCAGCGCCTTCTGTATTTGTTTGTTGGTTTTGAGCTATATTAGGAGCTGCTAGCACTAGGAAATGGCAAGGTTCACACATTGCCTGAGGTTCTTTGGAATATCACAGACACAGACTAACTCTGCCTTCTAGGGGAAGCATGGACTGCATTTTATTTATTTTTTGTTTTGCAACTGAGAGAAGTTCACTGGCTTTTCCAGTTGCAAGAGGAGTGATAACAGTGCATCTAAACGCTGGGCTTGTAGAAAGACTGAATCAAGAACTCATGACCACAGGAGACTGGCGTAGATAAAAGCGGAAAATAATTAGTTCTCATGTAGCTTAAACCAAGTTCAAAAGTACTTTTCATGTGTGTAACCATTCTAATTAATTACATTTCTGAATTCTAAAAATTTAAATAAAGGTAACACATCTAACATTATATTCAGAAAGAAAGATGTCTTTCTTCAGAATCTCAGCTTCTGAAAGAACATACGTGACCTTTCAGTATCAATTAGTTTAATATTTTGTAATGTACTTCTCAAAATAAAGGGACAATGACGCAGGGAGAAGGTAAATTTAAAAAAAAAAAAAAAAAAGAAATTAAGCCAAAATTTTCTCTGTTGGAAAATAATTTCTGCTACAGTGGTTTATTTTTTTTAAAAAAAAACACACATAATGAATGGCTTTAAATGCATTTTTAAAAGAATGCTTTTCGTGTGGAAGATTCTCATTCATACTCATTCTGGAGCAATCTCTTTGCATCAGATAGTAATTTCTGACAAGACCATTTGACAGCAATCCCCCCATACCTGTTGAAAATTGGTAATTCTGAGGGATTTAGTTAAAACAAATGTTCTGCACTAACACATCTGAGTAAACTAACCATTTCAATTTTTAATCCTCATTCTGTAGATGATAAAATTGACAAATTGCATGACTTTTGAACATGGATTTCTATCAATCATTGAAATAAAAAGTCTCTCTTCTCAGTGTAAAATATCTGTGCCATTTTGGAGATGCCTTCCACTTACCTTCAGAAAATGTTAGTTTTGTATTCTCTTAGTGGAGGGGAGAGAGAACCAGAGTTTCAGTGGCTCTCAGTTGATGCAGGATAGCAAAGAAAATATAAATTTTGGCACTTCTGTTCTAATGACAATTCATTCATTCTCTTAGACATACATTTCTAAAAAAGCACCTCTAAGCTATAGATAAAATTAATTTACTAACAGACATTCACCCACTGGCTCAGCTGCACACCCTCAAGCTCAACAACTTCTTTTCTCCCATCTGTTAACATGACTGGGTAGAAATGGGTGATTAAATGATCATGTATAAAATTATCCCAAAAGGAAGAATTTGCAACACACAAAAAAAAGCTGCATGTACATCCTCAGAATAGGAGTTTCTTCAGTCTAAATTTGGCTTAATCTGGACTTAATGTAGGAAGATCTAATATGGTCATTTCAAACCCTCTCGAGTGGTTTCACTAAGTCAGATTTGAAAAAAACAGTCTGTTATCAAAAATATTCTTGATTTCCGCCCCCCCCCCCAACCTAAAAGTAATAGAGTAAGCGAAGTTCGGACTAAATTGTCCTGTTCAGAAAACCCAGATTCATTCTTCCTCAGACAGCATCATTAGGTTTCACAGGAGTGTTTCCTCCAGCATTCTCTCATTTAAGCTGCAAGAACCTTAATTTCTTGGCTTTATTTTCTTGATAGTCTCACAACGACATGACTATTATAAGATGAATGGAAAGCAGAACATTGGAGCCTACGCACCTTGCTTAGCTACTCTTCTAGATGTAACTTGCAAGCTGGGATAGTTTTATGAGAAGAGATACAGATTGAGAAAGGCATAAAAGATGTATCTCCAGTTTGGCGTATCAATGTTCTAACCAGTACGTTGATTTTTAAAAAGACTGGGCGTTGACAGAAAAGAACCTGTGTGTTCAGTTCAACCAAGATTACTTCTTAATGCCCACCTTTAGAGTATTGGTCCAAATGGATGGAAATATTGCTCTTCAGTCTCACGTCAAACCGACTTATATTATTGAAAAGCTTTAATTTATTACTTGCCCAGCTGCTCTGTTCCTTTACCTGAATTTTCTTTGTTCCCAAACTATCCTTTTTTTCTCCAGTACACCAGAGACAGAAATTTCTCAGAGTTGAAACACACAGCTTAATTTACAGAAATCATACCTGGCTACAAGAAAATCATTTACCAGATAGCCTCTATTTCTACAGGTGAGGTAGACTTTATTACGTTAGCAGATAGCAGCAGTTCTAAATATTATGATATGGTTTTGCTGAACTTTGATCAACATCTTTATCAAATTCATCCTAAAATGACAGTTCTGCTGACTTCCCATATAATACTATATCAGCTCTTCTATGTCACCTCCTAACTCCTCAGTCTTCTGTATTATCACATCATCATTACCTCAAAAAGCCAATCAGAAGCAAATGTTGAAGTCTGTAAAATCAGACATAAGTATAGGAAGCAAGTATGTGCTTCCATGACTACAAAATTAGGCGCTGTAGGCTTTAAAAGGAGAGCGGATAAACCATTTCAATGAATAGTGAAAATGAAAAATATTTTCCCTATTTACTGTTTAGTTCTGGGCAATTCCAAAGTAAATTCATGCATGTTTAGTTAACCTTGCTGTTCCATCTACCTGCAGTGACATATAACGTCTCAGTAAATGCATACTAAACGGGCTAAATTATATGAATTCCAGAAGCCAGTTGGAGTTGGCATTGTTTGTGTACTCAACACCAGCTCTGAAGTTCTTCTTTTACAGCATACTGCACACTGAGCACTTTGAATACCGACCAATCCTTCTTATTACCTAAGCCATAGATTATTATCAGAACAGGCAATACACTCAGTACTATGTGTGAAAAAAGCCCTTGATTGATTATTGGATATTATAATTGGATTATTCATGGAACATAGCTGAAAAACAAATGAAGATGAAATAGTGGCTAAACCTGAACAGTTAAAAGTAAAAAAACACCACCACCAAAAACCACAAAACCAAAACACAACAAGAAAACTCAATCAAACAGCTTCCAAAAACACAAAACCAGAAATACATCAGCATGAACAATCAAGAAGTAAATGTCTTTTTTGGCATCTTCTTTTTCAGAATATTCTGTAAGGAATGACTACGTGTAGCTCATGTATGAGGGCAAAGGAGAGCTTCTCCCTATCCAGCACCCTTTCATGTAGTTACACAGTCGATGGTCCCAGCAGAGCCATTTGCTTTACACACATTCTCTAATTCAGCCGTGCCAGGCCCGTGCGTGAGAGATGCACTAACATGACGCAGCAAACTGGAGATTTCTGAAGGCCAGCAACAAAATGTTTGAAGAGGGATTTAGGTGAAAGGTTGTGGACACTGGCTGAAGCCCAGTCTCTAGTCAATAAAATGATTTCCCACATTCCTTTAAACAAGAGAAGTGGATAACACATATTTGTTATTAAATAATTGTGTTATCTGCATGAGGAAAAAAGTAGAACCAATTTAATTATTCTGTGAACACTTAAAGAAAAATTATATGCCATTCTTGATTCTTACCTGTAAGTAGGTCTTTTAGCTACAAAGAGAATGGAAAACATACAACATTTAAAGTTACGATAATCTCATTCTTTCAAACCATGACACACAGTCCTGAAAATAACTGCTTAGATTTTATATCATATGAGATATAAACTAATTTATTCTTGTTATTGCTACTAGTTTTGCATGCAGCTGGCAAATGTTAATGTGATGACATACCTAACTGTAGGTGATTTGTATCCACATCACTGGTTACTCCAGATTAGAGTGAGAATGTAACTCTCTACCCTGAATGACTTAATCACTTTGAAATTATCCACCTTGCCTCAACCTTTAACTTTTCTTTATTTCCTCAAACTTTTTTTAAAAAAACCCACAACCAACCAAATAAACCCCATACAACCAAACAAACTAATTCTGTGCAAGAATGAAGTTTTAAAAACAGTCCAATATCAAAATCCCAGCTGATGATCTAGAAGGTTTTTCACCCATAACAATTTCTTAATCTCAGCCTGTACGCCAGAAACAAGATATTAGCCTACATATGCAAAAGATGCATATGTCTTCAGTACATCCGCTGACATCGATGCTCTTTCTACATCAAATTCAGGTCAAACCTGTGAACCTATCTCTATCATCTGTAGCATAAATTTACACTCCTACATCCTCCCAGGTCTAGTTCTGCAGTTTTATTTCTCCTTGTATTTGTAAATGTTTTACATATATGTGTATGTGCACGTATATACGTTTATATATAGGTGTGTGTGCATTTGTGCATGTGTACTTGTGCTTTTGTGTGTGTGTACCTGCTCATACTTTTGCTTTTAAACATATTCTGCCCTATTTCAAACGTTGAGAGTAGTTTAGGGCTGATAAGAATAAGAAACAGGGCATGAGTCACCCATATAAACTTCTGAATACATATCTGAAAGCACTGAGGCCAGAATTTTCTGATTAAATCAGAGACATGGGAAAGCACATAAATGCTGAGATGTTTTCACAAATACTACTTTTGGTGAATTTGCATTAAGCTACTCCCTTGGTTCCAGTCAGGGTACCTGATGGGCTAATTACAGTTCTCGTATTTATCCTAGGTACAGATTGCCAGGCAATCCTGGAAGTTCAGTCCTCAGTCAGGGCTTGGGCCTCACCTCTGCAGCAGGAAGGCTGAAAAATCTTAATTCTCTCGGACTTAGCTGGATCTCTAGTGGCCTGTATAAACCAAGGATTTATTCATGCTATGAGCTAAGAACATTAAATTCTTCTCTCTGCAGCAGAGAGAGTTGGAAAGCCTGAAAATCACAGCTTAAGTCAGGGGGAACACTCAGATATCTCTAACTCCCTGTGAAAGAAGTCAGAAAAAAATCTAATGTTTCAAAAGGTCTCACAGGATGGAAATGCTCAAAGTCCACCAGCTCCATTTGTATTTTAAAGTTTTGCTTTGGAGTCAGATGGGTAGGAAACGTCCCTTAAGAAATGAAAGCTTCAATTCTAGATATTCTCTTAGTTTTGGGACTTAGGATTTCACTGCCACATATGAGCAAATTACAATACTGCTTTGTATTTAAGTAATAACACACCTGTAGGTGTAGGATGCAGCAGATGTGATAATGAGCAGCATTCAGATTTGAGCACCACGTAAAACAGGAACAGAATTAAAATTTCTTTCCAACATTAAAAAAAAGAAGGAAAAACACCAATAAAAATATTTTCAGGTTTATTTCCTAAAAAGTACCAAAACCCAATGCCTTTACTTACTGAAGTTTTTGAATTTTTTTCTAACTTGAAAATCTCCCCAAATACTGAAACAGCATTTTTCCAATGAAAAGTAATTTTGACTGAAAAGTAAGGATAAGTTCTAGTACTTCTGATAGTAAGAGAAATACTACTCAATATAACAAAAGTAGTTCTGCTGTAGCACAATGAAAGATGATTGTGAAAGAGGAAATGTATGCAAGCCATAAGCAAAAACTTCCTGATACTTGTATACATTATTCATAGCGCTGATAAGAGCATTCAATCTAGCCTCGCTTTTTGTATGACTCAGGGGATCAACTTTCCACCAGTTCTCTCATTATTGATCCAAATAACTGTTGTTTGGCTGAAATGCAGCTTTGAAAAGCCAGAGAACCGTCTACCCTAGTTCACAAAATACCCCAAAAAATCTTAATTTCCTTGTGTTATTTCTCCAGTGACTAATCTCCCTCAATGTTAAAATTTATGCCTAATTTATACCTCACATTTAGGAGACTGCCTCTGTAGTACACAGCATTTTTCCCTAATAAAAAATATTAATTATCAAGTTACCTCTTAGGATCGTTGTAATAAAATAGATGTAGGTCTTTAAGAGCATAATTTTGCCACTTGTTAAGAAATACTAACAAAGGTATTGGAAAGCCAAAAAACCCCCAACACTTGGCCATGATAAGATATTTTCAAAGGTCAAAACCAGTGAGTGAGCTCCTTTGAAATGCAATAGATAGAGTTAAGGGTGATCAAAAAGTTTTACAGGAATAGTCCATGTTTCCAGAGAAGATCACTAATCCTCCACCGGTTCACAATGAGCTTTAAAAATAAAGTCTCTTCAGAGTGCTGCAGGGTTAAGTAACTTGTAAAGTCCCTGGACTGGGGGCACTTATTTTCCCCTCCCCTTTCAGCCACACCATTTCTATAAATATCTGAGAGACCTTTACCACTTTCTTATCCTCTTTGCTGCTCATGAGAATCCTGCTCTTCGGTATGGGAAACCCATGGAACTGCTTTCCCAAACTCCTGGAGAAGCGTCTCTGTTTGGCTACTGCCTATCTGGAGAGCCGAGGAGGAGGGTACAAAGCAGGAGATCTGCATCCACAAGGAAGCTTCAAAAGAGAATAGTTGCATGCATTGCATTGATTTTTAGTCCAAAGTTTGAAAACTTACCATTTTAAGTTAAGCCTGTACTTTAACATCCTCATGGGTGCCATGTTCACTGTACAGACTCTCAGTAATTCATACCAGTCCTAAAAATTGAATCATTTTTATCACCATCACATTCCCAGTTGTCTCACTTGTTTGCTGATGTACCATTTTCATTTTCTCCGATCCCATTTCTCAAAAGTTAAATCTTCTTGTACAAGACACCTTAAACTGCAAATTAGATTATTAGGTATATTTAGTTATCTACATATTACAAGTCATGAACCATTCCAAAGAGTTTTGCAGCAATTATCTATGAGAGTTGACTCTTACGAATGCAATTTGACATAATTTATTTTCAACAGCAAAGCTAATCTAAGACATTAACAACCTCTCATCTCCGAAGTACTTTTTCTGCTTCTCGGGTATGGCACTGCTGTAAACAGATTACTAAAATAGTTATGAAGTTAACTATTTCAAGGTTTTTCCTAATATTAATCTTTTTTCACCAGCTGCTATCACTATTAGCTGCAAAGAAAACGCCAGGATAATATATGGAATCCAGATAGGCATAGCATTTTAAAAAATCCATTTGTTATTTTATGGCTACATCTATGTTTTGTAAAACACCAGTAACACTGATAACAGCGCATATCTTCACAGGTGATATTTAGCTAAGATACCACTTGTGTGAAGAGTTCACTTCTGGCCTGGCACTGATTCCCCAAATCGTTTGCAACCAAGCCAATGTCTTACTACAGTAAAAAAATAATATTTGAACAGGCAGTATAGGGAATGCTTCTTCATACTTTGTTGGTTTATTTCTTAGAAATTAAAACATAGATTAAAACATAAATATTGGGACAAATATGTACCCAAAACATATTTTCTTATTCCAGATAACACATAAGCTTCAGTAATCTTGTTTAAAAATACACTGCACGACAAATCCATGCTTAATACACCTCTGTTAAAGACTATATGATACGGAGGATTAATTTAGCCAAGCGTTACCACTTTATTTGTAAATTACCTGTAAGTAATTATCAATATAAATGCAGGTGAAAGAGAAACAGGTAGCAAAGTTCAATGATTTTAGCAGACTCCTTCAAAATATTTCATTTACTGCAACAATTAAAAAAAAAAAAAAAACAAAACCAACACTGAGAAAGAAAAAACTTTCCAAAACTACAAATCATAAGGTTGAGTACTAAAGTACCAAGTGTCACAATAGCCAAGAGGTTAAATCCAGTGAATGTTTTTGATTAATCAGATTAGCTTGGTTTGGTATTTAAATTTGTTCATAAGCAAACTAAAACTTTTACATATTCTGCGCAACTCATACTATATTTTGTACAGAGGACATGCCAGTTTTGGAAATAAGGTTGCTTAAGTGCATTTTACCCCAAGATAATCACACACCCACACACAAAAAAAGAAAACAGTCCTTTACACCGCTGCTATTCTTGGTCCTTCCCTGCCTCACTATTCGAAATATTCAGCCATGGCTGTTCCATAATTCTTTTTCAGTTCTTGGATGTAATCCTAGTACTCGTTGCTTACAGTCATGATCAAACAGAGTATTTCATATCCGATCTAGATTAAGATTGATTTTCTGCTAATTCACTAATTCTGCATAACAGAGTGTGAAGCCAAATGACTCATTTGAAGACAGTCCTTGGAGGACTTGTTGTATTACCAGTAAATACTTTGCCAATGGAGAATTTGATAAAGAGCAGGGAAGTTAATGAGTGAATTTGTCATGGTATTTGATGTAATAAGACACATCAAAATGAGATTGGCACGATGTTAATATTCTCTTAAGCAGAAATTTTCTGTATAGCAATTTATTACTCTGACAGATATTACACCTGAGCAATTTTCATAAAAAGTCAATTATGTGATAATTGTATGGGAGAAGGTTAGCTTGGTTTGGTTTCTACCTCCTCTGACAGGTTGTTCTCCTCTCCCTGTTCTCTTTCTTGGTTTTCTCTGGGTTTTTCTGTGGATCCTTAAAATGAGCCCCTTGTTTACCATCTTTTATTCCTTATTCCACTGCTGAGATTGGACTGCTTATTTCGAATCTAAATATTAATTTAGTCATCTTGGTCTTACCTTGGTCTACGTTCCTTAGCCACCATCTAATCAAAAAAGCCAGAGAGTTCTCAATTTTGCAGTTACCTGTTTGGATCAGGCAGTACTGTATAATCCATCTGAATCATCAGCACAGGGACAATTTCTCAGCTGACCTGTGCTCTTCTCCCTGAACCGCCTTTATCGACAGAAACTAGTTTACAAAAGTAGGAGGCTCTTTATGTGTTGTATTATCACAGCATTTTTCTTTGAATCTTTCATTCTGACCATGGGTTATTGTGAAATAGAATCAGTGAATTCGTTAGTTTTTTAGTCCCATTAGCTGTTAACACAAATTAAAGACCTTATGGAAATAGGCTATTACCAAACAGACATCCCTGTCCCCAAATGTAGCAGAGCACATTTGATTAATACCAGTGTGTTTTAGAGAGCATGAATAGCCCAATTACATGTGATGCCTCAACCACAGAGCATTTCTACATTGTTTAATTAAGGAGACCACTTACACATTCAGCACAAGAGAGGATGAAAGATTTATCTTGGGGGATCGAATCGTGCTTGGAGTTAATGCTGACTCAGCAGGAGGATTTACGGTCTAGAACCTTTAATGAAACTTTCAGGTTTTCATGCTTCCTATCACCATAAAACACCATACTCGTTCCCATGCCCTGGTGGAGCTCCCACGCAAAGTCAAAGTTAACAAATAACGTTGTTCCAAAAGTAAAGTGGCAGAACAGAGCAATATTCTGCACAGTCTGTATTACTCAGCTCCCTGTTGCCCAGACTTGTGCCAGGGGATGATTTGAGCAGCTGCCCAACTGAAAGACTTCCACTGTGAACAGTGCAGTCATGTTTTCTGAAGCATAAGCAGACACAGGGAGCTTGCTTATGACCCCACATGCTCGTGATAACTTATTTTCTCTGTCATTCTCTTAATAAACATGTAACAGCCAAAAAGATGCAAGTGATTAGTGGCAACCTGGGGAAAAAAAATATTAGTTAAGAATTGAGATTCATCTTCAACACAGCCCCTATTGCTCTATTACAGCCCTAATGGCACACAGATTACTCAGGTTGTGGAGGGTTTTGGTTTCTTTTTTTGAGGAGTTTTGGGAGAGGTTATTTTAGATGCCCATGTGAACAGTTGTCTTCAGCACTGGCCATTTTTCATAGTGTGTAGGCTATGGCAGTGGCATTTAAAACACTCCAGTGAATCAGAACAGTGCCAAGATAAATTGATACCAGTAGTAACAATTCCCCGTAAATAATGATACGTAAGAAATAAACCCCACTCTTTGAATATTCCCACTGACAAGACTCTTCTGCGTCTCAAAAATGGGAGTGGTGAGCATTCATTCACGATATTCAGTGATGCTGTGAATGCTTAGAAACTGTTGATCCTTTTGACAAACATGAAAAATTAGGCTAAGTTTAATTTTAAAAGATTATAATGGCAAATAGCACAGTAAGTTTATGTGGTAATGCCTTCAACTGGTAAGGTTTTGGCGTTAGTAGTCTGTGCACTGTGCTATACCAGAGATATTCATAGAATCATAGAATCGTTAAGGTTGGAAGGGACCTTTAAGATCACCGAGTCCAACCATTAACCCGACCTGACAAAACCACTTCTAAACCATATCCCCAAGTACCACGTCTGCCCTTTTTTTAAACACCTCCAGGGATGGCGAATCCACCACCTCCCTGGGCAGCCTATTCCAACATTGGATAAACCTTGCAGTGAAAAATTTTTCCTAATATCCAACCTAAACCTCCCCTGGCTTAACTTGAACCCATGTCCTCTCGTCCTCTCACTTGTCACTGGGGAGAAGAGGTCAGTCCCCATCTCTCTGCACCCTCCTTTCAGGTACTTGTAGAGCGATAAGGTCTCCCCTCAGCCTCCTCTTCTCCAGGCTAAACAGCCCCAGTTCCCTCAGCCATTCCTCATAAGACTCATCCCCCAGACCCCTCACAGCTCCGTTGCCCTTCTCTGGACACGCTCCAGCACCTCAATGTCTTTCTTGTAGTGAGGGGCCCAGAACTGAACACAGCACTCGAGGTGGGGTCTCACCAGTGCCGAGTACAGGGGGATGATCACTTCCCGAGTCCTGCTCACCACACTATTCCTGACACAGGCCAGGATGCCATTGGCCTTCTTGCCCACCTGGGCACACTGCCGGCTCATATTCAGCCGCTGTCCACCAACACCCCCAGGGCCTTCTCCGCCGGGCAGCTTTCCAGCCACTCCACCCCAAGCCTGTAGCGCCCATGGGGTTGGTGTGACCCAAGGGCAGGACCCGGCACTTGGCCTTGTTGAACCTCATACCGTTGGCCTCGGCCCATCGGTCCAGCCTGTCCAGATCCCTCTGTAGAGCCATCCTACCCTCAAGCAGATCAACACGCCTGCCTAGTTTGGTGTCATCTGTGAACTTACTGAGGTTTCACTTGATCCCCTCATCTAGGTCATTGGTAAAGATGTTAAAGAGAACCAGGAAGGGATGTAAAATGAATGGTTCAATAATATTTCAACTTCCACTGGCATTTTTCTGCAGACAGAATATCATCACACAAGCAGTATGGTTGTTGAGGACAACTGAGCCATTTCCTGAAAAGAATTACAAAATTTAGATGTATTTAGATGCCATGTGATGACACTACATTTAGTGTTCCAAGATATTTGTACAAAAAGGGTAAAAAGAAAGAAATTAAGTCAGAGCAATATCCTTTTCCTAAATTAAGTTTTATATTAAAATCCAAGTTTTGGTATATTTAGAAGCAGCCACAATTTAATTGCCATAGTCCATGTCAGCCAGACACAAGCCAGCTCCAGTCCAAAAACTGTAGAGCTACAAACAATACAACACAAAGCATGATGAAAGGCAGGGCATATTAACCAAAGTCAAATCAGTAGGCAAGTATACATCTTCAAGTTTCCAAAGAGATCATATCTGTCCAAAGTAGTTCCTTTTTTTTTCTATTCATCTGAGGAGAATGCCCATGATAAATGGGGCTTTCTTGAAACTTAAATACTTTATGAAGCACAGCAAGAACAATATGTGCTACGTAGTGTCGTGTAGCACGTTACACATTTTTTTCCATTAACATTTTTCCAGACTCTAAGTTCTCAATGAACAGGAACATATCTTGACATTACCTGGTATCTTGTCAAACATCTACATGTTTATTCTTCCTGAGCGATTTTGTTCTTAATGCTATTCACAAAAATTAAGCCACACAATCATAACTAATTTGTAATAAGACTGAGCTCTATAAAATCTACAAAAATGTAAGGATTTATTTTCAAAATTGTCTTTACTTATACATAGTCATATCAAATATGCTGAAACTATAGTTCCTTTACACTGTCAAGCTTTACTCTAAAGTTCATTTATACAGAACGAGGTATGTGATTGTGTTTCTCCACAATGATATGTCTTACCCACACATAACGCTGCTGCTGCTATTTTAGAATTAATTATATGACTGGGTAGAAAGGATGGTGGATTTAGTGGGTTTTTTTTGGGGTGCGGATCTTATTTCTTTCTACATATTTATCTGTTTCTCTATGAAAAAGAAGAATTTCAGGAAATCAGAAGCCAACCTTCCACATGCACATGAACACAGACACACAAATATAATTGATCGCAAATGACAATCAGTCATATCAGTCAGTTCTGCTCCTGTTGGGTGGAATGTAGACCGTGGGAGGTGGGAGCCCTTATTCTCTCCCCACCTCTCACCCCTGAAGGGAAGCTGAAGCTGAAGGCCGCTGCAGGTCACAGCCTCAGACACACAGACCCACTGCTGGTGCCTTACACATGACTTACAAGCAAGGAAGCTGTGCATAAATCACTGCGGGTGACTTTGTGCAGTTGTAAGTCAACGGGGGCACTTGAGGTTATGTAGGGGTATAAATCTCTTTCTACATCATTTACCATTTTATAGTTACTTCAGGATTCATGACGGGTATTCAAGACACATTGATACCCTCTTAAATCCCAAACCCAAACATTAATATCAAGCCCCATCAATAACACAAAACATAAAGATCAAATCAGAAACTCAGTATAATGCATTTTTAACCTTCTGTCCATCTGTGTCTGCTACCAGGGATTTCATAAGCACATATGAAAAATCCAGAAGTGGATTAATCTGTTATGAGATATTAATTCCCAAAGGTAACTTTTTTGAGCCCTGACACATGCAGGTTTCTGTCTCTTCCACAGTGCTTTTAATAGATGGCAGTCACAATTTTGGACACCTCCTGTTTTCTGAACAGAAGTTTAATATTCTTGAATTCTTATATACTGAGGTTAGGCAGATTTCAGGCATGTAAAACAGAGATGAATACAGACTACTATTCCCAAGTAGAGTTTGGGAGCATATAAAATATATATTTGAATTCTTTATATATTTTGAAACTGAAAATGTATTTTTGGCCCAGAGTATTCAGCTTGTCAGGGTGCTGCATCAGGAAGTGCTAGTCTTAATTTCTAGACCCCGTCCACCCAAGCAAGTTAAAACCTCTCTCTTCTACTTTCTATTGCATCAGTTAACCCTGGCCTCGCATCCTTGATAGCGCTAGTCAGCAGTTTTTCTGCTGAGGCTGAAAAAATATTCAAATAAAAGATACTTATTCATGTGAACAGAAAAGTATACAAAGAAGAAAATTGATTCAGGCATCAGAGAAGATACGATTGTCTTGAGAAGATTGACTCTGAAACTGAGAAATACATTTGTTCAGTGTGTTTTGTGCTAAAGAATACCTGGGTAGAGTACAGAAAAAACAGGAAAGTACCTTCACGCTGTGATGATAAGCAAAGTCATCAAACCTCCTTATTAGGTAGAGCTGATATTTTTGAAAGATGGGTCTGAAAAACATCACTGAAAACAGAATTGAAGCCATTAGAGAGCTTCAATACGGCTGATAAAAATACCTTCAGGTTATATGACAATTCTACATTGTTTGGGTTGACAGTCCTTTGTGAATAACACTGACTTGCACGTCTTCCTGGAAAATATATGGTCTCTTGCATTCAGAGGAAAGGGTGTGTTAATTTTTTACAGCTTCATCTAAATATAGACGCATGCTTAGCTACATCAAATTTAATATCCATCAAAGAAGAATGAGTCAACTTTGGAAATTACACGAACCACCGTGCTAGTACAAAGCCACGAAGCAAGACGACACATTGTTTGTAAGGAAGAGAAGTGCATCAGAATGCACAGAAACATGCAGAGAAATCTGTGGTTTTCAGGTATGAGCCAGGCTTGGTTTGTATTTTTAACATGCTAAAGTCCCTCTTGAAGACTGGCATCTTCTATTTTACTCACTGTACTACAAGTGCTGTTTTCAAGAGCTGTCGTACTGGAGATAGTTCAAAATAGACATTTACAGCTATTAACTCTGTCCTTTGGATGATGGAGAACTTGCATGAACCGCTAGTTGTGTTGAACAACTATAAAACTTTGAAGAGAACTCTGAACAATTCACGGAGTCAGGGAAATGACAGCTTTCAGCAAAGTATCAGTAGACTTCAATTGTTTCTGGCCCACAGAGACATTCACCTTAAGGCACTGCCTCAGGCTTTTGGATTTCTTTAGTCTACGACCTTGAGAATATCCACACTGTTTTCTACTTCCCACTAAATAAACCTATCTTAACAATATTTTAGCACCCTAGTGCAGTTCTGTGTGTTCTAAATTCAATAAGTATCTTTCTAGAAAGGAAAGTCATAGAAAAAATAACTGTTCTATTCCACCTTTAAAGCATATTGAGAGAGAGTAAAAAATAAGGTAAGTGATCAGTTACGTTTCTACAAATCTATTTACGAAGAGAAATAAAGTATGTTCTGGGTAGAACAAAGGCATTAGTCTGCTCTACAAAGCTCTGCTCACAGGGATAAATAACAGCACAGGCTTTTGCTGGTGTAACAATCATCAGTGATGTGGTTTTTATAAATCTTATAAGTAGCGCTGTTTTCTAGTGGCTTATTTTATGAAATTTCAGAGGTAAAAGGTTATGCAAGCAGAAAGAATTCCCTCAGCAAATACCGTGGTTTCACACAGGGCCCCTGCCAGTCCAGATAGAGTAGCAGAAGTGTGCAGCGCTATACACAGGGATCTGCAGATGAAGAACAAATTATTTGAAAGCTGCAGGCGGTTAGAAACTGTTATCAATTCTGAATTCTATGGCAATTTGTTTTACGTATTAGCTGCTACTGCTGCAGCACCTACTCACAGATGTAATTGGGAACAATCACAATTATCAGGCATTGTTTTCATTTTCAATAACTTAGAAGTTGAAATTAATGCAACATTCATATGCTGCTCTAAACTCTTATCTAAAATGGCATTTGTATTATTTTTTCCGTATTTCAAATACCCATTATGTACTGGATACTTCCTAGTTGATGCTTTTAAGGTCAAATCAGAGGTGAAATTTTTGTTTTCTTAAATTTAGTTATGTTAAATAATATTGTCACAAACTACTGTGATGTAGGACTGAGGTACAGAAAACTAGGCACACCCTGATAAATCCATTTCTTAAAGTTAGAGAGATTAAGACAGATACCAGCACTAGCTATAATAAAAGGACATACTGAGTGCTTCTAGTTGCTAAACTAAGGAATGTGAGAATGAAGAAAGCAATTCAATTGTAATCTAAGAAGAGACGCCTTCCTTAGTCTGGAGTCACACTCAAACAGTAGCTCTGAGAAAAGTCTGTGAATTTTAATGTGGAATTAATCTCAAGATTCTCTGGAATTGACATGGCAGAACCAGAACACCACATGTAATTTAGCTTACCTGGGACAGATGTAACCCAACCAATACATCCCACACGACATCTTTGACTCTCTTAAAGGGCCATGGATATGACTGGTGGACCACTTGGTGGATAAGGAATTGGCTGAATGGTCACACTCAAAGAGTTGTGGTCAACAGCTCAATATCCAAGTGGAGATCAGTGACGAGTGGTGTTCCTCCAGGCGCAGTACTGGGACCCGTGCTGTTCAACATCTTTGTCAGAGACATGGACAGTGGGATCGAGTGCACCCTCAACAAGTTTGCTGATGTGATGAGGCAGACTCGCTGGAGGGGAGGGATGCCATCCAGAGGGACCTGGACAGGCTGGAGAGGTGGGCCCATGCCAACTTCATGAAGTTCAACAAGGCCAAGTGCAAGGTCCTGCACGTGGGTCAGGCCAATCCCATGCACAAATCCAGGCTGGGTGGAGAATGGATTGACAACAGCCCTGAGGAGAAGGACTTGGGGTGTTGGTTGATGAGAAACTCAACATGAGCCAGCAATGCACTCTGGCAGCCCAGAAAGCCAAGCACATCCTGGAATGCATCGAAAGAAGTGCGGCCAGCAGGGTGAGGGAGGGGATTCTGCCCCTCTGTTCCACTCTCTTAAGACCTCATCTGCAGTACTGCATCCAGCTCTGGAACCCCCAACATAGGAAGGACATGGACCTGTTGGAGTGGGGCCAGAGGAGGCCACAAAGATGCTGTGAGAGCTGGAGCCCCTCTGCTGTGAGGACAGGCTGAGAGAGGTGGGGGTGTTCAGCCTGGAGAAAACAAGGCTCTGGGGAGACCTCAGAGCCCCTTCCAGTGCCTAAAGGGGCTCCAGGAAAGCTGGGGAGGGACTCTTGATCAGGGAGGGGAGCCATGGGACGAGGGGTGACAGATTTAGACTGAGAAGAGGGGAGATTTAGATTAGATGTCAGGAAGAAATTCTTTCCTGTGCGGGTGGTGAGCCCCTGGTGCAAGTTGCCCCGAGAAGTTGTGTCTGCCCCATCCCTGTAGGTGTTCAAGGCCAGGTTGGACGGGGCTTGGAGCAATCTGGGCTGTAGGGGGGGGTGTCCCTGCCCAGGGCAGGGGGGTTGGACTAAATGATCTTTAAGTTCCCTTCCAACTCTAACCATTCTATGCTTCTATGATAACACATACTGTACTAGCAAGCTGCTGCTCACGCTTGCTTTCCCAAAGCAGACTCCTACCACACTCCCGAGAATGTAAGAGGAACCAGAGATACTGCTCGTAACTTCTGCACAAAATCATTGGCATGATGATTGCTGCACTGAATTGCCTTGCCCTTACCCTGTTTCTAGCTGTGTTTACATGAACACAAATTAAGGCATCATGAAGCAAAAAACAGGCTCCTCAAACTGGCAGTGAGAGGGGTTGAACAAGGGGGCGTGAGAAACTCCAATTGCTCTTTGTTTTAGATATTTTATCCTGAGACAGGGACCAGGCAATATTGTGAATAAGTTAGAAAAAGTCCTTTATGCACTGTTTCCTTTTTCTCTTTTAAATTTGCATACAAATTAATTTATCAAATCCTGAATGTCTTTGACAAGCCTTCTACCAGCACATAGAGTTTAGGAAAATAAACAGAAAAGAAACACTGGAGTGTCCTCTTTTTGTGCCAGGTAATATTGGGCAGACAGATCGTCAGGACCTTATACACTTCTCTGGATTTGTCGGTAACTACTCACATGCTACAGTAATTTTTTAAAATTCTGGATATGTAACAGTCTGAACACTGAACGTGATCAGGCAGGCACAGAAAAAGTTCATTTTTTTTTAGCAAATATCATATTTACTATTCCTGAGCTGCCCAATTGCTGTGCATTTAAATTACATTCTGATCAAGCTGTCAAGCATCCACAAGTCTCAGCTAAAACAAGGTAAATACAGGGAGTACACATGCAGATTCCAAAGAAAGTTGAAAAAATTTGTTGCCTTAGGTGGATGAGCATCGGGTATAATGCTTCAAGAAGAAGCCACACACTAAACAGCTGTCCAACACCCACATTGTACCAGATATAGTACGTTTGAGCTATAGTAGTAAAGGAAGATCTGGGAAGTTATATGTCTAACAAAATACGCAAATACCAACAGTTTTCTGAAGACAGTATTGCGAGTTCAGTCAAAACCTTAAAAGTCCAACTAACGAAGTTACCACAGACATCTGCCTCTCTAATCTTCCCCATCAATGGTGCAACTTGAATGCCTCTGGAATCCCCCATGGAGAAATATGTTCTTTGTAATTTCACAATAGTTTCCCTCTTACAAGATTTTCTGGACCCTTACAACATTAAATGTCATGCACATCACTGGAAAGTCATAGACTGGAAACAGATTTTTCAGGAGACTACCACACACTAACCTCTTTTTTGTATTCCCAAATTAAAATAGAACACAAAAGGCATTTGAATATTCTGCACATCAGTCATTTTCTCTTTCACTTCTCACAAGATAATTTTTATTGCAAATTGCAGATTGTCTGTTAAAGTACATAATGACCTATTATGTACTACATCTTTGTCAAATAATGTTATGTGAGTGGAAGATTGAATTTAAACAGCAATTTTCTACTGAAGAAATTCTTCTACAAAATATTAAAAGAATGCCATTCGTTTCACTAAGAAGCTGAAGTAGAAGAACAAGTGTCACAACAGAACAAGAAAACGTGTGTAACGTTCTAACAAAGATAAGTGTATCAACTGTGATACTGATTTTATCCTGAAGCTTTTATCTGAGTTTAAAAATAATATGCCCATTAATCAGGATTTTTATTGTTTACTTACAATTATTTTCAGAATAAATTGCCTAGAAATACATTCTCCTATTTTTGTATAAAGGAAGAATTTTAGAACAGGATGTAAAGGTCATGTAATTTTCAAACCCTCTCAGCTGGTAAACTGGTTGATACTTTTTCCAATCAGATTAAATAAAAAAAATTAGTAAGTTTCATGTTTTTCACTCATTTTTTTCAAGAGCCTGACGTTTTTTTTTAGTTTAGGAGTGCTTATTAAAATTTAATAATAAACATTCAGCACTTTGATAAGGTATTACAGCTTGTATGTGAAAACAATACACACAAATGGAAAGATTCATGTTAAAATTCCCAATATATTGCTGATTTATTGATATTTAAAGAAAAAATATAAAACCAAAGTATGTTCACCATTGACATTCACAGGAGAATTACTGTATGAAAATAAAAGCAAATTCTGAAGTCTAAGGTTACTTCTCCAGTATTACACATGAAATTATGAATATACGAATACAAATGCCTAAGTCAGATGATACAGCGGTTTCATGACAGAGGAAAAGGAAAGAAAGAAGTCTTTTAAAACAAAGAAGATTTTGAATATGGTGCAGCAAAATATTAAAAATAATTTGCATGTTTACATTATTTGTTTTCCCATAATTTTGATATGAGCTTCACGGAAAATGTTTCCTACATGGTCATTAACCTTCCTTGAATGTCAGCCACTTCTCTTTCTAACACTAATTTAATGCTTGACTTCATTCTACTACTTGGACATGCACTGGTTCTGCCTGCAAATATTCATATTTAAAAACACTCTAAAATCTAAAAAAATATATCATTTTGGCTGACCAACGATTAATCCGATCTAACAGCAATGATGGAGGGAGAAATGCAGAGAGAGCTAAGTACTGATGGTAAAAGAACAGACAAATGAGGACCAAAAGATAGATGAAATTGCAGTCAAAGCTCAACACAGCTATTCCTCATACATTGCTTCTCAACATAGTCCTTTTTTTTTTTTCTTTTTTTCTTTTTTCTCATTTTATTTTAGATAAATGCAGCCCCTGAATGTTACCTGTTTAGCCTGAGTTCCCAGGTCTCTCTCCCACTATAGAACATGTCCAATGTAATGGTTTGAAATCCTTTTTTTTTTTTTCCCCCCTGATTTGCACAGAATTTCCGATGAGAAACAGTGAAATGTATTGGGAAAAAAATTTACTTAAACACATTAGTAACATAATGCAAAGTTCCTTCACCTACAAAAAGTTGAATCCTTTGCTACTCATACCACTTCAAACCTCTAGACATGCTTCCAGTCCTTAAGCTAAATTCTCAACAATATTAAAAATTGGAGCACAGAATTTTGCTTTAAGCAAGTAAGTGCCACTAAGTATAAAGTTTACTGCTCTAATTTCAGAAAATATACTTGCCTCGAGAGCTTTAAAGATTTATTCAACCCATAGCTTTTTCATTTTTCTGGGACCTTAGCACCTTAATGTTATTGTAATTAACCAAGATATTAAATAAACAGAATGACAACACAATTGGCACTTGGGAAACTGATGAGGAGCATTAACTCACAGCTGTTACGATGCTACAGAGGACAAAAGTTCTAGTTTGCTACATGCATTTGCTGTGCTACTCACAAAGCATGGAAAAACTATTGCCTATACTGCACTGTAAGAAGACCTCCAGAGGTGTCTAGGACATAGTATTTGTCTATTGAACTTCTTTTAATCCCAGAGCACATTCAGAGGCTTCCTGGGTGCGGCCCATATGGACACTCTTGTGAAAAGAAAACCTTAAGTCAATCTGAGGGCTTCAAAGCCTTTCGCTCTTCTCTGGTGCTGCCTCCCTCCACCAACATGTATCCGTGATCAGCATAAGAAAAGCCAACGCTAAAATACCTTGAGGGCAAACACCGCCATCCTTAGAAACACCGGGGCAAACACAGGGCTGGCCCTCCATCACATACCTTTTTCATCCTCTCATAGGAGCTCTAGATTGTACTGTCACTTAACGAAAGCCTAGTCTGCCTCCACAGCCAGAACCAGAACCTGTGTCACCCTTTCAATGACAAACAGAAGTAGTCAATAAACTTGAATACCTAGTGCACCTGTTTTCCTTTCTCTCAGCTCACTGACACTCAAAGACAACATCCCCCTTCTCCTGGACTCTGCTCCAACATCAACCTCAGGACAGGCACATGTCTATGTTCTTTTTGTTATCACCTCTGTATGCCAGGAGTCAAGCAAGCCAAGCATTAGCGCCCGTTTTCTTGGCACCCATTGGAATGGCATTGCAAATATTCCTGTCCAGGATTTTCAAGAATAGTTGACAGACAAAGTATTTACATACCAGTTTTTCCATCGTAGTCCCAATAACAGACAGTAAGAGGTATGGCAGATGGGGGCAGCCTAGAAAATACAGTTCTTCCTGGCTGAGAAACAGTAGCTAGAAAACGCTTTCATCCAGAATGCTCACCACACGTGTTGAACAACGCACTACACATGTGGCAAGACAGGTATTATTTTTTCTTAGAAAATCTATAGATCAAAATACCCTCTCAGTGGCTGCAGAGACTACAAATAGAGGACTCCCTACCCAATAACTAGATTTATTTTTGACCCTAAAGTCTATGTTCACCATTCCCATCCTTCTGCTCTACTAAAAATCAGGGTGATGTCTTTCAGGGTGGGTATTAATAATAATAATTTACTTGCAAGCTCCCTCTTTGCCTATAGCTTATGTTCTCTCTGACCTACGTCCACATTTACTTTACATCTAACTGTCCTGCTACCAGGCTGGAGAAAAAGGATGACTCCTAATCA
Source organism: Ibidorhyncha struthersii (assembly GCA_013398815.1). Classification (NCBI taxonomy): domain Eukaryota; kingdom Metazoa; phylum Chordata; class Aves; order Charadriiformes; family Charadriidae; genus Ibidorhyncha; species Ibidorhyncha struthersii. The sequence continues at coordinate 395,401 of VZSZ01001682.1, read as the reverse complement.
CACATTGCTGATGTAAATCTTTAAAAAGCCTCCCACTTGTGAGGAAAAGTACTATTACTTTTGTGAGGGGTCTTCAACATTTAGAACAATCCAAATACCCTGGAGATATGCTCTGTAAAGGCATTCCGAAGTGCTGAGTCTACGTGGACACACATTTGCTGTACAGATAAGTGTTCTGGATGATATAGGCAGCACCTGGGAGACTGATGGGGAAGGACACTAACCCCGAGATCCTTCTCTGCTTCCTTTTCCCAGCACGGTAGATGATGGTGCCAGTCAGGCCTTTTCCATCATGAGGTAGAGGGATGGAAGGGAGAACAGGGAGGAAGAAAAAGATACAATGAGGAACTGGAATTGCAACATACGAGTCCAGAAGGACTATGAGCTGGGTGGCATGCCCAGAGATGCTCTGGAATGTGCCACAGCCAAGAAGGAACAGCCCCATGGTATCTACATGAATGATGACATCTCAGTGCAATCCTCGTAGGTATCATTGATATCTGATTTCCTTCTGTTTAAAAAAATGTAATTTTACACAAAGTTGATGTTCTTGGAATCAAAAGCGAATATTTTGCCTCATTACTGTAGATATATTTCCTGTATTCAGTTAGATTTTAAGCCAAAACTAAAATATTTTTAAAACCCCCAAACAACAGAAAAGACAAAACAAAACCCTTCTACTTTAAAACTGTATAGTAGACAGTATAAGATTACTGGTTCACAGAGAGATGTATGGTGTTTGAACTATATGTAGGCTGAACAGGCAAATACTAATTTAAATTGTATAAATTATAGATTTTGAATTAATTGGTGTGGTATTAATCAAGTAGTTTTCTCTACGCAAAGCCATTGTGTTTCAGTTCAGTTGATCTTGCTCTCGTGGGAAGTCTTTGTTTTTCCTGACAGATGCCTCCCACACAATCCCCTCTCACCCCACCTTCCCCCGGTAAACATCTGCACAGAGCTGCTATATTATTCTGGAAAAATTGTTTCTCTTCATGCAGCCTCCAGGCTCATTATTCGTAAAAACTTCTAAACCTTATTAGAGATAACACTTAACTTATTTAGAAGATACAAGGGCTCCCTGGACAACACGTATGCTGACCTATAAAAGTTTTTGGAATTTATAACAATGATCACATCCCTGCACTGGGAAAAAAACACCTAAGTAAGCAGTCCAGTCTGAATTTGCTCGCTTGTATATTGTGGGAAAAAAAGAGTGGAATACGGGTGTTTTCTTTTTTTAATAGTAATAACACACCCATGCATTAGTACAAGCCCTTTCTGTCCTCTCTCAGTGTTCTACACAACACAGAGAAATCAGGCAAGCAGGTACAACAACTCTGGGAGCTAAGAGAGGAATGGAAATATGAGTTCAACTACTGAGGACCTATGCTTTGCTGGGCCCAAATACTCATGGCAATTGGAAAGAAGCAATTAATATTCCTCCCTCCTCTAATCTCCCACCTCATGTCTTTGTGTCCCTGACCACTGCTCAGTCCTGGTGGACTCCCTCTCATTCTGGATGTCACGTCCTTGGGCCACAGAGCTGATTTTACCCAGTTATCTCCTCTTCTATCCTTGTTCCCGCTCACAGCACGAGTCTCAAAGGTTGAGGTGTGATGAATACCAAAAGCCAGGCTCACATGGATCAAGTTTGAACATTTAGAGCTACAGTTGTTAACAACGTGCTATATCCAAACAAATGACCAGATTCCCAAGTTATTCCCCTGGCCTCCAAAAATACAGTCAATGTCAGCTTTTTGTTAGAAAATCCATTCGTCTTTTGCTAATTTGCAAATCTTAGTTATTTCCATACTAGTATTATATAACCTCCTATGTGTAGTTTCCCAAGCTAATAGCTTCTGTCTCACCTTACAGTTTCCAAAATTTGGTTCACTGCTGTCCAAAGCCTTCTAAATCCATTTGTAATTTATACAGAAAAATTTCATCATCAGTTACCGAAAAAAATCTGGCTTAAACCAATGCTGCAGTATTACCTCAACAAAGCTTCCAGTAGAAATATTAAAAAAAAAACCACAAACATTGTTTTCTTAATAAATTCTTTTAAAGAAAAAGAGGAAAAGAAATTCTAGAACTAAATTTGAATTACATTATTTGACCTTGCAAAAAAGGCATTTACTGTATTAAAAGGAAAAGAAAATGATGAGCTACCACTGACATTATAAGAAGTAGAAACAATGGTTCTCTAAGCTTCTGATAAGCTCATTTTTTACTCACATGTCAGGGTAAATGATTGTTTAAAGAACCAAATCTAGCATCAAAGTAATAAGTTGTCCAACTGATGAGTTAGAATCCTCCTTCTTTACCATCTCCTGTAAAATTTTCAAAATATCCTTAAGCTAGAGGCAGACCCATAGCCCTTTGGAAGCATTCAAAGGTCAATACATACTATATCATGCAGATTACTGCACTATCCAAGGGAGAAGACTCATTTTAATCCAAAAGTGAAGTACATGTAATGAGACATGGCCATGGGGCCTGCACACTGAAGTAAGAGTTTACATGCACTCAGTCAGAAACGGATGTATTTGCCCGCTCAAGAAAAGAAGGGGGAAAAAAATCCACCACTGATTTCAAAGGAAAATGGATACGATTCATAATTTCATATTATTTTCTATTACACATACTGTAGTGTTCTGAACACTTTCTTTTAACCAGAATATTTTTTTTTTTCTGAACTTCTAAGCCTTTATTGAGCGTGCCTGTCTGAGGAGCAAGGCTGACAAAAAGGCAGGTAGGGAAATCTGTGTTACGTACACGAAAATAAAGATACGAAAAATATCTCACTGTATGGGAAGTGAAAGACATTGAAATTTAAGCCAGTAAATTGAGATTTTATTTGTTAAGTTTAAGTGAGTTAGAGATTAGAACTACGAAATAAAGCTTTTTTTTTTGCATTTGATACATTAAGCTAATAATAATTATTTCAGTTAAAAATTAACAAGGAATAGTTCAGCCAAAGTCTTCCTTACTGCGTGGTACTTGACACTTCAAACAGTGACTACAATAACAGTCAGAACAAAATATTCAAAGCAACCTTGTCAAACATGGAGACTCATGAGAGTCTTCAAATTCTGTAGCTGGTAAAAGAGACACTAACAAAAAACCTATTTCTTCCTTTAGTCTCGAAAGGAAGCAACATCTTTCGAAAAGGAATCAAATAATAATGAATAATAAATAGTCTTATAATAAAAAATTAACTCATAATTGTGAAATTCCTGTAAGATTAAAAAACATAGCAAGTTTTAGCTAAAATCTAGTTTCTACTGGATATTTGGATTCCACACAAAACAAAAGGGGTTGTTCAACACTAGCTGCTTAATAAGCTTTCCCTTTCCTCTTTCTGTGCTGAAGATTGAAGCTCGGGTTGTGTTTCAGGGAATAAAACAGTGCCTTGCAGTGATACCCAAGCTAGTTCTGGTCTCATAAGCAGCAAGCATTTAGAACCACATTCCTCACAGGCTAATTAGCGGCCCTGTTGTAGCAATTACATAGCATTTCAGTCCGGCTAGTTAACCTTGCTTCTGGGCATTAATGAGCATTACATTAATGCAACTGTATAGATGCTGTACCAGCCAGTCCATCCAGACATTGCAATGCTCAGATTTCGTGTGATGTGAGAAAAGCATTCCCTGGGACCAGGAGGGTTTGCTTTTGTTTTGTTAAACGAAGGAGAATATATTCAGCAGCAACAGCCGAGAGGCTTAAACCCCCGTGAATCCAAAAAGACATCACAACAGCTTTGAGACTAAAGGAAAGGTAAACTGCGTTTAAATAATCCCCAGATGGAGGGAAGAAACAAACCCGAACCTCTTGCGCTCTGCTACGCTAACCACGGAATAATCAAATCAGATTTATACGGGCATCCTTTCTTCCTGGTCTCTTCAGCTCGTATCTCTGTGATTCAGGGCTGAGAAACGTGGTGGGATACTCAAATCTACAAAAGGAGTGGGCAGTAAAGCCACTGTCTATTCAGGAGTTCCTACGGTGTTCTGCAGGTGTTGTGTGGGTAATAAAAATGCTTGATAGAGAATTGCAGTGTTCGGAAGATACGCAAATATTTAGCACTGCTAATAGTCCGGATCACTTCTCTTTCTTTTCAGGAAAATGCTCCTGCCAAAAAATTAATCCTGCTAAAATGAGTGATTTTTGTTAGTGGCTTAAACAGCAATGTTCTCCCTGGGTCCCCTAAGCTTTCCTTAAGCCTCAGAACAAAATAATCTTTGCCCAGTCTTTGATTTGTCACGACTTAGATTAGTTAATGCAAGTCACTTTTAAAAAGCAGTGTAGCTGCACCTCCTAGTTCCAAAGAAGTGTGATGCTCTTCTCCCTTCATTTGACTTTCTGTGTGAATAAAGTTCTGTTCATATTGCTTTCCATTCAAGAAGCACAAAGACCATAAAGAAAACTGACTTTGACAGGTTTTCTTCCAAAACCAGCTGGAATCCACTCTTACTCATTATCCTGAGCAGGAAGGTTTGTTACTGTGCTGAAACTGTATGACAACTTGGCCTGCACAGAGCGAGAGGGTTTACTGATGGCAGGATCACTTTTTGGACATATCTATATCATACCTTTCTACAAGTTTACCGATATAAAAATACCTTAGGAGTAAAATATACAGAATCAGGCAATGTTACAGAAGTCTGCATTTACAAAATTCTACAGGGCCAAAAGAGGACCTTATTCCATATCTAGCTCATCAGAAAAACAACAACAAAAAAATACACATTCTGTTAAAAATAAGTTGAATGTCCACCAATGAATAAACACCTTAACTCCAAAAGGATTAATAATGCAATTTATTAAAATTACATTACTCATATCTGTACCTAAGCATAAACTTAATTTTAATATTTTTACTTAAAATACTTGTGCTACAACAGTTGCATACGTAGTAACGATTCTTTAAAAACTCAGATTAGTCTGGTCTAATCCATATAACTATTTCGATGAGCCACTGTTGAGTGATTTGGAACTGACTATTATCGCACTCAAGCTGTCATTTCTCAAGGTTTACCATTTCACTGGCAATCTCCAAAGAAACTTTTAAAAATCTTTGAGAATCTGCTCTTAGCATAAACCCAAGGCAAATGATTTGTGTTGTTAAACTGATTTTTCCCCACACAAATGATTTGCAAGATATATTCAGCTTCATTGCCATTATTGCAATAAAGCAGGGAACCAATACAAATCCAGCTGAAATTTTCAATAGGTGCATAGAGACCTTAAGGAAGATGAATAAGATGAAGGTCCCAAACAGCAATGAGATGTTTAGATTCAACTCAAGGACAATAAATGTGACTTACACTGTTTTCATTGAGCTTCCATCAGCCCCTTGATAATTTATATCAGCTACAATAACATTAATCACCTTGAAAGTTTGTTTACCTTCTCCGTTTTATGAGAAAATGTCAATTTATTGATGCTTGTTAGTGAAACAGTCTATTTACCTATATATTACACTTTGTTCTATCGGTAGATAAATCAATATACTGTAGTTTTAAAAGACAACTCTTTTACAGGTTGCTTCCCGTCAAAATCCTACAAGACAGCTAAAAAGCAACATCCCGTGAAGTGAAGGCCTTGGCCACCATGAATATCAACAGTTCATCATTCCAATATTCTGTGGAATCTGCTCCGCACTAGAGACTAATTTTGCATTAATGAGCACCTCTTTATTTCTCTCATTTTACTACAAGCAACATGGGGAAAACAGGATAAATAAAAGGCAGAAACAAAGCAATTCCATTTCAAAAAGTAGTATTTATACACAGTTACATTTTACACGAGAAATATTAATTGCATCAGCAATGATGAAAGATAAATCAATTAAAACAAGAAAAAAATAAGGTCATTCTCCATGAAATATAAGGAAATTAAATAAACTTGTTCATTTGTCCCCAGCAGTGTGATCTGCATAAACAAAAATAGAACGGAGTTAATGTTAACTCTATGTTTTACCATTTTCTCCAGTAGCACGGTTATTTCCCAGGGAGACTTGCAGTTAGGCTGTAACTCTGTATGAAACATGAATAACTCCTCACTTTGTCACAAGCGAAAATCCTCACGAGAACAGTCAAAGAATATTCACATCTAATAATGGCACAAGAGCGAGGGTTAAGAGGTAGGTCACTGGCAGCAGCATTAGCTTTTAATGAAAAATAGTAAATCTGGACTCTTTCAGCTTCTTTCCCTCCCTCCTTACTCCAGGACCAACACAAGAGAGGAAATAGGCCATGAAAGCAAGATCCTTTGAAGCGTTCCTCTAAGCCTAAAAATGGCAGTGTTAAAGTCTCGGATGAGCCTGGTTCTACAAATTTAGCAACAGTTTTGGAAGGTCTAAATCTACTATCTCACAGCCACCAGGCAGAAAAGGTGCGGAGTCTGACCCTCTCCATACAGATTCCAATTTTAGACAAGAACGGAAACATCAAGTGATTTGCTTAATTAACCAGTGAAGTCAGACTTGCAAACGGTAATCCTAATAAGTTTACACAATTGATCTACAGTGCAAGAATTATTTGCTGGAGAAATCAATGAATTTTTATTAGCGAATAAATTTAAGGTTATTGTATTTCAGACAACTTCCAGATGGTGAAGGGGGAGTACATTGACTGAACAAATTATTCATCACTCCTTAGCTACAAAGCACAACGGCAGTCCTTGGATGTGATACTCAGCAGCCTAACATTAAGAAAAGCTGCTGAAATGTTCTGATAAGAGGTCAGCATAGTTCTTTGTCCCTCCCCCCCAAAAAACACAATCTTGTTATTATTCAATTTGTAGGCAGCTTTTGGTTTTGTTTTTTTTTTTTTTTTTTTTTTTTGCTGGAGGAGCAGTAGAAAACAACTTGAGATATGTTCTGTTCTGTCATACTGCTTGGATTCCAGGCAAAAGGGAAATTTTTCTTCCTTTAAAGCATTATTTTGATTCATATTAGGTACAATTGGAAGGAAACAAGTTCTCTCCCTTATTGTGACATCCCGAGTTTGAACACTGCTTACACACACATGCGTATATTGCAATTAATGCAGAAACAAGTGTGTGTTTATGCATATTTATATCATCACGTTGTTCAAAGGCTAAATTACCTCTCATACTTCTACCCCACAACTCAAACATTTAATTCTTGTTTCTTTCTTTTTTTTTTTTCCCAATAATATTACTCTTTTAAATATTTCCATAATTCTGTTCCACATGTCTATATTGCTATGAAGTTAAGTTGTTATTACCAGTTAGGCTAATACTACGGTGCAGTATTAGAATCATCTCTGCCAAAGTTTTCCATCACAAAGGAACTAACTGAACACTGCGTGACTGGGCTACATGGACTGGAAGTTCTCCATGACTCTGGTAGCACTGGGGAAATCATGAGCGCAGCAGCAGGTTTTTACCTGGTGTTTTTTTTCCTGAACAAAATAATAAAAGTAATGAGATCAAATACTGCTTCCTAAGTGACTTAATATATAAACATATAACTTTAGTTTTCTTAGCAGTGCTATGCCAACCAGCAGGTAGCATTCATTGATGAGTTAATAACCAGAAAATGAGTTTTCCTTCGACAATGGAATGGAATTGGACATTATGTTAAGAGGGGAAGAGGACTCTCTATCCTTCACCTATCCTCTGGCAGCTAACCAGTCTCCAATATGAATTTCCAATTTGACTCCCAGTCTGGCGGAATACCGCACCAATAGTGGAAACTATTACAGGGAAATATGTAAAATGAGAATATATTCCCTCCTGCAGAGGAGAAGGGAAAAATATAAATGCATACTGGAAAGGAGGGAACAGAAAAAGGACAGAGCAGGAAGGTGTCGGCGTTGTTTCGCTGGCACCGGGAGCTGTAGGGTGAGAGAACACTCCTGCTGTGGTGTGCAGGAGTCATCTTAGGAGAAGCTGGAGTTATTTTCAAAGATGAGGGATGTGGCGCAAACTAACCTTCCGTCATCCTTGAAAATAACTCCAGTTCCTCCTAAGGAGATCTCAAGTGAGGATTTTATTTCATGACAATTTCCCTTGACCACAAAAGTATGAAAGTCAAACTGTTCTGTGCATCATTTGATGCACTAGAATACCCATTGTCACTTCAGTGACAGAAATGGCTTAAGTTCCTGGAAATTCATCACTCTGAAGACAGTCTTACATACTGCTGGCCTTACCTTTGAGGTCTGGAGATAAAACAGATGCAGGATTTGTAAGGACAGGTGAAAAAGCAGAGCTGTTCTCAGGTGCTACATCCCTTCCCCAGATCTGTTGAGATACTACTTCTTACAAACACGCTTTGATGAATCCTTAAGAACTAGATGCTTTTTATAAAGGTTTCAGAACTAGATTTTTTTTTTTTTCATGCCTGTTTTCTAGAGCATAAATGAAAGCAGACAGGGAGGTCACTGTGCTGATTTTGTACCAGTGAAAGGTCCTCTCATCCCAGGGAATTTTCCTGAAGCAGAAAAGGTTACTTTGTATATAAAAATAGAACGAGACATAGGATGGAAAAATAAGTCCTTTTTCAAATTAAAAGAATGCCATGAAGTTCAAAGCCCACTTTCTCCTGTTCATGTCTATCTTTCTCATACTTGCCTGCAGCTGAGTTCTGCTGTATGATTTCTACAGTTAAAATTTTGCTTTTGGCTTAAAAAAAAAAATATAAATAAATTAAAAAAAAAAAAAAACAAACTTTGCTTTCGGCTACCTCTGTTGCATTCCTCCCAACAAGTGTTTTTTTTTCAACTCTGTTTATGTAATAAAAGCCAAATTTTTGGCTACAAAAGTTATGGAATAGTTTCAAAGAACAGCAGCCATCTCCAACGTGCAAAGCGATTAGATTTGTGACTGCAGAACTTTGCATGACCGGACTCAGCAACCTTAAAGCACTTAAAGATTGTGTGCTTTCTGGGGTAACAAAGACAGACGTGGACATAATTCACCAGTTCTCAGTTGCGATTAGTACTTTAGAAGTCAGCATTAGTAAAATATTCAGTCATAGCAAAAAAATGCCTAAGCTGGTTGTTAATAGAACTGTATATGCAAACTGTGCAAAGTCTGCCATTCCGGAGGTAAAATTACCTCTCCAATGGAGTCATTAAGAGACACTTTCAAGAGGAAAGAAGTTGTGGGGTTTGTGGTTGACTTTTGCTGGACTTCTTCCAACCTTTGAAGAGATTAAAGATACCACAGGGACGTTTTCATTCAGCTTCATAACCAGCATATGATAACAAAGAAGTTTTGCGAGTTTCTCATTTTCCAGTACTCATTTTAAACCAACTTGGCTGTCGTGGTTACTCTTATAGAAATTCAGCAGGTGTTGGGGCCCTGATCTAACTCTGCACCTTTCAAAAGCATTTCATCATTACCTTCCTATATCTCTGAATACCATTCAAACTTCAGAGGCTGGAAAGACAGTAAATATGATGAAATAATATAAAAGTTTGATTTGCTTCCTTTTACATCAGTAAGAGTTTCAACTAACATCTGGTGAACCCTTAAACAAATAGATTTAAGCATTGTTTCAGAATTTAAATATTTCACAGTATCATTTGAATTCTACTGGCAAAACACAGAATCTGGAAAGATATGTCTAATAGAACTGTCCTCCATACTGCTGATAGTCTTATTTAATATTTAATTTACAAAATGTGTGTTTATAACTGAACTCCAGTGTGTTTCTTTCACTTTTACCACAGATCTCTCATGGTAATTACCTCAGAAATTTGCAGAGCAGTGCTTTAAACAGACTATCTATTCTGAACCATGAGGTTGTAAATCTACTTTTTGACTGCCAACAGGAAAGGAAAGCGAAGAGCTGTATTTTTTTTTCTTCCTGAATTTGACAGTTTTGGGTTGAAGCAGAAAGTGAAGGATTATTTTAATGCTGAAATTAAAATGATCGGGAAGAAAAAAAAAAAAAGGAGTAAAATAAAGGGAATCTGGAGGAGAAGTTTAAGAAGATGAATATACTAGACAAGACTAGGAAACTCAGAATTCTTTTTTAATTTCAACAGCAATCCTCAGAAATGGAAAGTTTTCTGGATTTTAGAGAATATACCCATTGAATTTTTACCCTCTAAAATAATAGAAAAAGAATAATACCCAAGCTGAACAGTAATTTCAAAACAGAAGAGAGATCAAAAGATTCATTGAGAAACTACCAACATGTTTTTACTCTTTTCCTTTTGTTTCTTTTTAATTTTTGAAGTCTTTTCCCAAAGTTGGTCCCTGACACTAATTCACAGACTAGTTTGTTGTTGCTGAAAATCTTTCTCCTCTAGGAAGGAATTTTCATAAAATGGTTTTCACCGGTTCTGGTTAGTTTGTGAGGCACTGAGCATCTTCAGAATATTTAAACACATCCCAAGGTAAAACTTTTTCATACTGAATTGATTTTACAGACTAAACACATCACAGACCATTTGTTCCCTGCTTCTTGGGGAATAAGCAGAGGCAACTTCAATCATTAAGGAATTTCTCTGAAAAAAAAAAAAAAAAAACAAAACCAGAAAATGGACTCAAATTACTACCAGTTCTGTTATAATTAATCTGCTGCACACCAGCATGCAAGACATCCTGCTGGCAACCTGAAGCATTTTTAATAGCTAATGCACCTGAGAATTTAACAACACTCTCAAGCTTTTTAAAGCTTACCTGGTGCCCATTTCTGAACTTATTGTCATTCTGTACCAGGCTCGGAGAAATCTTAAACACATCAACCTAAGTGAAGCCAGCATCCGTATTCTCCTGCTGCCTCTAGCTTGACCCAATTAGTTTGAAAAGCTTGGCCAAAACTCATCCCTTGACATTTTGGAATTAAAAGCTGCTGCCACCATCTCTGTGTATGTACTCAGGAAGACTGTTTTCACAGACTCCAAACTGCCGTGATAAGCAGTTGTCCTGCCATTTTTTCTTCTTCAGGGAAACTGAAGACAGGAGACAGTAGAGTAGATGTACTGTCTACATGAGAGACTACAATTAACTCGTTAGTTTATAGGCCTATGGCTTGTTTAGACAGAATACAGCTCAATAAATCCGTAATATTTTGGTCTATGTCCTTCGAAAATTTTTGCATATGTGAAGGAAAAATTAAGCTGGGCCATCCAGTCTCAAACAGCAGAGAAGTGAGATGACGGTTGTAAGAAGACAAACAAAGTCCCAGCAGTCCAGAATAAGAATTTGTGGAGAGCAAGGTCTCATTCTGGAAATACTCATGACACAGCAGTTAAAAACGCATCTTAAAAATGTGGAATATTTGCAAGACTGTATGCAAACATACAATGTAAACACTATTTTCTTTTTACCACTACTTATTATAAGGTTCATCTCCATTTATGTCCTATATTTTCTTTCTAGGTCCCGCCTTTCTCCTAAAGCTTCCCATGGTTTACCTTATAGGAATTCTATTTTGCCAGAAGGCTGGGACAGAGACACTGACATCACAGGCGTCAGGATTTACTTCTTTAATGTTACGTAAAAGTGACAGAAAATGTTAATAGTAGCCACACAAACAATTTGTCCCCGAATGTTCTGATGTAGTTGTTTTCAGCTATAGGATTTACCATTTGGGAAAGGGTTTTGAGGGAAATGGGACACAGTCTTCTTAGACTTTGTCTTCAGTGTTTGGTGGTTTTCCTTAGTGGGGTCTCCCTCCTCCCTCTGCCCCCACTTCTTAGAGCTACGCTGACGTCTTATCAATAAGAGTTAAGTAATTGCTTAATGCACCCACCAATAAATATTGCATTTTTCACATTTTGCCAAACTTTGTCTTATTGGCTGCTTCTTCTAAATTGTCAGTAAGGGATTTTAGAATTGTGTCAGGCTATAAATAATATGGTTAATTGCCCACTTTGCTTATCCAGTGCATGAAGAGAACAGAAACATTCCCTCGGTTCTGCTGCTTCTCATTGCGCGATCTCATTTTGGCACAGAGAGAAGAGAGCCTGCTCAGTCAGTTTAAACAAAGTCTGTGTTAAAACAATTAAGAGATATCCTATTTCTGTTAACTCCTATAAATAAACAAGCACAAAGACTGTTAAATGCTCTGGAAACCCAGACAATTCCTCCTAATCTGACAGAGATCAGAATCAACCGTCCCCCAAAAAACCTAAAACACAGCAGGAAGGAACCCGCTGAGACACCAGACAAATAAATCACCCATCTCTTCTCAGTAAATACAAGGAAAAATCCATGGCAACCCAATTGCGGAGGAACCTGGTTTATAAACTGCAACAGCAAACAGTGCAACTGCCAGGAACAGAATTAAAGTCAGATTCTCTCCTGGGGTGCCTGCTTAAACCACACTGATATTAACAAGAATGATATATGACTAGTCAGAAAAAGGTCCCTGTGGCACACGGTAACTCCTGAAAGGCATTAACTTGGGAAATAACACACATCCCATTGCTAAGCGAAAAGCCTTTTCCTAACTGGTGTATCCCCTAGAATGATTGATTTACAGCACTGCTTTTTTTCAAATGCTAGAAGTGTTACAGAGGCAGCAGCCCCTCCTCTCACCCGGTGCACAGTTGTGTCCCAAAACAGGCAACAAGAACTCCTCAAGCCTGAATTCACCACCAGTCTCCAGTGCTGCCCAGAACAAAACACACACCCTTTTCCCCACTCTCTTAGACTGACAGTTTATATGAGTTGGACTGGGATTTTATACATCCCACAACACGGGAACACTGGTTTTGGCTGCATCTAAGCCCCAGCAATAACTCTCCCTGCATATACTGAGATAGGAGCCTTTAGGATCCATGTAGCTTTGAGAGTTAGACGTTACCCAAAGAAAAGGGAGACTATGACCTAAGGAGACCACAGGTCTCCTTAATAATAATTAAGGATATAATAATAATTAATCCTGCAGCAATCTCCCTCTCTGTGTCTCTAAAGACTTGAGTATTTTCAGGAGTTTGATGGAAATATTTTAAATTGCCAAGCAACCAGAGCTGTGGAAGCAAAATACTGGATATCACTTATTATCATGTTATTGTAAACAAATCATTATTTCACCTTCCACCAAAACTGTGACTCTGCATAAGTCTAGCGTAAGGTTGAAATAACACCAATTCTTGACCAACTGAGCCCAGCAGATAGGAACAAAACCATCATTACACATTTCCTCCCTTCCAGGTCTCTCTCCCTAATACAAGCACAGACTTGCTACAAGTTACGGGTTCAGTCTGTGTAGAAATTGCAGAATATATTTTTTAAAAAATGAAGCTAAGGTATTGATATAAATATTTTGAAAGTACCTGTCTTGCTGCCCAAGTTTAAGGCAGCTTAATACTTCAGTTGATGTAATTAATGTTTTCTGGATATGCTGAACTACGAGAAGCGAAAAGATCTAGATGACTTCTGAAGAACGAGTTCATTTTAGGAAACAGTCAATCAATAAATGTATATACATGTATGTGTATATATAGGTAGGCCAATGATGTGTGTGTGTGTGCATGTAATATATGCATTATACCAGGACACACACCATCAAGATACTGGCTCTGCTGAAAACAGTGGTAACTAACACAGCTACAGGACGCAGATATGTAAATGTCAGCTAAAAGGAAAGACAGGAAAAATGTAGCTTTTCTTTTTAAGGCATAATTTGCTCTGCAACTTTAACAGGTGTAGCTTTTTTACTTTGCTTGAATTTATGCTTTTAGAAACACAACTCCTTTCTGTAGTTTTTGAAAGGCTTGTCCTTTTCCATTGTTCTTCAAAGAAATGTGCTGTGAAGGAATTACAGAGGCACAACATAATCCAAATGATTACGTTCATGTTGTATACAATATGTACACATTTCTGTCTCGGAAGTTTAAAGCAACAACAAAAAACCCACACAGGATTGTTCCTCGCTTCAAAAACCAACTGGAAGAGGCTTAAAAGAATACTATTCAATGCTCCAGTGCCTGGTTAGGTTGGATCAAAATGGGTTAAATTAGTCAAAACAGGTTCGTATTAACTCTAGAATTGCTACATTCAGCAAGCTCAGACAAGAAGTAGATACTTCAATAACTATATTAAAATCTCATATTATTCATTAAAATTAAACCAAATGAAGTGGATTTGTGCATTTGTGGCTGACAGCTGCCCCGGAAGACGCCTTCCATGCTAAAAGGAGTGACACTCTCCTGAAATAGCATAGTCACCATCCTTTGCTTGCTTATTTGTAGTGAGTTAAGATTGGTTTAGTTAGAATTTTTTTTAAAAAAAAGGGAAGGAAGAAAGAAATACTATTCTGAAATGTATAAATCCTTTATGATCGGCCGTACAGGAACCACAGGGGAAAAAGGATTACCAAGAGGACCAGAACCTACTATATATGTTTGAATACTACGAATTAGTTAATAACCCAATAATCCATGAACGTGACCCCCCCCCCTTCCTCTGGCCTGCCCAAACATTGGAGCCCAGGGAACACCACCAAACATTCGCCCTGACACCACCTGCAGTAAGGCTCCGCTCGCCTGTGGCATGGCTCTGGGCTGAAGCTGGTGGCCTAGGTGGCGAGGGAGGCTGGGGACGAGGGAGGCAGCCTCCACCAGCCCCCACCAACCCCCAAGGCCTCCACACGCCACCGGTGTGCACCTCCTCGGTGCGGAGATGCCTGAATTCCCCACACAGAGCCTTGCCGGCCTGTTCACAGCATCCGTGGCCGTCAGCGGGGTCAGGTGTGCCCCTCAGGTCTACCACCAGAAAGTCTTCAAGTTGAGGGAATTGTCTGGACCAAAATCGACAAAGAAAGCCCCTTTTCTGGGCGGGTGGGAGGAAGTCAAAGGCTTTTGCTTACACAAAGCTTCACCATCCACCCAAAGCCCATCAGTTCCTGCAAGGAGAGAATGTGGCGAGCAGCCATTTGTGTGTAAGGACCTGGGGGGGAATGGGAGCTACAAACCCTTTACTCCCCCACAGGCTTACGCCAAGTCTTTTCCTCCTTGGGCAAGAACACCTGCCGGAGTCATACTCGATAACTTTAAGAGTTAATAAGCAATTCTGGTTGTTAGTTTTTTCCAATGGGTGCCAAACGGTACCCAGCTCCCCATCCACTCCCAGAGGAGCCTCTTCACTACCTGTGGCCCAAGGTCCAACCCAGGCCAAAGCACACTAGGAGAGACAAGGGACGTGGCAAGAGAGGGAGGGAAATGGGAGAGAAGAGAAAGCTAGAAGCAAGGCAAGGAAACTCCTGACATGAAGCCAGAACAAAGGTCTGGGTGCCACCCGCCAGTCCTCTCCAGGGGAACCTGGGCTGAGGAGATGGAGCAGGCTGAGAGGGAAGAGAAAGATCCAGAGAGCCCCAAAATATGGATGGAAAGGAGCCGCCAGAAATGCCTGGGGGGCAGGTACACCTGGGAAGGAGGAGGTGGCAGGGAGGTGGTACAAGAGGGGCTGCCATGGCAGCCAGGGAGGTCCCGTGGCTCCGTTGTGCTCGCCCAAACACCCACACCAGCATCCCCCAACGCACCCACACACAGACCCTGCTACTCATTTATCCATATATTCCCCGAATCCCACAAAATCCTGTTAACTTGTTGCTCTCCTCACATTGGAAAGAAGGGGGGAGAAGAGGTGAGACTTTTAAAATGCATTCCCTTCCCCTCCCGTCTTCCTAGATGCCTTTGAAGCCAGGCATCAAATAATTTGGTCGTTTTGAAGGAAAACAAATAAAAATGGTTTCCTAGCAACAGGAGTTGCAGTATTGGTCTCTGGGGAATCTTTCCTTGGTGTTTTCAAGGCTTTTCCCCTTTTTTTAAAATATTGGAATAAAAATACTCACATCGTATTAGCGTGATTTGTTTAAACAAGGACAAGCTTATATTGCTTTTTTGGCAATGTAGATGTGGCAAAGCACGATGTAAAAGGAACTCATATTCCTGCAAAAAGGCAAGGAATTTCAAAACTGAAAAACAAACACCTAGCATAACATCAGCAGGTTCCAAAAGCTGCATTTCATTGAACTATACAGTGTATTATACCCCTCCTGCAAACCTACCAAGTTCTACTCCAAAACACAAACCTAGCAGCACCTTGAATTGCAGAACAGTTAATTTTTCTAATATGTGAAACTGCATTCCAGAGGTATCAATCCAGATATACCATGCGACTTTTTTTGGCAAAAAAATATTAGGGGCTGTCTGATGGCTGATATCATATTAAGTGGGAGAAAGTGAATTGAATACCAATATTTTACCTGTCTAAGATGCTTTAGGGCCTTTTGAACACAACAGATGTAAATATATCAGGGGGATACGTAATTCTTATTTTTGGAAAATAGTGTTGTCTTGAGAAATTAACTGCTAGCAGCCGCCATCAGAATTAAGTGCTTAGAAGTATTAAAATAAGATGAAGATAACACGTACAGTTATATTAATTAAAATAATAGAAGAGATATGGCCCTAGGCCACTTTCTATCAGAATCTGCAAAGAACATTTCAGAAATGGCCATTGCAGGACTTGGTCGCACATCCTACTGAAAAGCCTATAGTAGGAGCACGTTAACAAATTATAGTGACTGTTAACTTGCTCCAGCATGGAAATACCAGTGCTTTTATTTATTGGAACTAACTCACAGACTGAGAATAGCTGAATTATTTTGGAAAAATAATTTCTTTCATTCTGATATTACTCTGAGAATGATTTTTAATGTTCGCAAAAGGGTCAAGAAGAATAATGAAACATAACGCACAAAAAGAAATAACTTTATACATCTGCCATTTTAAATCTGTCCTTGATTCTCCCGTTTTTGATTATTTAACATCAGGTTAAAGCAGACAAATGCATAGCTTTCACAGATGGGAAGCGACTCCTTTTATGCTAATGGCATTTCTATTGGCTCTACATGAAAAAATAAGTACAAACTGACGAAAAGTTTTCTGTAAGAAAACGCATTACCAAAGTAAAACAATTGTATGAGTAAGCAAATATGGGGGATAAGAAAAAAAAAAACAGATGCATGCTTCCTGCTGGTGCAATTCAGTCTTAAAATAGTTGAGAATTAAAATGTGCAGGGACTAAATAACAATATAAACAAAGTGGGAATAAGGCAGAGGAGGCAACTTCTCTCTGCCCCAGCCCTTCCCCTCCACAAGCTGCTCTTCTGGCTCACACTAGAACAAGAGTTTGCCTGGCTGTGCCACGAATCAGGCTGGGGAACTCATCGAACTTCATCCAGAGGAAATGATTTGCTTTTCCCTTTCCTCTTTTTTTGGGGAGTGTGGAGGGAGGGGGATGGAGTGAAATAGATTTGGTCACCCAAACTCAAAGGCACACTTACAGAAGGAGTGGGAACAAGGAACAGATACTGCTTGTTGCCAAATATATTGTTATTGTGAAATTATCAGGTAAGACACTGACCTATTTAGGAGATATTCCCAAAAGTCCCTCTGTAAATTTCATGTTTCTTCAAAGAAGCACATCTTCCAGCCAGCTTATTTTATGAGGCTTCTCTCGATATCAAAGCACCTTTGCACATGGCAATAAAAGCGCTCGAGGCAAACATGAATTCTTCTGTCTTGCCCAAACTAAAAATATAGAAATCTACCCCTGTTAAAAAAAAAAAAAAAAAAAAAAAAAATGATAGAATCATAGAATCGTTAAGGTTGGAAGGGACCTTTAAGATCACCGAGTCCAACCATTAACCCGACCTGACAAAACCACTTCTAAACCATATCCTCAAGTACCACGTCTGCCCTTTTTTTAAACACCTCCAGGGATGGCGAATCCACCACCTCCCTGGGCAGCCTATTCCAGTGCTGGATAACCCTTGCAGGGAAAAAAATTTTCCTAATATCCAACCTAAACCTCCCCTGGCTTAACTTGAACCCATTTCCTCTCATCCTATTACTTGTCACTGGGGAGAAGAGGTCAGTCCCCATCTCTCTACCCCCTCCTTTCAGGTACTTGTAGAGAGCGAGAAGGTCTCCCCTCAGCCTCCTCTTCTCCAGGCTGAACACCCCCAGTGCCCTCAGCCGCTCCTCATCAGACGTGTCCCCCAGACCCCTCACAGCTCTGTTGCCCTTCTCTGGACACGCTCCAGCACCTCAATGTCTTTCTTGTGAGGCTGAATGACCTGGTAGAGGTCATTCCTTCTGAGATTGCAGAAGCTGAGGGATGCAGCTGGATAACGCAGTGAACACGCTGGATATTGGTCTCCTGGGATAAAGGCACAATAGCAAATTAAATGAAAAAAAAAAAAAAAAAAGATCGAGAATCAAAGGGGAAAAATGTTTTGATACAGGAGGACAGTGCTTACCTGTTTTTAAGTCCTTTTTGTTGCCACGAGCTCTAAGTAATATTAACCTAAAGAACACCAGGGAATATAAGCTATCTTCTTGTCCATCAATAGAGTGTCTTAATACTGAAGAGCGCAGCAATGCTCCTACCTAAGAAAGCAGCCCTGGTACTTCTCATAGCTAATCTGCTTCAGAAAAAATCATGAGTGTGATGAGACCAAAAGCCACCATGTCTTTTGAGACTGTAGTTGTGTAATTGTGACTTAGATCAAAGGAGTAATACTGTTTGCTTGGATTTTCACATGATGTGAAATTAAGCAGCTCGCTCATCAGTATTGATGTAGACGGCTGCACTGTGTACTGACTGGATTCTGGGGAAGAAGGTGTTAGCACTGTTGATACAGTAAAAAGAAGGGAGGGGAAAAAAAAAAAGAAGAGGTATTTACACAGCTAGGAGACACTGACAGAAAAGCGTGATCTTGTCTAGATTTCTGGAAATATTATATTTAATCATTTAACATATCTGTGACTTTCAGAAGGGATGTACCAGTCCCGAGCTCTTATAAAACTGATTATACCATACGCTGTTCTGAGACAAAGAGTGACTCGAGCTGCAGCTGTGGGTAAAGGGGAAAGCCGTTTGACATCCAGGGCTGGGCAAACATACTGCATGAGTGTTGCACAGCCTTTTGTTACTGATGAGAGACAGACACACAGGAATACCTCAGATTTTATTTTTTCCACAGAAGCTGGCATACCACAGCTTCCTATTAGCTTATCTAATTTGTTATCTTGTGTTTAGTAGTATCTGACTCTTAGCCCAATATTATGGCTTCAATTCTTCTGTGATACTCTGCACACATGGAAGTTTTTTTTATCACGCAGAAGTGTGTCACATTACACATATCACTATCTGCTTTTAGTAAAAAGTCCAAATTCTAAAAATCTTTACATTATTTTCTAATGCTTAAAAAAAAAAATCACAATATTCCCCTCAAAAAATCTCCTGTAGCAACAAACTCTGCAGAAACACTATACATCGCATTTAAAATGTTGGCTTATTAATAAATGCAGTAGCCCAAACCTTTTGTATTCTACAACAGCAGGAAATCTGATGGGATTAAAATAATGTGACACAATAGCTTCCTCTTCTATAAACTAATACACTGAAATGGGATGCTTTCTCATCTATGCATATCCATTGAAAAGCTTCAACGTTATTCAGATTATATAAATAATACAACTAACAAACAGGATATTACTACTATTATTTATATTACTTGTTAGCAGTAGCAATGTCAGCAGCAGCAGCATACAATTTAATAAAAGAGAGATATAAATGCATTGCCATTCCAAAAATAAAATATTCCCACATCAGACAGAACCAATTTACTGTAGTAGGAGCTGAAATACTACACCGGTCGTTTCCTTATATAACTCTTGAAAAGTCTGGTGCTGCTAAACCATTTTGGTGTGGGCATTGTGGTCAAACCTCAAATGGGTTATAAATTAGGCATATATTTTTATGTTGGAAGAGAAAAGTTTACACAAAAGCTTGTTTCACTTCTTCAGCACTGAAACAGCAAGAAAATGAAGTCTTAGGAACCATGGGGAAAGGCACAGAGAGCCGAAAAAAAAGCATGCAAAGGTATAAATCCATGGTACGACTGCATGTTGAGTGCGGAGATTTGGTCCCCTATTTTAAAAGAACATGCTACAGGAGTAGAATCATAGAATCATTAAGGTTGGAAGAGATCTTTAGGATCACCGAATCCAACTGTTAACCCAGCACTGCCAAGTCCACCACTAAACCATGTCCCTAAACACCCCATCTACACATTTCCCCAGCCTGTACCTGTTGCATGGGGTTAAAAATAGACAAGAATAATCAAAGGTGTAAAGCAATTTTCATACAAACAGCCAGTAAGAAGATTCATCTCCCAACACCCACCAATTTCAGAAATCTGTAAGCAAAGGACGGACTGTGCGTCTTGTGTAACGAGCTGGGAAGGCCACCTTATCGTATCCCTCATGTTAAAACTGGGGGTTGTGAAAGTGTCTCTCACAGCTCTTATCATTCATGCCAGCTTGAATGGTAAGAGAACTTACCATTCCAGAGAACTCAGGTGAAATCCATCCACCAGGAGGATTGCTCCGCTCACCTTATGAGACACAAGCACTTGAGACCCTTCTTCCCTGCCCCAGCCTCTGAGCCATCTGTGAGCCTTCCTTGACTTGCTCTGCAATTGCCCGATCTATCAGACAGCAGTTATAGACTGTTACAACCTAAGTTAGAGTAGTTAAGAGTGTGTTGGGGGATCCCAAGCTGTTTTCAATTAGCTGTTGTGGGTTATGAAGTCATTTAACCCAAGTAAGCACTGCCAGAGGTAAGTATTTACCACCTGGGTGTAGCTAAATGTAATACCCAATCTGAAGCTTGCAAAGGAAGACATCTCAGAGAGTATGATGCTTAGCCATTCCCACCATCAACTTGTCTAGAGAAATTGCTTATGTTTTTCTGAATTACTGCTAGAGTTTTGTATGTAAGTTGATAGAGTTTTAATTGCCCTGATTCAGCACATAAAATGCTTTGCAATTAGTACGTGGATCACATCTGCTTGGTTGCTCACCATCTAATTAGTAAACTGTAAGTGGGAGGGAGGTCCCAGAGTTTCTGTCTTTATTTTATGACTGAGAAACATGTCTGGCAAAGTCCAAAGTGTATTGTAAGACTGGGCCTGATCCAACAACTAAAAGCTTATTAAATGAAATAAAAAGGGTTTGCCACTGGCAGCTATAGCAGTCAGGCTGCTTTTCTCGAAATTCACAGCACTGTAAGCTGCCTTTAATTATGTATTCACACTTCTTACCATTTGTTATACAGGGAAGAACAGTTTCTTTGCTGACCACAGTGAAACTAGCCATAAACATTTATTCATGAGTCACAGAAATAATGAATTTTTATCTGAAATGCTGCATATTAAAAATTCATGATGCAAATACGGCCCATTTACGTAGTTAGCTAAGTCCCTGTTCAGTCACTCTGTTGCATTTTCCAGGGAACAGCCAATTCCAGTTCCCATCATCACAACTCACTGGCTCAGCTGCCGGCAAGGAAACAAAACCAGCTTGGCTTAAACAGCAGTAGTACCATACTGGCAAACCGACACCTGGCACAGAAGGGTGCTATGCAAAAAACTGACTGTTCGTTTCACTGATCAAGTAGAAAATTGACTCAAAATCAAGAGAATTACTGCTGTGAACTTATCCAAAAAAAGCCCAAAACCAAAAAACCAAACTTATTTTAGGTGGACCAGGATCCAAAACAATCTTTCTTTCCTTTTTTAATTAATTTTTAAAATGTCCTTATATTAAACTTAGGTCTCTTTCTTCCTTTAAAAAAAATCGTAGTGGAAACCTGATATATTACATTTTGTAAATGTGTAAATAGAATACTATTTCAATAAAATTATTGCCTTAGGGAAAGAAGGGAGGGAGAACTCACCCTAAAAAATGTCAACAATTTCAACTCAAATTTGCAAATACTCTTAGTCAACACAAAACCACAGGTTTTGGCTAATGTTTTGAACAAAAACATTTCACACGACGTTGGGTATCATCACAGTGGCAAATCCTTAGACTATGTCTGTTGATTATGTGATTTTTCTGTTTTTACAGCAAAGATTTGAACATCATCATTCATAGTAAATTTACTTCAAAATAGTCTAAAATTTCATGAAATAAGGAAATAGAATCATTTCTTAGAAAGTTGAGACTGTTTTCCTGTCTTATTGTAGCACACAGGTACCTCTGAGAAAGTGGAGCCTGGTTAAGTCAGGTGCGACACACATAAACAAGAAGAGTAAATGTAAATAGGAACCACAGGGAACGGTTAAATACGGAAAGCCATACAATATCCTCATTTTACAGACAGTAAAGTATGTCCCGTAGGTTGAGAGACTTGAGACTTAAGCTGTGTCTGAGCTGTTAGCTGAATAAAATGAATGCAATAAAGGCACAGACAGGTAAAATATATTATGGCATTCTGAAAGCAAGACTAGTGATCTAGAATTATATGCCCGATGTTGTGCCGTTATGCATATTTTATACTTGCAATTCGATTGTTTAAAGCACCGTAGTGCACTGTTTTTCAATAACTTTTTGAAGAGCAGCAATCATTAATATTTTTTCAGGATACTATACATCAACAATATTGCTGTCTCTGAAGTCCCGTGCATTGGTTGTGCTTGCTAAATGGAATTTTAAACTCAAAGGGACGTGACGTGAATGCTAACAGCAGCTCAGCTAATCAGAAGAAGAGAGTTGCTTCCGCTCATATAAACTCCTGCAAACTGTCGCTATATTTGAGTTGAAAAAATATTTGCTGTGGTTCTGAAGAGTTTCATCTGTAACTACTTCTGTAAGTGCTGCTGTGAGAACCGCAATCCGGCACTATGGTGGGAGCTGCAGAGGAAGCCCCGCTCTACTCAAGACCGGGCTTAAACTGTTACGCATTTTCAGATTTCTTATTGTGCATTAACTAACATGTCACGGAAAGCTAGAAAAAACCCACAATAGTTCTAAAACAAGAAACAACTTAAATTGTTATAGATGTAAAGCATTACATTAAACCAGAGAGAATTTCAAATTATCTGCTACAAATTTTGAACTTATCATTTTGAATGGTTCAGAAAGTAGGTAAAATGCATTCATTCCAATATATATATTTCTGTAATATACGTTTACTAATAATACATTGTGTTTCTATTTATAGGAATAGACACAACCTAAAAGAAGTAAATATTAAAAAACAATGATTTAAACACAATCCTACTTCCCACCATACCTTATTCTTCAGCGCTAAAAGATAAAATGACATTATGATGGGCTTCAAAACCAAAGAGCCTGAAAAAAAATCTGGAAAAATATTTGTACTGCTGGAAAAGGTGGTAAGCATTAAACATGTGGGGTTTTATTTTCATGGTTTTTATTAATCTTCTTTATAATGTTGTAATTCTTTATATGTCCATGCACCTGGTAATATACTGATATATTTAGCTAAGGATATTGTCATTTGTTTACATCAGTCACAGTTTATTATCACTGACGGTATAAAATGATTCAACATTTATAAACAGGCTGCCTCGCAGTGACTCCCAGCAATAATATGCCCACGCATGATATTTGGAACAAAATAGTTGCATAACAACAGCCTACACATCGTAGGAGCAAATGTGCAGACCAACACTGCAGACAAATAGGCCTTTAATGTCACTATATACATCAAAAATGGCTGTAAAACAGCCTCTGTCCCAATGATATATCTTGTTTCCGTACCTCATGACTTTCCAGGATGATGAGTGGATGGTCTCCTCTAAAAAGGGGGCGAAAAGTAAGGGATCTTTCTATGACACTGATAACTGTATATATCCTCGTAATAATTATTTGTTAAAATATTTGTCAAAGCGGTTCCTATGGAAGCTGTGATTTATAAATGAATGACCGACAGAAAAATTGTCTAACAGAGTCAGAAGGATGGTACGGGACGCTCAGCCCTGCAGAAGTCAGAAAAAAAAGTTCGTTGACCATAAGGTGGCTCGGCCCCCTGTGACAGGAATGGAAAGTGGACATGAAACCTGGGACACAAACGTAATTCACTGTATCATTATTTTTGATCCCTATTTAAAAGCTGAAACAGAAACCATAAAAGTTTTATATCATCCCATGGGACGTGATTTTGTGCTAGTGCCTCACTAGAGGCACACTTTTCAACACCTTACAAAGGAAGCCTGTTAGCGATGGAACTTGAAGACCATAAACCTCGTCAAGTCTTTGCCATGAACCAAGGCTGTGATGAAGCTTCATAAGGTGCAGTTACTGCCGGAGTCTGGCAAGCACCAAGTTGTCTGACATTACAGCACTGATAACACCGATTTTTTCACTCCTCTAATTTCAGAGGGAATTCATTTGGAGCTTGTGAAATCTACCACCAGTTTCAGTGGCTATAGAAATTAAGTGAGCGCTTCTAGGAAGCCCACCGCTCTTGGGTGGCAAATGACTCTTTTCAAAACAGCACCTTTCCTGCCCTTTTGTGTAGCGTGGCTTGACAATGAATATAACAGTCATTTCGCAGTTGTCGGCCCGTATTACGTATTGCATTGCCCCGTTCAGTAATTCAACTTGAAACCTCTGAGGTGTTCAACTCATATACCCATTTTAGAGACGACTAAGCTGTACTTACACGGAAAGGGTTATGTGCACTAATTAACACAGAGAGAGAAGAGTATAACAGTTGGCCTGCTAAAATATCCCTACATAAAAACATGCGTCTCTATACTAGCCTGTCTTTTAAGAAATCATACAAAATCAAATGAAAAAGGGCAAGTCAAGGGCAAATATTAATACATGTATCTGGTAAAAATGAGCAACTCTTTACCAGCTACATTTTTTAAAATCATTCTTATTGCATAGCTTTAATCTTGTGAATAATTCACTGTCCCATAACATCCCGTAAGTTCAAGGAAAAAGAAGGAAGATCACAGGACTCAGAGCTAATTATATCATCAGTTAATTTCAGAATTGTTATATGCAACATTTAATTATGCTTTTTAACTACATAAAGCTTTAGAACTAGCATGACTTTACACGAGGACTTTAAATGTATTCCTTTAGTGACCATCTGCAGTCTTTCAAAAAGCGAGACTTTAAAGAAAGAACAAGAATTTCTCTCATACGTTGTAAATATTTCCTAAGAAAATGATTTGAGTTATATTGTGTTGCCTTTCTTTATGCTGTTGAAAGTAAACACTGAAGAAAGAGTTAATACTAGTGCACATACACGTGTACATGTAAATATACTTATGTCATATATGTCATTATTTCATACATAGTCCATATAAACCACTTATCTAATCATAATAGTTTTAATGTACAATTATTGTAATATAGATTTTATTATGCTACAATATAGTAATATAATATAAAATTTACATTAGTATATATGATCAACCATCCAATACTAACTGCAAGCTACTCATGAAATTTCCTCATGACAATTAATCACTTACTAGAAAACCACTTACCTTTTCCTGGGGAACAGTAGCTCGTGACACACTTCTAGGAACTGCATTTTAACTGTTATCTATGAAAAGCATGATCAATACATTTCATTATGCAAGGAGAAAGTTTATAAAGCCAACATATTACATAGTACTGTGATTTAGCCTCAGACATATTCCTTCTCATTTTAACTGCTCATAGAGCAGAACTTCTCTTTATAGAATTCTAAGTACCAAATAGATTATTCAGCTATAAAGAACATATATGTCTTCCCAATGCTAGCTGAAATTCTTTTCCTCTGGCTATTTTTTAGTAAATGCAGAAAAAATACTTTTCATTTTAATCCTCTCTTTTCCCATATATAGATAGATGTAGTAAATATGATAACTCTATATTGCACATGCATAGATGTAAATACCAGCGTATTATTTTAGCATTTTCTAAATAAGTGAAGCCTGAGGAGCTCCTACTGAGGAGGAATGCATTTACCTTGTCTTGATAAAAGACAGGTTAAGCTGAGTTAAGCTACCCATTTTTGAAAGTCACGTACCAAGCCCTGAATGGTTCTGGAGTAACCTGGACCACTTCCAGCATAGATAGGAACTGATGATGCTTGAGCGCTTCATTTCAGTGTGTCTCCTGCCCCTTCCTCTGCGTAAGCCATAGTTCTCCCCAGCATAGAAGTGTAGAGCTGAAGAGAAACAATTAAAAATTGAAGTCCTGCTTTTCCTTTGATCATCCTTTTTTTTTGTATCCTAAATACCTTGTGCTCCCCACAGAGTAGGAAATTATACTGTGTATACTACATGAAGAAAAGTAGTCACAGAATAGTTATTTTTTTAATAAAGAGCAAAAAGGTAATTTTCAAATTAAAAAAAAATAATTATTTGAACAGCTCTACAATTGGAAGAAATTATTCTGCCTGAAGCTATTACTGAAGACCATAGATAAATGCTGGAACAGTCCTTTAATGTCATTGCCACAGAATCTTTCTTACAATCAATGACAGCAACTCTGCGGTTTCTTGCTAACCATATGCCGGTAATGTTTTTTTAATCTTGAAATGAATGGGTGTGCTGCATTAAAAATAGTGGGTTTGGTTTGTTTTTTTTTGACTAATCATTTGGAAAATTGATCCTGACTATATATTATTTTTCTATACTTAAGTAAATGCAATTAAGGAAGGATGGGAAGGTTGATTTTTACATAGCTAGCTTAACTAAATGGCACTTAGAAATGATGATGCAGGAAATGCTTCCTTGTGAAGTAAGAAATTTAGGTTCTGCAGTAATGTTTATCTTAACCCCATATGGCGTACGACTATAGAGCTGAGACGAGCAGTTGAGGTTGTGTAAGAAGAGGACTCCTTCCTTGGCACCTTAGCCCAGAATGTTCTGTGCGTCGACAAACCAAGCGATCACCAAATATCTTCAAATCAATTGCAGAACAAAGCAAACTTTCTAAAACGAGCAGAGACCGGGTGACAAAGCAGTGTTTACTTTTGAGCCCTTAGGAATTGAAATGGTGCTTCTAAATGAAATCATCTGGAATTTTTTTTCTCTCTCTCTTCCTTGAAATACCGTATGTCTGACTCTGAGCTCATCCCTAGCAATTTCGGCGGATTTATTTCTGCTGCGCATGGATCATGCAATGGGGTACACTTAAACAAGAAAAAGGACATAAAGTATGGCTTTTGAGCAGTTAACAGTTTTGTTTTATCATTTATTGAGCGCAGATTTCTGCTGCCATGACAAGGCACCGCACGCTTGCAGAATTCTTACCATGTTAGTTACAAAACCAAAACAAATCATAATTTTTAGATTAAAGTACCTGATACCCAGTTCTGCTAACTCACTCAGAATCAGTAATAGTGCAGATCCCACACAAGCAGATAATCTTTCCGCCTTCTGGACCGTTCAGTAATTACGCTAATATTTTCAGGAATCTTGACGGAATGATTGATATTACAGATTGCATTCCCTTCTCTACTGCTGCATGACACACATATGCAACGGAGTCACTGAAGAGCCTTCTGCTCTTTACAGCTGAATAAAAGTCTTCACATTAAACTCAACAGACACTTTGATTATTCTTAATTTTACTTTCCTGACACTTTGTTATTTTGCCAGGAATGCATGCCATCCATGCATCCCCAACTAAATTACAAGTGTCAAATGTAATATGCAACAATAGATACACTCAAGCAAAGTCTCCGCTGATTCGAAAGTTAATGAAGAAAAAAAGACCAAGGAAAAAAATGCACAAAGTAAATATTCCATCTCCTTGTAGTGCTGGTGGGTAGCACAATGGAATTAGCTTTTAGTGGCATATTATGACATCTTGTCATTCATCTTTTTAGTTCAGTTTAGAAAGAAGAAATATATTGATCTATTGAGGTGCAAACCGCCTTTTTTTTTTTAACGTGGGAAATGTCATATTTTTAACGCAGCATCTTCAGACAGAAAACAAGCGTCAGAATAATTGGAAACTAAGAGAGCAAATCAGCTGCTTTTTATTTTTGCTAGGGCTGAAACTATTTTGTTTGATAATAAGGTATCTAGCATTTTTTTTCTTCTTGGTTCACTTCAGGCAGGTAAATTGCGACCCCCTTCAAAGTTTTCATTAGATAGCCTATTATTCCCTTGAAAGAAATCATCCTCTATGCATTATTCACTAGGGACAGCAAATCTTCATAGCAGCCACACAGGCTGCAGTATCACAGAACTACTTAAAATTCTATGGCTTCTTCCTCCATTTCTGCTGAATTCAGTTCTGGTCTAATCTCCATGTATAATGCAATATCTCTGGCTAATTCAGATATTGCAATGCTGAAGGAAATATGTATTCTTTACTTTTTTAGTGCTGAATAAATACCCCTCACTTTTATTTATCAAATGCTTGTAGTTCACTCTGTTGATGATAGTTTCCTTTTTTTTTTTTTTTTTTTTTTTGATGGTGGTGTATACACATATACATGCATATGCAGTGGAAGTCTAAATAGAATATTTTCTTGATGCTCTCCCCTGCTTGGCTCCTAGAGTTAATTTTTTTCCAGCAGTCTGCTTTACTTGTGCCTTAATAGCTTTCTGTACTCATTAAGACTATTACTGTGTGGTTCCCTCACGGTTTCCTACCAGCTGATATATTATATTTTATGAGGAAAAGCAATCAGTCCTTCTTTCATATGCGTCAGATGATGCCCACTTGACAAGCTGTATTGAAAATGGTGTAGGTGGTGAACTAATAAAACAATTCAACTAGTTTTCTTGGGTCTTCTGTTTTCTCTCTCTACCCTCTACACACTTCTTCTAAAGAGTGCAATATAAGACTAGGCAAACTGTAGTTCAGCAGAAAGGCCACTGCACAGAGCACGGACCTTCATCCCGTTCATGACTGGGCCGTTGCCCTTCCATGAGTCCCTTCTATTTTCTGTGTTTCTTCCTCCACCCACTGCTTTTGCATGTCGTTTCTGCATAGCACATAACTAAGAACCCCAGGGCTGCCGTTTGCTCTCTACATGCTCAAACGTTAGCAAAATCCTCATCGCACTCCAGAGACTAGAAACATTTGTTATTTCTTTTGAATCAAAAGGGGTTTTTTAGTTGCTGATTTTTACCTCATGTTAGTCACCTCATACCAGCTCAGTTACTGATTTTGTTCTTCCTCTCTTCTCTCACTTTTCCTGTCACTGTGTATTTTCTGACTGCTCTCAGTTCAGCTCCTTTTAAGTGTAGAACTTCAGGAAAGAATTAGGAAGGAACCCATGGTGTAACAGCCCAAAATCTGCTGATTTGCACCTTTCCCACCTTCCAAATGACCATCTCTCTGCTACATTAGCTGCTGCCGGGGTACTGTGCGGCCTTCCTGCCACTTTGGAACTCAAATACACCACCACAGATGGCCCAAAAGACAAAGTTCCTCTTTAGTCAGGACTAGTTTTTGCTTCAGTTAAGAGACGTAGAGCTCCACAATGTGCCTTCTTTGAACACTATCCTTTTTATTTTTATCTCTATTTGTTGTACTTAGTTCTTTTTGATCTCTGAGTGAATAAAAACCTTAAAAAAAGAGGAGGGGATTATATCTAAGAGGTCATCTGAACTGTTTATAGACAAAGAAAATGATATCCTGCAAAGGATATTAAAACAAATTGCGGAGTTCCATAACCATATAAATACAATGAAATTCAGAGAGAAAAAATAGTTCCAGAAGACAGTTATGCAATAAGAACTAGAAGATAATTTAAGGTTATCCCTCCCCTCAGAAGAAAAAGTGGTGATGGTTGTTTGGGTTTTTTTTTTTTTCCAAGTTGGAACTCAAGCATGGGGTGATGGCAAAATACCTAAAGAAAATAAAACAATGAAAATACATATTACTGTATCCAGCATGGAAACAAATCTGGAAAAGCGGAGGAGGGATGTGTGGTGTAAATTACCTCCATGCATAATTTCTGGATCTAGAGTAAATAAATTCCAAATCTTTTAGACCACACAGTAGTTCTGGAGTTATTCAAACCACTTGCAACAAAAATAATTTCATACTCTATTACTTGTCTAAGTAGGCTGTACCCAAGCTTTTTATAATACTTACTTAAAAACCATCCCATCACTATCAATACGTACCTAAAAAAATTTATTGTATCACAAACTTAAATTCATATTAAAAGATTAAGAGGTTTAAATTTCGCTGAATTCTACCATGCTTCTTACATATTACTATCTTTTGGTGTACCATTTTTATGGACTAATTTATCTGCTAGAAGTATGATGTGAACAACTCTTATTCTATGAATTCTATGTATTTCATTTAATATTGTTCAACTACATATTAAAATACCAACACTATATTTTTCATCAACCACATTCATTTCGGAGTAATACTAACCAATGAGATTTCATCATTTGGCATCATAAAATTGTCTTAAATGTGTATACAAGTAAGATCGTGCGAGAAAAGTTCAAAATGCCAGTAAAGTAAACTTTTTTAAAAATTTAAAGAATTCCGATTCTAACTATTATGAGGATGTAAAACCAGAATACAGGACTTTCATTTTACCTATATCTTCTTCAGAGAGATGGAGGATTATCTACAGCTCTGAGAATGGGACTGGAAGGTAAGGTCTTGAACTGAGACAAATTATTAGTATTCATATTTTGCAGAGGATAAATCTTCAAATTAAATATACAGACACTCATGTATACTGAATGTCACTAGGGATTAGCATAATATTTCTATTAGTAACGCTAGCTTATCTAACTGAGCAACACAGTGTAGTCAAGAGCAAAGCACCGGAATCGTGAAAGTGAGCTTTAAGTGTTTCTAGAATGGGTTAAGGAGGGAGAGTGACCGCTTCCACAGGCAATTATCTAACCTTAACTACTGTATTTCCAGCAAAAGGTCTCTGTCCTTACATAACTGATTGCCCACCTCTCCTTCTGTATCCCAGTAATTTCTCCCATTCTCCATCGTGCTGCTCACTCCAGGCTCTTCGACAAATGAAATATAAGAAACTTAAATTCTACCACGGAATCAAGGAAAACTGAAATAGTTGCCTTGATACTTGATTGTAAAAATAGCCCTTGTGTATGTCAGTTATATATTTTTCAATTCTATGTAAACCCTAAATAATAAATAGAGTATTTTATGTTATTGCTATTTGCTATTGCTTCTGCAACTGACCAGTTAGGGAAAACATCCTTTCTTAAATGCTACATTATTCATTCCATAGCCATCATTTCCACGGCTGTTATAAGTATGGTGCTTCCACTCCACATAATGGGATTTAACTGGGGGTATCCTGGCACTTTACATAAATCTATGCATGTTATACAAACAGCACAGATTAAGCTCACACAATGGATCGCAGAAGGAGACTATCCCTGAAGTTCCCAGAAGAGTGTTCAGGAAGATGCTGTAACTGACACAAAGTACAAAGAATGGTGACAAGGTCTCATTTGGAAAGATCTTTCCACAGGCAGGACCTGCTACTGCTTGCGTATTTTTAAATAAAGCTACCAGGCTGAAAATTTTGGTTTGAGAGAATCACCATCGCTATTACAAAAGCACGTTAACCTGAGAAAGGCTGAGACGGATCAGCTTAACATAGGAGGGAAACCAAAAGAAACGAAGCAAGGCAAGGAGCCAGGACACAAGTTGATCGATCTTTAAAAAGTGTTTCTGAGGTGAAAAATCCTGTTTGATCTCTGACTCAATGTTTTTGAGTCAAATTTTATCTGACTCAACTTTATTTTTTCTAAATCATATAGAGAAAAATCCTAGGGTCTTCATACTGGCAACTGTTGGAACAGTTTGGAACAGTTGGAACAGGAACTGGAAACAGCTGGAAACAGTTGAAGCAGAATGGAGAACGGTTCCACATATGTTAAAATACTGACAACATTTCACTGTTTGGATACGTAATGCATATGCGTATACATAGAACTATATCACTATAGATATATTTTTCAAATGAAGTTATTAGCTCATACTTTGAGGGCAGGAAGTTAAAAAAAAAAACACTTTCTGCACAAAAGGAAAGAAGAAGAAACTTACTGGGTTTAAATTTGTTTCAGATAAATGTAGTATCAATTAACTTAGTTAATGATGGAAAACCAAACCACGATAATTTAGATGTCAGCAGTGCCCACAACAAAGCTTAGTGTCAAAACATAATGCATTGATTCAGCATATAGGTCCCATCATGCTCCCTGCCCTATATGTGTTTTTGTGTCAAATGAAATCAAATCAGAAAGAGGGTGAACAGAAACATTTTTTTAAATCATTTCCTCAAATTCTATGAACAATTCAGGGATACAGATTTAAATGGTTTTGCAAGTCCACTGCAGCGTAGTATATCCAAAGTGGTCTTCCTTCCTCGAGCAGCAATTGTGATTAGAGCTGACAGAATACCAGAATTTCCATTCTGCAGGAACTTGATGGGAAGGGCCATGTGTGTGTGAAGAGTTCAGTTTTGTAGCAGGAAAAGAGTTGGAAATTTCCAAACAATCAGGAATTTTGTTTTATATAACTGAGTTTCATTTGCAGTGTTCAAATAAAATTGAGCTTGGGTATACCTGGCCTCCCAGTTCCTTAGATGCTCTTACAGACCGCTGAGGAGCTAGAAGTCTAGCAGGCAGAGCTTCCAAACCCCCAGCTCTGCAACAGGGAGTATAAAGAGGATAACAGATCCAGGCAGTGGACGCAAATGTACGTCATGGAAATCCCCACCAAGGAACAGAAAGCATCTTATTGCCATCAGGTTAGTAAACACATGCACTGAATCAGTGTTTCATGTACTGTCACGAGCTTGGTCATGCAATGTCAGGCTAAGGTTTTTCCACCCTCTAGCTTCCCTTCCCTGTTTTTATTTATTATTTCATGAAGACCTTGTCCAACTAATGTATCTCACATCTCACCATAATGCAGGCTTCTCAGCCAAAATATTTTCCGCAATGGGAGTAACCCAAAGTATGATTTATTGCATGGCTTACCAAATCTTGCCTTATACAGCATTCAAAAGGATGTTCTCATTTTGGTAGCAGAAGGTCATTACTAAACCTCCTCAACAATTAATGTTCCTATCCCTATGTGATGGATGACCACTCATAATCACTTGACATATTTTTCCCGCTGAAAAATCTTGTTCTGTTTCTTCCAATATTGATCTTAACGTTACCTGATGCACAGATTTTCACCTGGCACCACCTCATCAAACAAACAGACAAAACCCTTCTGCGTTACTTGCTTTCCTTACTCTACCAGTGACAGGTTCTCAGAAAGCCTTTTTTCTGATAATTCCCTCTCCCCTCTCCTTCATATGAATTATTACTAAGTGATCGCTGGCTTTATACATACTGTCTTCACATTGAAAGGCAGTTCAAAGACACTATCTTGCCGTTTTCATTCACTGCATATTTTTCTAGTGGAGAGGATTATGTTGAGACAGTCTGTCAGCACAAACATTCTCTCAACACCACTGCTTTAAACATCTCAACTGGCACAACATCAATGTCTACCACCATCCCATGTCTCATCATCTTAGCAACAGGAGTTCCTACCGCAACAAGAGACCCTCTGAGGCTGTTATTTGAACATTCCTCTCCCTACAGTTTTCTAAGATATTTTTACTGCATAGTTTTCCGTAAAATCACTACTCTCTGCTGACGACTTCATTGTTCTTCTGTATCTATTACACTCTGAACCTGTATAGGTTTACAAATCCTTATCATCTAGCCCAAAACTTAACAAGGATTTGGCTATTAGACCCCAGCTGTGCTCTCACTGAAATACAAACTTTCTGTCGATAAATTTAAACATAAACATATCAATAAAATAAAATAATAAAAGAAATAAGAATCGATTTTTCCTCCAGAGTCTAAAAGATGTCTAGGCAAAATGTAATAAAAATATCCAATGGCTACTTGCTGTTCCACACATCACTGTAAAAATATACATGTATTTCTATTTCTAGATATGTATATCTATTTCTAACTGTCCGTTCTAACGTTAAACCTTTATTAAGTGCCCTATGGCTATAGTTTGATCCACATTCTTTCTCATTATTTTTGTCTTATTGCCACATTACTATAAATTAAAGAAGAAAAGTGAGATCTATCATACATGAGAAACATTAGCTGTTGCAACATATTTGTCCAAAACCCATAAATAACTGCTTATAGTGAAAACAGAGATATTTCCTCTTATAATGCTAAAACCATTTGTTGCTCTCTGGATAGCATTTCTACATTCAGGAACGAACAACAATAACCATATCTTAATCCTATCAGTGCCAAGGGAATTGTGTTACTGCAAGTAACAAAAAGATTACTTGCATTTTTCCTTTTACAATATAATATTTCTTTTTCACATAGCCAGACTAATTCTGTTTGAAGTTTATAAAATGTCTAAGAGGTGCTGAAAAATTGTGTAATTATTTAATCAGAAGAAAAAGCTTACATTTAAAAATAAGGGTCCCTTTTGAATTTTTTCCTAATTGTCATACCGGGAGTCAGATCACAGAATGTGAGGATCGTTCAATTACTGCAAATATCTTTAAGATGTAATGGAAGTCCAGGTTATTAATTAACGGAACATGGGCTAACTTAGGAAAAACACTGGTTTTCAGATCATGTACAGTAATTAGATCAGAAATGCCTGTGATACCAGAACAAAAAGACAACTTTACACTTCATTAAATTTTGAATAGTGAAGGTTGAATTTTTCATTTTTGAGTAAGAAATTCTGAAATTTTGTAATTTTTCATAGAAACAAAATTCTCAGAAGAGGAACATTGCAACCTCTCCGAAGAATTATCTGTTCCCCTATGCATCCCAGTTGTGGATTTTGATCACAGATCACTATAAGTCCATGCATTGTTCAGGTTCCTTTTCTAAATAAACGTACTAAGCGTAGACCTTGTAAGATGGTTTTGGGTTTGATGGTGCTTTGTCTATTTTTTTTTCCTCCAGCACTAATTACATTGCATTCCTCAATAGTGAACTTCATTGTAAAACTTTGACGAATACTAACCCCCACTAACAGCTACCTGTGAGGTTCAGAAGAGGGAAGGTACCTTTCTGAGCCATGTAATCAGGCACTTCACTCTCTGCAATATGCAGGATTAAATCATACCTTCTTCATGGCATTTAATGTGTGTTTCAGTGATTCATCATTTAGTGTGAATCCCTAAATCCCCACATATTTCACATTCCCAATCACTGCATGGGGTACTTGGAAATTTTCTAACTGGTGAGATATCTAAAAGTTAAATTGAAATATCGTAACACCTAAATTATATTATGACCTATTCAATATCCATCAAAGAGTCTCAGCTTCCCTGCAAATCTTTTGGCTCATAATTCAATTGATCTTGGGAGCAACTAAAACCAACTAATATTTCTCTCAACTCAAAGAAATCAGGTCTGAAAACTTTGTGTTATTGTACCAAGAGCAATCTACATCATATTTCTTAATATTAATATTTTGGGAGAAAAACATACACCAGTCATAAAAATTTGTCTTTATTACATCCTCATATTCACTAGAAACTCATGAGGAATGTAAATCTCTGATTTCAAGAACTGTCTACAATATAAAACATACATTAATTTTCTATGTGTGGGAATCCTTCCAGAAGGAATAATTAAAATTCAAGGCTGTATGGAAAGAACATTTTAAAACTCCTAAGCATTCATAGTGTTTCTTTGATTTTCTTATTCTTTTTTTTTTTTTTTTTCCAGTACTTTATTTATTTGTTGGTTTTACCTCATATAAGCATACGTTTCATCTCATCTAAAGTAGTTTTTACCCCAGCAGGGAATGCCTCCCAGAAGGCTGGCAGTGTCGAAGTGCTGATAAAAAGAACCTGTGTATTTAAATTTTCTGTATTCCAACGTGACCAGATAAAAACTATGGAAAATGTTCCACAATATTTTTAAATATATGATAAAACAGTCCTTTGTATTGTTATTGTAGATTAATTTATGAAATAGAAAATTAGTTGGGCTTTCTAATTTATGTTATTTATTTATACTTTTACAAGTGTAACAGTGGTTATCTTAGTAGGCCCACAATGACATCTTGTGGCCGCTCTGGGCTGATCTTTCAGTGATTAATATGATGAAAATTTCTACTGACTTTCCTGGAAACCTTTCCTGCATGGACAGAAAATTTAACCTCGGTGAGAGTCTGTATAAGCCGGCTGCCTGTGGCAGCGCTGCCTGGTCTTTCTAACTCACGAGCAACCGTTCCAGCAGCTCCGTTTTTCTGTCAGTGGAAGATTAACTAATTAACTTTTCATATAAGCCATCTTCTGTGACGGTGGCTACGATACACTGAGTGACAGCTGAAAGACTTCAAGTTTTCAAAAGCTGACAGATGAGTTGAAAGCTGCAGTATTAGGAAGATGGAAAGTAAATCTAAAAGAGTGATTTACAAAGTCCAAACCAAACCCTTCCGTGCAATTGTCAGAACATTCTCATTCGGTTTTGTTCTTTCCGCTGTTTGGGACGGATGGGTGTTACATTGGTTGGGTAGTTGCATTTCTTTGTTTCCCATCAGTCCTCAAGTATTTTGATCAGGTGTCCATTCTCATTCAGTTCCCTTTCTGCCCATATGAATTGCAACAAACCTCTTGGGATATGTATGTTTGCCTGGAGCTGCGTAGCAAGTGTTAATGTTGCTATGACTGTTACGTTACCTGACTACAGATTTCTCTGACTGCTTATACGCTTTTGACTCCTTAACTATTTCTTTAGTGGCTTCTTGATTTCAGGTGAGCTCTTTCAGTGACAGTTTCGGGGTTTTTTTCCTCAGATATTCACTTTATAATAATTTGGAAAAAAAAAACACAGTGGCCGTGTCCCCCCCCCTCACTTGTTAGTTCAGAGCTTCTGAACTGGAAATGCCTGATACAAGTTGAGGATTCATTGCAAATGTTTATTTTCATATTTCCTCAGATCTTTGACAGATATTTACATGGTTGCAAGGCAGTTGTCTGCTTTTGGGTAGAACAGCATCTTTCAAATTTCACATTTTGCAGATCTATATGCCTTCATAAAAATAATATCGTTTTCCCCGTAGTTAACTGAGCAATTGTCAGCAGCATAACTTGGTGTAGTATTTGATTTCAAAGACTTTTTGGTTTTTGTTTTTACTTTTGGAAGACCATTGCATGAAAGTCCCATGAGAGTTTCATAACGGTAAACAAGTGCTCAAACCCTTTCCCTTTGAGCTAGGGCACAGTGAAGCATAAATACACTTATATATATTTATATATGCACATATATGTCTGTATCTCCGTATATACACTTGAAGTGTGTGTTCTGGGGGGACTGGCAGGGAATTTATTGAAGGCAAGAGCACTGCCTATCGTTTATTAAATCTAAAATTTGTACAGCTATGCTTGTTTTTCCTGTACATTGTGTGTGGTAAACCTAATGAAACGTTTATTTATTGCTCTTCACTGAAGACAGAGCTATACAAGGTATATGGGTATATACAGGTACAGGGTATGCAAAACACAGCATTTTGGCTCAGAGGGGAACACTGGGGGAGTCATCAGATGGCTGAGGGGTAGGAAACGGCATTATACCCCTTCCAGCAATACAACGGGAAGTTCGAGGAAGGAGCTGTCAGGATGGATGTGAGCACATGAGCTCAGATTTGCCGGTGAAAACTCTCACTGAAGAGGGAGTCAGCATCAGACTGAAGATATGATCAACAGTTGTATCAAGAGTCAACAGCAACATGAGGTGAAGGCTGAGGCAGCAAAAGGGTTTTGGCAAAAGGAGGAAGCCAGAAGGCTGCAGTAGAGCGGTGAACAGAAAAAGAAGGGGAGGCATGATAAGAACACAATTCCTTCCTTCAGTTAGTGCCAGTGAAGGTGGCCAAATATACCTGTTACAAACAAATGTGTGGGAATGAGTGGGAAGAATGATGAACTCTCAATAGCTGATCTTCCCCCAGAAATTATTGTAAGTGAGATTCAAGCTGTAGCTCTAACGTGGAATTGAACCTCATTCTTGGTAGGAAGTTGCAGTTTTTCAACTATTACTAGTGTGCAGTTGATGGACTAGAAATTGCCAGTGTTAAGAATGACTTTTTACTGCCAACAGTATTACACTGCCTACTGGTATGCTTTAAACTGTAAAGCACAGTCTTGAAAACCTTTGGTAAAAATTAATTGCCCATATTTGTTATGAATAATCTCATTTCTATTAGCTGCTTACTTGAGCTGATCAGTAGCATATGCAACAATGGGAGCAAATAGCAGCAAATCATAGAAACAGAAGCAAATGCGTTAGAAGGAACCTCTGGAGGTATTCTAGTCCAAGCTCCTGCTCAAAGAAGGTCAGGTTGAAGCAGGTTGCTTAGAAAATCATAGAATAGTTTGGGTTGTAAGGGACCTTTAAAGATCTAGTCCAACTACCGTGCAATGAACAGGGACATCTTCAAATAGACCAGGTTGCTCAGAGCCCCGTCCAACCTGGCCAGGAATGTTTCCAGGGATGAGGCATCTACCACCTCTCTGAGAACCTGGGGCAGTGTCTCACCACCTTCAGCGTAAAAAATTTCTTCCTTGTCTAAATCTCCAATGATGGAGGTCCTACAGCCTCTCTGGGCAATCTGTTCCAGTGCTTGACAGTGTTTCCTCAGAGTAAAAAAGTTCCCTGCCCTTGCAGTTAACTTAAAAGTCTCTATTTGCTCTATTTCTGCTAAAATTTGGTAGCTCACAAGTTAATAAATGAGAAGTCATACGTGTTTTTCACTAAGTTACAACTACAGTATTGTTTGCTCATTTACATAAAGCGGCATCCAAACCAGAATGAAGGTAGAGCAAAATTTGTCTGTCTCTGCATTTGGAGATGCTTTAGACATCTGCTGGCAAGCTTCACTAAGGCATATGCCAGAAGGTGCCACTCTCCTGGCAGAGGTACGAATTCATTTGCCTCAGGCACTTTGAAATTCAGGAAATGAACAGTGCTGCACCTTGGTTCCCTAAGGACACTGATCCAATATGCACTGACAGACAGAAGGAATTCATTTGGAATTGCCCGATTAGGCAGAAAAAGGCCACCTTTTGCAGAAGAGCCTTACACGGGAATTTCAGCCCACCCGCATGCAACCAGGCTCTTGACATGCATGAATGGGCACAAGCACAGGGAGGTCTTGTCCCACAGTAATTGTGCATAAGTTGTTCTGGTTTGCTGGACAGTAGATTGCCACTGTCAGTTGACTGGCAGCTCATGTCAATCAACTCATTAGAAACTCTTGGCTTTCCCACCCAAGCTACTCACAAGGTCTGGTCCAAGAACGCGGGCAGATGTGGGCTTCATTCCCCCTCAGGATACCGGAACAGGGAGTACCAAGGGAGTACCCTGTCGGTGAGGTGGTAAAAGTTAGAAGCAAGATTTAGATGAAGGCATGGTTTGGGGTCCCACTGCAGTCATGAATAAGAGGAGTGAGGAGGCAGGAAAGAGTATGGAACTGGGTTACTGTTACTGTGAAAGAGGGGGACGAGCAGCATGTATACAAACCCCAGGGTAAACTCCATTTGGGTATACCTCATCCAACCTTTTCCTCACTGGTGAGTAAGTGAAAGGCTCAAGTTCACTTCCCAAATTTAAAATTAAAAAGAATAAGAAAAAAAAAAAGAAGAAAAATACAGGAAAAGGAAAAAAAAAGACAAAAAAGGGGGGAAAAAAGGAAAAGAGTAAGGATGGGATTGTCTAGCCACCATGTCATTTATGTAGCTTTCTACAGTGTAACTCATTCTTCCTGTGCATCCTGTTCAATGTCATCAAGAGTGTAGCCAAGAATATGCGTAGGCATGTTGCTATATATACTGCCAGAGCACATACCTGAGAAGGTACAACACGTTTCTGACATCTGTCTGTTGTGGATAAATATTTGTGGTTTTGTGTTTGGGTTTTTTTTTGGTTTTGTTCTGTTTTTTTTTTTTTTAATTTTAGTTACATAAAATAAGGTATAATCTCAAGATTACAAACCGAGCATAACTTCAAGCCACCTCGGTTTCTTCCCCAACCCTTGAGAAGGTTTCTTACAGAACACACAAATTTCTGAGAGATTTCCAAAATTATTGTACCCTCTGCGGGAGTCTTCCCTGTATTCTGGAATTCGAAGCCTCTCTCCAACCTTAAAACTGACAAGTCCTTGGAAAGCAGTCCTATATCTATTCACTGTAATGCAGGTCCTAATCAGGTCCCACCACTTTGTGTTACTCCACACTTTTGCCAAAATCTTATTCAGCACACAAAGTTCCAAAAGGACTGTGAGAAGACATGGGTGGGTGCAAACCTGGTGGGAACAGTGGGATTTCACAACCTCACTAACACCTGTCGTGGCAAGGGAACCTGTGCCAAGCTTAATGCCAACGGGTACAGAGCGAAAACAGAGCTGCCTGCCCATCCTGGATAAATCCACAATTTCTTTTTCGGGCTTCTCTTCATATAAACCTAACACCCCAGCAGTGGGATCCGGTGCTGTAACGATAGTCAAAGTAAAGTCTAGCTGCGGTTCATCTTGCTGACTCACAATCACGCTGAAGAATAGCTTTCCTCTGAGACTTGAAATATTATCATCACAGAGTCACATCAACATCACCCGCGGGAGTCTGCTTATATTCGATACCTTCGTTCTAATCTCCTGAGTGCACACCGCAAATGCCGTATTAGGACAGAATGGCCCCTCTCTTGTCTGCTTCACTCCCCAGATGTTTGATATAATCTAAACTCAACCTCTAAAAGGAAAGAATGAATAATAGAATTCATTAGACTTTATTGTTATTGTAAATTGTCCTGTGGTACACAAACTATCCTGTTATTACTTTCTTGATTACAACAAAATTGCACTTGTCTGTTGTATCAAAGTTAATGACCCAATAGTGTTAATGGAATTGCTAACAGCTAATAGAAGTGTTATTATGTATGCAATTAAATAGCTTCAATTAATGTATTTATGTCCTACTGATAACAAAAATATTCTGCCTCCTACAATGAACTTCCATCATGAGTAAGAATTGCAGAAATTATATACTAATGTATCCTTTTAGTAATAGAACTGTCCAGTATAGCCCATGATTCAGAAGGCTGAGAGCAATTCTTTTAAAATCAAACACGGAAGATTAAGCAATGACACACAGGCCTCAAAAATGTGAACACTAGTTACTAGAGCCACGTTATGGATCCAATCTTGAACACGCAATTCATAAGAAGCATCAGAATAGACTACTGAAAAGGATGATTACGGGCTTAAAAACCAATGAAAAGTACACCGTGGACACTTGCAGTGTTATAGGGAAAAGAATATAAAAACAAATGTAATATGTAAAGCTATACGGCCCTAATTAATCATACAGTGCTGCTTATGACTGGAACTTCAGAGTGTCCCGAGCAACTAGATAAAAGAATAAACCCTATAGAAATAGCATGATAAAGACATGATACATAATGGATCCAGGATGAACAGATGAAAAGTCACTGATTTAGGATCCACAGCTCAGATTCAGGCAGCGATGTGGCTGTATCTCATTGTCACTTAATTGGTCACCGGCACCCGTACCAGTTGGTTCCTACCGGTTCTGTTAGCCTAGTGCCAAAATAGTGGATGGTAAGCCTGGTGTCAAGTGGAGGTTTGCTGCTGAACCACTCTGATCACACCAGAAGAGGTGTGAACGCCTCCCTGAGCTAGCCAGACCGGCGGGGGGCAGGGTATAGTGGCTCAGCCCAACAGAGAGTATAAAATCTGAGCAACCAACAACGTGACCTTAGAAGAAAGCAAAGGACTTGAGCTGGCTTCAACCTACACATTCCTCCCGGCAACTGGGGAGGCCCAACGTTGTGACAGTCAGCACACAGCCACTGGGAAGGGGAATTCCATTCGTATGGTGATCCAACTGTATATTGCAACTGCTTATATTGTGTTTGTGTTGTGATATCAATACGTTGCTGTACCCCACTGCTAAATCAAAATCCCGTGGAAGGCCAAACACCTTTGAATAAATAAATACAGTATTAAAATACTGAAACCTCCTTGTGTGGAATATCCAAAAGAATCAGGTCAGAGAGTATTGGACCTTGACATAACCTGCCGTGGGTGTTTAGAATTAATCTAAACTGCAAATTTGTGTGCTCAGTTTGCAAACAGGCAAATGTATGCATGCCTCTTCTTGATTTAAGCCATTATATGCAGTATTTCTTCCATATGGTGTGTAACACAACGCACAGTCAAATTAACATGGTTGATTAGCACTCTGGTTCCAGTACCACAAGTTTTCTGTTTCCTGTATAATTACATGTAGCTCTTGATCAAGCCAATGCTTCATTTCCTCCTGAATAACCGAAAGCTTTCACAGTCTCTTTCAAGCAAGCAAGTGGGCGAGCTCTGAAACAATTTGTGTCTCTTCCGAAATGAGAGTACTAGCCAAACTAGGCAAAACATTCTAGTAAAAAACTCATTAATACGATGAAGATGTAAAAGCTTGTATTCCTATTATACTTAGCTCATAATGTCCTCCGATCTGAATTATTTATATTATTCCTTTTTTTTTTTGCATTTAATTTTCTCTTATATTATGCTGCAACAGCCATTCTTATTTGGATACAGCATTACAATATGAACTTTTATTTTATAAATCAGCATATTTTTCCATCATTATAAAACTAGAATGCCGAAGTTTAAATCCAGGGTAATAAAACTTTAGGAAAATTAAGCATAAGATCAATTTTAAATCAAGAAAAGTGAAAAGTATTGAATTGAACTCTCTCAGAACTAATGCTTAATAACCCTAGGATTATAGTGTTCAAGTTATGAAAACAATTGTATCATATTGTATCATAGATCACTCTGTAAAAAGCTATTGTGTTTTCACGACTATTTTATTTGAAACCCTGACTTTTAAGATGAAATTTCTATTCCATAAATTTTGTAAAGGAGTGCAAACTCTGAACTAAATCCTGTACAAAACCGGCTTCTAGATACGAAACATCACTTCATCTCCACCTTGTGGAAATCTTTACATACACTATTA
The DNA here is from genome assembly GCA_013398815.1 of Ibidorhyncha struthersii. Taxonomy (NCBI): domain Eukaryota; kingdom Metazoa; phylum Chordata; class Aves; order Charadriiformes; family Charadriidae; genus Ibidorhyncha; species Ibidorhyncha struthersii. The sequence goes on along the minus strand of VZSZ01001682.1, from coordinate 352,549 downwards.
CTTAGGTTAAAAAGAAACTTGTTGGTATGATGTAAACTGCTCCAGTAATGTAGCTGTAGTATGTAACGAATCCATAGAGATCTTCTTCAACTCCTCTTGCTGTGGAGTTTATAGTGCCAAATGTAGGCTCCCAGCCTGAGCTGAATCTGTTTATCGTAACCACCAGGACACAGAATGGGAGGGGAAGGGAGGAGAGGAGATCACAGTGTCAGAGCAGGTGAAATTTCAAGTTTGGGTTTTGTTCCAAAGATTATTGAATACAAACTTGAACCCAAAACATAGCTGCTAGACATGAACTGAACTGGGACTGTAAGGTATTGTAGGATACCATTATATCTCTGAGTGTTAATCCTATCCGGCCTCAAAACAATTCACTGAAATACTGGATTGCTCATTTAAACAAAAAGAAACTGGGAACATGGAGAAATTATATCAAAAAAACAAAACTTCTTACCTTGAGCTGGAGGTAAGCGTTCTGCGGTGTAAAACTTGTTTAACTGTGTCGTGGTTCAGGCGACATACATCTCCCATGGGAAGTCCTCTTCTCCCACTTCTCTTCTGGCACAGAAAATACATTTTTCTCTGGCGTTTAAAGATTTGGAAACGCAGGCAGAAATGCAGACCTAGAGTGATCCTTGGGATCATTGCATTTGGTTATTTGCTATTATTAAAAAAAAAACAAAACAAACCAAAACTTTATAATTATTTCAAAATCACTATTAAATTCTGTTTAAAAATATATTAATTTTTTCCTTCTACTTTCCCTTTTCCCTTACTGTATTGGCAAAACATATTTGCTGATGTGGGACAGAAGAGAAACAGCCAGCAGTAAAATGAGAAAAGGGGCTTTCACATTAATTTGCAGCTAGTAAAATACTGTATTTAAAATTGCTTTTTACTACTCTTTGTTTGGCATGGCTTCAAATCCAATATATGTAGCAAATATGGTACTGCTATCTCCAAGTCTGCAAAAGAGAAGCAATTTTGCTAGTCAGGTTAAAGAAAAACTAGACTGAAATAATAGTCTTAATATTTTTGTAACTGGTGTATTTTTTTCCGCTGTTCTTTACATGCTATGTTTCATTTCAATGTATGGAAAAATAAGAAAAAACATGGCTGGGGTTTTTCTTTTTTCTGACTTCAGTGAGAGACAGTGTTTTAGTTCTTGTATAAAGCCTTCCAGAAGATTTTAAATCTCCCGCCCCAAGCTATATCTTAATGTAAGAATACCAAACCTTTCAGAAGCACTATTGAGGAAATTCCTGACACAATAAATGCTAACAAAAGGAAGATTATATAAACAAATAAAAAACTAGAACAGGGCAAAGGACCATTACCTCAATGTGAGCCTAAGTAGTACAGGCTGGCTGTGTCCCCACCGCATAGCTCTTGACTTTCTCTCTCCTCCAGCCCCTATATGGTATCTTTACTGCTCTGTAGCACAACTGTTATTTTCTTTAATTTTTTAAAGCACAGCATGAAAGATAAAAGATGAAGGACTCATTGAAATCCATCAGAATATTTCACGTGGGGAAATGAGGATGAGCGTTATAGGCTTTATATGCATGCATGGAAAGATAACTTACTGGGTTACTGGTACGGGACATGGTAAGGTGACAGGCCAACTCAGGTGACTGAGTTTTCTTTTCTCTTTTTCTGCAATAAAATTCTAAAAAAACAAAAAAATCTCGTGAAATCCACCTAAATGTGCAGAAAACCTGAAAGGAGCTCCGAGAGGCCTTTCTCAAACCACATGCAACCACCAGGACCAGTGATGTGGAGGGATCCACGTTGCAGTCTCCTAGTGATTGTAGCTTGGCAGACAGAGAAGTGCTTTTGCTGCTCTTTTCTGTCTCACGGAGTTATACAGAAGCCCGTTGGGTTTATTCCTCAGTCACTAATTTTTCCTTCACCCTGTGAGGGATCTGTAGCCTTCGATATCCTGCTGGGTGGGAGGAGAGGTCCTTGTCCCACCTCTTGGTGGCTGAGGACGTGTGCCATCTCTGGGCTGGTTAAAGCAGTATTTGCATAGCTGTCTTATTTTTTTTCTCCCCCCCCTCTTTAATGACACAGCAGTGTGCATGCTTTTATGTGGGTACGTAAGCAAGAGATTTTGGGAGCGGCAGATATGCAAGCATATGTAGAGCACAGACCTAAACAGACCTCCAGCTGACATTCTGGCAAAGTCCCTAAATCCATAAATTTTTTTTTCATGAGTAAAAGGACAATACAATTAACATAACACAGCTGTTTTTATATCACTATTAAATTAGTCAGAAGGTTAGGGTTTGCAATCCTCTTTCAGTCTCACAAACAGAAATCTCCTTGCTTAAAAACTGTATCATGCACTAAATATTTTCTCCTTGTTTCACGACTGGTTAGAAAGTACAATATTACAAAAGTAATTCAATGCTGTGGGTAACTATTCCAACTGCTCTATGTGACAACACCAGATGGCAGCAAGAGATCTGTCTTTAGCCTTCAGAAAAAATCAGTAGGTGCTAATACAGTAGGCAAACAGTTATTTTTCACTGGAGCGACTCCTCTCATGAAAGTAGTTTTTACTAAATGAAGCAGTTATTTGGGGAAATGTTCCCCAAATGAAACTGAAATAAAATGGTTTGGTTTGCTTTAGTTCCACCTAAAGCAAAACTACCTGACACATTTCATTTCAAATTGATTTTACAAATCCTAAGGCATTAAATTGTTTCCTTAGCGTAGCATTTTGAGGAGCGGTACCGAGAGCCTTCCCAGTCCCCTCAGCCGAGCTCCCGAAGCCTCGTAAAGCTGTGTGACCACCCACGTGGGGGGCCCAGCCAGCTCTGACGACCAAGTCTGCATTGCGCCATGACAGTCCCACCAGGAGATACCAGCGGCTTGAATTATCATTCACGCAAGGAAAAGCAAAATACTTTAATGGCAGAATAAAATATTTCCATTTTAGAATTTCTGAAAGAGAATGCAACAAAATACAGAAGGACGTGTTCACACAATGGCCATTTCCCTCTTCCTATTCCAGTATATTCCCGCTAGTCTGAACAAACCCTTACCAGAATAGACCAGAAACACCAGTAAGGCCCTAGGCAATCTTTCATAACCTTCATTTGGTATATATCTAATATTTATATCACAGAGCATCTTCATGCCATCACATTTTTGTGCTTATTGCTAGACAGACTATTTGGGCACTCTGTCAGAACCCCCATTGTGCCCCACGTTGGGCGCCAATAAATCTCTTGTGGTTTGGTCTGGGCCGGCCACTAAAACAAGCGACAGATTCTATCTCTGAAACCTCTCTCCCCTTCAGAGTGGGGAGAGCATCTCCCTTCAGAGGAGGGGAGGGAAAATGAGAGCGAGAGAGACTTATGCGTTGAAAAGAAACTAAACTACTTTAATGAAATATTAATAATAAATAATAAAAAGAAAATATAATAATATTAATAAGGAAGTATTGAAATATATACAATATACACAAAACCAGATGATCACATCGCTGGCAGGCACTGGCCAAGTCCCAGACTGGACCCAGCAACAGATGCCAACTGGATTCTGGATCTGTATTCAGGAACGCAGGGATCTGGATCAAAGGCGGACGAGCAGAGTCCTCCTTGGATGCCAGCCATTGAAGAAAGAGGGCTGACCCTTTGATCGCTCAGCTTTTATACTGAGCATGAGGCAGATGGGATGGAATACCCCGTTGGACCTGTCCTGTCCGGTCCTCCCCGCAGGTGGGACCCCTCTACGCTTTTCCGCTGCCGACCCTCCAACGGGGCAAATCACAAAGTGAGCTGCCCTGGGGTCTTACCGCAATGAGTATAAGCAGGAGCCGCTCTGCATACCATGCCTTGGTACTAAATATAAACGTCGGGCCTTATCACTCTGGAAGCAGACACTGCCTGAAAAATATGCTGTTAGTGTCCGAAAGTGCTGTTAGAAGAAACTTAACTGAAATGTAAAACTGCTGAAAAGAAAATGGATTCTGTTTTACCTCAAACCAAGAGAATGGGATAATAAAGGCATTCCTGAGAGGTGGAGAACTGTATAGAAAAGAAGATGCAGTGGACAAAACGAAACTAGGAGATGACACTAGCTAACGTGGAAGGCTGTGAGCACGTCATTATCTACCAGGAGCATGAGGACACCCTCCAGTTTGAATGAAATGCTCCACAGACAAGTAACACAGCAAACAAGTCTTATCACCCAAAAAAGTTTCAAGAGGACAAAACAGGGAGGCTGATAAGGACAACTGGGATCACTGCATAACAAAATGAGCAGATATTAGTAGAAAAATATTGGCGTTGCCTTGTCATAGAATCATGGAATTGTTTGGGTTGGAAGGGACCTTAAAGATCATCTGCTTCCACTCCCCCCCTGCCTTGGGCAGGGACACCTCCCCCCAGCCCAGGTTGCTCCAAGCCCCGTCCAACCTGGCCTGGAACACCTCCAGGGATGGGGCAGCCACAGCTTCTCGGGGCAACCTGCGCCAGGGGCTCACCACCCTCACGGTAAGGAATTTCTTCCTGATATCTAATCTAAATCTCCCCTCTTCCAGTCTGAAGATATTCCCCCTCATCCTATCACTACATGCCCTTGTAAAAAGTCCCTCTCCAGCTTTCTTGTAGGCGCCTGTTACATACTGGAAAGCTTCTACAAGGTGTCCCCAGAGTCTTCTCCTTCACCTCCTATCAGAAAGACTCCTAAAATGGGGCTGGGAGGCTTCAGCATGAGCTCTGCATTAGTTCTGGCTGAAGGCTGGAGAAACAGTGCTCTTCCCAGGGGACCAGCTCATTGGTTTCCTCCTGGTGAATTCAGTTTCCATAAATGATACGTTTTGCCACAAATATGAAAGTGTAACTCTTTCGGAATCTAAAAGCAAATATTTGCACTGTACCTAATTTCCTTGGTTTTGTTAGGTTCATCTTTTTCATCACTATTGCTATCTTCATAAATTAAAAAAAAAAAAAAAGAAAAGAAAAAGTTACCAGCAAGTGGTACCAGCTTAACGGCACAGGCTGTATATCCCGTATATCCCGTTGTGGCGTTCAGGGGTACGTTGATAGGTTTTGGAAATGCCAATGAAGGCTAAGTCTCTGTATAGTAAGATGTTTTCCATTTCCAAAGTCGTATAGTAGAAAAGCAAACTACGGCAGACTGGGTAAACAGCAGTATAAAGTACGTTTACATTTTTATGGAAACAAATTACCTTTGGGAATGTTTGTTTTATTTCCTGTAATTATCTGCTGTATAAATTCTTTATATTGTACACAACTTTTCTAAAACGTGGCAGAGAAATCCCGTCAGATGTTTAAAATTTTTTGCTGCTTGCTGTAGTTCTGATGTTACAATTCAATTCAAAAGGAAATACTCTTCTTTCTGCTCTCCATTCTTACGTGATCTTCCTCAGTCTCAGTGACTGAGTCTCTATGCAGTGACTCACAGACGTACAGAGGAAGATCTTTCATCTTCCTTTTCGCTTTGTATTTCAGCCTTATTACAAGTGTTCCCAGATGTTTTTACTGTCAAGAGACATTTCATATGGCACTCACATGTGGTGTCTCTTGACAGCTCTTTATTTTTCATTTCAAGGTCCCATTGAGCTTGTAAATTGTCCACAACTACTTTCTCTCCGGACTCAGGTCCAGGGTCTCCAAATTCTGCTATTTCTTATATTTTTTGTCTCAACTTCTATTTGTGCAAGTCCTTTTCAATTCTTTTGCTCTCATTTAAATCTGGCCGCTGGCCTCGTATCAGATTGGTGATTATCTCCCCCCTTCAGTGTGTTTCCCACCCTGTCTCTTGTTCTGTACTGTCCCCGCACTGTATTCACTCTCAGGGCTCCCTGCTACATCGCATCAAGCTCTGATTCCCTCCCGTCCCCTTAAGGCCCTTAGTTTTTGGTACCCTGTCACTTCTCATTTCGTCTTGTCTCTTCTTTTTCTTATCAGGTCCTCTTTGCCTTACTAGCAACACCCATTTGCCCATTTTTCCAGCCCTTTCACTGCCTGCACCAGCTCACTGGAACAGTTTGCTCTCCTCTCCCAACACCAGCTCTGAGACAGGCGTACACAAATTAGCAAAATAAGTTTAACAGCCTCCGCGTAGCACAGGCGGTTATGTGGCGGTTAAGGAGAGACACTGTCATCATAAGCGTAAGTACTAATACGTGGAAAAGGTAGTGCACCAGATAAAATGATAAGTACATTTTAAAACTATGTGCTGACAGTCCCTTTACCTGTGTTTCATGCCAGAAGTCAATTTCCAGGAGTCTCGAGGCTGCAGAGGCTGTAGAAGTAAGGACAAGAGGAGCACAGGAAGGTATTTCACGCGTATGAGGGTTGGGAGGGGGGAACGACAGCGAAGACACGTTTTGGCAGCTAACGTGCTTTTAAACTCTGCCAACATTGCCACTTGAACTAGAAACTTGACTACAGATATTCTGTCTTTGAATTTGTCTCGTCACTTACTTCGGTGCCTTATTCTGGACTTGGAGCCTGACTTTCCGTGCAGCCAGTTTTGAATGACTTTTAAGAGAAAAGGTTTACTACAGCTCAGTAACTTCAGAAAGGAAGTCCAGGGTTCAGGAACCCAGTGAGGATCCCTTCTCATCGCAGAGTCACCGGTTACCTCTCTTCAGCCACTTTTTACTGCTTGAACTTTGCCAACCCAAGTCCTGTATTGCAGTCCTCCTGCTCCGCTTCATATGCTCACACCTCAGAAACATCTTTCCTCTCACAGAGGGCAGAGCTTCAGCTCTTTTGCCTCTCCCTTTTCACTTGTAGACCTTGTTTCTTTGTCACTTACTACTCTTCCCTGTGCTTGAAAAGCTTGTGGTGGTGTTTGAGTTCTGTGTATTTCATAGCGTACCGTCCATTGCACCTCCGGCCTTTAGGCTTCATTTGAAAACCTTAAAAATATAGTCCCGTCGTATCTGCTGGATGGATCTCTGCCCAAGTCTGCAGGACTTCTGAGGGGAAAACAGCTCCAGGCATTTCAGTAAGACGTTACTTCTGATCTTTAGGGTTTGTGTGCAGAAGGAAGCTAGCAGTACGGCAGTCCCAGCTCCGATATCCAAGCAGATGCCGCTCAGCCACGGGATAACGTCTTGCTGCATATCGAACCCCAATGGCAAGGGGAGAGGAGACCTGTACCCCAAGTCTTCTTGGCTAATAGATTTGCATTCTAATTAACTTAGTATGAGGGTTGTATAAGGTTGTACTTCTTGGCTTCAATTGGGCTTATTACTAAAAAAACCCTACTGTACGTAGAGCACCCCTTTATTATTCCTGGGCCTCTGTACATTTTGATCATGTGCTTGTTTCTCAGATAACACTTTTACTTCCGGAAATGACTGAAGTATGATCATGCACGAGCACCTGACTTCAGCTGTTTGTGTGTAAGCAAAACATGTAATTATAACCAGTTTAGATCTCAGGTTCACCTCAGCCCCCCAAATGCACACAGTGCGTTTTGAGATGCCTTTTGAGATATCTGTCCTGTGTGCATGGGGCTGGCAGTTGTCTCAATGGATCTGGCATGAGCATTACAGACTTATACCTTTCTGTATCAGCTGTAGGATATCCTACAACATTCCTTGCCCTTGTGGCCAAGAAGGCCAGTGGCATCCTGGGGGGCATCCAGAAGAGCGTGGCCAGCAGGGTGAGGGAGGTCATCCTCCCCCTCTACTCTGACCTGGGGAGGCCGCATCTGGAGTGCTGTGTCCAGTTCTGGGCTCCCCGGTTCAAGAAGGACAGGGAACTGCTGGAGAGGGTCCAGCAAAGGGCTACAAAGATGATGAGGGGACTGGAGCATCTCTCTGCTGAGGACAGGCTGAGGGACTTGGGGCTTTTTAGTCTGGAGAAAAGAAGACTGAGGGGGGATCTTATCAATGTTTATAAATCCTTAAAGGGAGGGTGCCAGGGGGTGGGAATAGTCTTTTTTCAGTGGTGCCCAGTGACAGGACAAGAGGGAACAGGCACAAACTTGAACATAGGAAGTTACATCTTAATATGAAGAGGAACTTCTTTCCTGTGAGGGTGGCAGAGCACTGGCACGGGCTGCCCAGAGAGGTGGGGGAGTCTCCCGCTCTGGAGACATTCCAAACCCGTCTGGACACCGTCCTGTGCCACTGCTGGAGGTGCCCCTGCTCTGGCAGGGGGTGGGACTGGATGAGCTCCAGAGGTCCCTTCCAACCCTGACCAGCCTGGGATTCTGTGATCCCAGTAAATACCTATGGTTAGGCAATCAGATCAAGCAACATCAGTGGATCTTGCAGTGGTACAGCTGGCAAGCTCCCCGGTGTCATCTTCTGTTGATCTGAATTGCTCTCTAGACTCCACATGCTGGAAGAGGAGCTTAGACACCAGACTGGATCACACGCGCACCTCACGTGCGGATGCTTCCAGTTCTTTTACTGTGGAGCTGAATCCCCCTCTATTGTCCCGCTCAGTGGTAACACTCATCTGTGACCCCACAGAGATCAGAGAGGGATCCTGTATCTTTTTCAGGAACACAACAGTCAAATCACACATTAACCCTATTAAAAAAGGCCTATTATAAAAAAAAAAAAAACGTGGCAACTGCAACATGTTTTCAATCATTACGACTGAAAAATGATTCTACTGTTTTTGATTCTGTCACGGGAACTTTCCAAAACCACTTCTCTGAAATAAAACTATATTCCACAGTGGTCCAAATGACTAATACTTTTCACAGTCATTTTTATGCGTATAAAAAATCTTTAACAACTATGCCTTTATAGTTTTTCAGTCATATTTACCATTAGTGTTATGTATATGATCCCTAAACAGTAGTGATCCCCATGATTCCCAAATTAATCATTTTAATGTGAATAGTCTTTAAGACAGACATCACATCTTCTTCCTAATAATCTTTAAGAGAATGTTGTCCTTTTTGATTTTGGCAAGAAACACGTGTTGACAGGTAAGCAATTAATATCAATATTTTATACTCAAATTACTTTTTACATTAATATACCAGTTATAATAACGACATTCTCTACCATATTGCTGCATTTTCATATAGTAATGGTATCAAATAATTAATCTGTTGGACCTTTACATTTTGTACAGCAAGAGTTTCCATTACTATATTAACTCTTGCTGGAAAATATAATGTTAAAAGTGATAAAAATGTCAAATTCTCCATTTTCTTTGATGTTAAATAAATTAAGTAAAAGAAAGTAATTTTCAATACCAGTCAGAGCATCTCTGGCAAAAGGTAATTGACATTTTTCTCATGTACACTACACTGAATAGAAATTGTGATAACAGTTACTGACCTTTCTTTCAAGATGTTGATAAATCATATGCAATACATCTCTCCTTTTTATGAATCTTTTTTTAAAAAAACAAAACAAATAAACAAACAAAAAAACTACTAAAGCGAAGAATGTTGCTTTTTGAAACAAGTTCCCCAAAAACTCACAGAGAAGCAAAGGTTTCACTAAAGAGTTTTATAGAATACTTCATTAAAGACAAAAGTACAGTATCCTAAATTCAAATCAAATGAGTCTGGATGTCTGGAAAGCCCTAATGCCATGGGTTCCGGAATTGCTAGATACATATTTATGACCAACGAGGAAGTTCTTTATGTTTGTTATTTAGGAGCAGAAAAGTTTTTCTGAGGAATCTCTGTAATTCAGCTTAGCAATTGGTTCAACCAAACAAGAAACCAACGTGCAATTATGCCCACTATTGTCATCTCAACAAGGTCGGTATGCAAATAAACTTCAGTATCTCTCAAAATCAAGCAGTGGCAAAGACATGTTTGCCATACTTAAAAATATCACAATTCATTTTGACAGCTTTATTTAAAACACTGGTTTTCTGCCAGCCTGGAAGTTTCCTCCTGGGAAGGGGCTATTCATTGTTGAACTGAACTAAGAAAGAACTAAGAGAATTACATGTTTGGCATGGCATTTAGCTCCTTCTTTTTTTCAAAGGTTTTCCTCCTTTTGCTAAAATCTTGTTTTGATAATGAATTAATTCCTGATAAGGCTTCCCTCATTTGGAAAAAAAAAAAAAACAAACAAAACACAGCTGAATTGAATTAATATATTTTTAAGAAATACTTTTCTTCATATTAAATATAATTATTGTTTTCCATTCCAGTCACCGAGTAAGTCTGCTTTATGAAGGCACCAGACCATGAAAGGTTAAGGCTCTCATCTGCTTAAGGAGTAATCCTTCCTATATTCCTTATTAATTCAGATCTATATTTTAATTATCTCTTAAGAGGAAATGCTCTATCAAGAGCAGGGCTACATGGGCTACATGTGCGATGTATGCACATGTTGTTCCTCCAGCTGGGATCCTGTGAGAGCTGGAAGAGCCGCAAATGGATTTGCCGGTGGTGTCTTCTTGCCAAGGAGCCCAGACTAGAGGGCTGAGCCAGAGACAGCAGCAGTAGGGTTGGCTCTACTGGTTCTGGCTTCCTTGTGCTGAGAAGCCCCAGCCACAATACTGGAGACCAAAAGGCGTAAGACTGAATTACTTAAGTCTAGTCATTTTGTGTCATTTTGCATGTTTTAGGGTGTTTGGTACCCTTCACAGGGCTAGCAGATCAGAGACACGTCATGTTTGAAACCTCTTCTGAAGTAGCAACTGAAGATGCGGAGAGGCATCTAAAGGCATCTAAAATGACCATAAGTGTCATCCATATTATCGCCCTTTATGTTTTAGGTTCTAGCTGTAACACAATGCGGTTTTGAATGGCTTGGTTAGCTAGATAGCAAGGTTAACATGCAACTTCCATGCCTACAGAGGTGACACCACTTACCGCAACCCTTACCAAGTTGGCTTGTCTCATGGCCATCTCATGACCCCATGACTTTTGAGCCAAGCACAGCTCAGCTCCAAGTCAAGCTAGAACTGTGCTTTTTGCTTTCTTGGCAAATAAAGTTTAGGTATAGCCGGAAGCTGCTGCTACTACAACTCATAAATTTAAATTAAATGTACGTTTATTCTAGAAAGTGATAAAGTAGTTCTAAAGGACTAGCAGCCCCTTTTAACCACCAGGTAAGGTAAGTAAGCACCATGAATAGCGTTTTTAGAAATTGTACCTGCAATATAAAATAGCCGCCCCATACTATACGAATAAGTAGTTTTGTGGGTTTGTCGTTTTAGTAGTCTTATCGGGTTTTACTTCAGCGTATTACCTTGCAACAATAACTATTTACAAATCCATTTTTAAAGTAGGTGGCAAAAACTGCTAAAAAATTAAAAACTCTTTTAGAATAATAACTAATGTCACGAATTCATGTTCACCAATGAAATCCTTTAATTATCCACCTCCTGTAAATTTACCGATGATGACAAAGATTTAAGGGATGAATCTACCTATATGTTTATATAAAGACAGAGTATTTGCATGTTTTTAAGCTATGTTATGGAATAATTTCTAAATATGCAGAACTAAAAAAGGAACAGATTGAAATAATGTACTGAAAGCGATTATTTAAAATCGTACTCACTTAAAGCGACTAAGTAATTAGCCACGTCTTTCTGTTTTAAGTAGTTTTACCACCAGATGTCAGAATTCTACAAATGTCAGTATGAGACTCACCACAGCCTTCCCCTTCAACCATTTTCCTCATTGTCCTTAAAAGCTACAAAATAATACCTTACATGCATAATCTCCTTGTGCTGTGCTTATTTTTTTTATATGTAAAGATACTTATGTGTAATGAGGAATAAGCACAAAGATCAACATGCTTTCAATTTACCCACAATGGTGTCTTATACTGCTATGATGAGAACACTGTGCTCTGTCATATGGGCAGAAAAAAATATGAATTCTGTAACAGGGTTTTTTCTGTTACGGTTTTCACTGATGTTTATTTAACTTACCTCAAACAGGTCTGATGGGTCTGGTCACTGAGAAACAAACTGCTTGAATTTCATAGGAAGGTTTTTTAATGAGTGTACCCCTCCACAGGCTATTTGCAGCACAAACTGACATGTAATTCAGGATAGAAAAACACATCTAATATCCAATTTCAGTGTCACCATAACGCTTTTACTTGATTACAACCAGTCTTTTGTGAATCAAATCATTTAAATAGAAGAAAGATTCACTTTGACCTTCAGAGACCTTTTGAAAATTATAGTTCTTCCAAAAGAAAGAACAAGTACATTTAGTTAGTTTAGTTGCATTTCTCAGTCTGAACAAATTCCTAGAAAGAAATAGAGCTGAGATTATTGCATTTTCAAAAATCCATGCAGAAAAAATGTTACAAAAATAATGAAAACGTTTTTAAAATTACCAAAAAACTTCATCATCAAACAAACGGAATGCTATTGACAAAGTCTCTCTACTTACAACACAGAAGAAATTAAATTGGGTCAGCTGTAAGTATATGTAGTCAGGACTGCAGCTGCTAAAATAAAAATATAGGATAAGTAAGGGTACCTTTCTGCAGTAAAGGGGAATTTTGACACCAGATTTTCAAGGCAATGCAGTCTATTATATTGTTTGACCATGATCTATGCTTCATAATGGAGAAGAAAAGAATAATCTTCACAACATTTATCAAACTGAAATGTAACACTAGATTACGTATTTTTTGTCCCGGTCTAGCAATTGAACCAAAAACCTCACCAGCAGTAGCCAAAACAATGTTGGATCACGCACAGATTTGATTTCACTCAGAAGACTATCTTTTTTTTTAATTTCAGAAAACCAAACAATAGAATTATTAGAAGGACTATGACCCTAAAGCTAGTTGCAAATTATAGAGTTTTCTCAGTTAGCCTCCTGGGAAAAGCTGTGACACAGAGTTTAACTGTAATCTTCTGGAACACAGTCAAATTGACTGCATGTTTATTCATAAATACCTGCTCCACTGATCTGGCCCATATACTTGTCCAGGAACTGAGTGGATTTTCTCAATAATTTAATCCAGTTAAAGAGATTAATGCAGATAACAAACTCTTACTGCTCCCCGTGGCACACAGGGAAACCTTGGGTAAGAGGAGACAACTTTCACAGATCGATGGCTCCTTCAATGCACATGGCATTCAATTATATTTTAATGAAATTATATAAAAATGGATATATGAATCTGTGTATTTATTGCCAAAATGCAAAAATATCACATGACCAAAACATTAAAATGTAATTCCTGAATACTGTTAGCCAGTCTCGTATTTTAAATAAGAAGATTTTCTTATGCTCTTTTTTTAATAAATTTTTTCCTTAGGAAAAATGATTAACACTTCCTATAGTTCACTTAAGTTTATCATATAAATTATGGTATGAACTCACATTATTATTTTCAACCTTTTTTCATGAACTTAGTGGATTTGTTTTTTTTACTGTCATATGCTTTATGATGAAAAACCCTCCCCAGATTTAGGAAAATATACTTTTGTCTAATACTATTTTTGTATTATTATTATTTTAAAGAACAACAACAATAAATCTTGAATATCAATTAAAAATTTTTCATAGCGCAAATTTGTGTAAGATTTACAGTAACATGATACCGTCTGTATGAAGATTCCCGCACTTACTGGTTTTCCCATATTTTAACACTAAGAATGCAGAAGGATGACAGAAATTTCTTTTAGGAGCTCAGATTTTTCTCCTTAGTTAACACAGAAACATAGAATCATAGAATAATTTGGGTTGGAAGACACCTTTAAAGGCCATCAAGTCCAACCCCGCTACCATGGGCAGGGACATCTTGAACTAGATCAGGTTGCTCAGAGCCCCATCCAACCGGACCTTCATTGTTTCCAGTGATGCGGCATCTAACATCTCTCTGGACAACCTGGGCCAGAGTCACACCACCCTCAGAGTAAAGGATTTCTTCCTGCTATCTAATCTAAATGTCCCCTCTTTCAGTTTAAAACCATTCCCCCTTGTCCCATGGCTCCCCTCACCGATCAAGAGTCCCTCCCCAGCTCTCCTGGAGCCCCTTTAGGCACTGGAAGGGGCTCTAAGGTCTCCCCGGAGCCTTCTCTTCTCCAGGCTGAACCCCCCCAACTCTCCCAGCCTGTCCTCCCAGCAGAGGGGCTCCAGCCCTTGCAGCATCTTTGTGGTCTCCTCTGGACCCGCTCCAACAGCTCCATGTCCTTCTGCTGTTGTTGGCCCTCGAGCTGGAGGCAGCACTGCACATGGAGTACACCCTCTCCGTAGTCTTCACAGGGTACCCACATTACCACTTGTTCCTCAAATTTGGATAACCATGCTGAGAACCTCCCAGGAGAAGCATGATGAAAAACTGTGGCAGGGACTTCACTGGACACAGCTTCACGTTTGCTCAGAGTCAGGTAGGATCAATCCCAACACCGTTCTCAGCCGCTTGCTGCCGGTGCAGACCCGACTTGCAGAGGGGAAGGTGGACGCCAGGCCCAGTGGGTTTGCCCAGGGACAGTGAGGTGTTGGTGAAGGGGGTACCAGGAGAAGGGTTAGGGGAAAGCAAGCGTGAAGATGCAACACCTGAGGTTACATTCCAAAGACTGTACCAGGAGGGGGAGAACAGTATTAGAGCTTCTTAGAGAAAGGCAGGGCAAAAAAAAAATCTGCTCAAGCATATACTTACATTAAATTCTGGGAGAAATCGCAAGTACTATTACGCTTAACATTTCTGTCAACGTTGTTTGGAAGATCTGAAGGGAAAAAAAAATAACACCATGAAGGCCCAGAAGCTCATAAAGAAGAGTCAAAGCTGTTATTACTGTCATAGATTATCTTATCATTTGCACAAGTATCTGATGAACGTGGTAGAGTAAAATAAATGCCATTTCTTGTAAGAAAGAAAGTTCACCTAATATTGAATTTCCCATTTTCCTTTAAGGGTGGCATTAATATTAGTGTAACCTGGAGGTTTATTCTCTGATTATACAGCTGTTATACAAACTTCCAAAGAGGAGGGGATGCATACGGGTGTGTTCCATATAGAGGATGCCAAATAGCTGAAGAGAAGTATTGGGCCAATAGAAGTGGTAGCTCTTCAGTGAGGAAACTGCTGCTCACGACCCATGGCAGAAACATTTTCCCCTAGGTACAGAATGCCTAAGAGAAGATGAATTCAAGTGCGGAACAAGGAAAAGAGAGCTGTGTGCCCCAAAAGACGAAGAAATCCAAAACAACCATCCTCACAACCAGATACTCCACCTGAGAGTGACGGAGGTGAACGTACAGAATCAGGACTGACCATCCTCAAAGATGACCTAGTCTAGTACATGGAGTGCAAAACTGACCTTCCCCCAGTGTAAGAACTGTCTTATTTATTATCTGTTAACCAATTGTTTACCCATATGAGGACTTTCCTATGGCTGATTAGTCTTAAAATACTTTGACAAGAAACTGCCTTTTGGATGTCTAAATAAATTGGAAATGAAAGAGACCGCTGATAACCACATGGCTGCTGACACCCTCAAAAGACTCCAGTAGGTTTGTTAATAGACTTCCATTTATAAAAGGCATGCTGTGTCTTCTCAAGTGTACTTGATTTATCCACGTACCCATTAATTGTATTTTTTACTGTAGATTCAAAAAAAAAACCCTGTTGAATAAGGATAATGGGCTTACAAGCCCACAGGACATCAGAATATTATTAAAGTCTGCAGGATCTCAGCTGGCTCTTCTTCTGTAACTGGAATAGTACCATTTCAGACAACAGAGCACTGATTAACGGTATATTAAAAAAAATATCTATTTTATCAGACTGGATGTTGTGTGCGTGAGTATACTTAAAATATATGAAAATTGCAACCACTTCAGTTTAACTAATATATTGCAGAAAATCCTAACGTGTCTCACTTGGTTTTAAGCAAATGATACAAAACCCAGGTTTTCCAGACTGCTCAACCTCAAATCCTGACTTTGTTCTCTTGTGTTAGTGAAATACAGCCTTGCTCCAGTGGGGCCAGGACCACATCTGCAGCAACGGTCCTCTTCTGCGTCAACCCCTGAGCTGTTTTTAAATGACACAAACTCTGCCTGAGCGTTCCATCCTGCTGCCTGTGTGACACATCTGCTCTGCCATCGTGTTACTCGTGCTGGGAAGGGAAACCACGAGGACATGGCCAACCCCCCAGAGACTTGGTCTTACCATGACAATTAAAGGTGACTTGCAGTTACAGGTTTCTCTCAGCCATCTGCCGAGAAACGCACCTCGGGACTGCCCAAAATCAAGACATTCCAGGCAGTATTTGCCTTTCATACCTTGTCAGAAGCTCTCACTACTCCTTAAGCCCATGAGTCCTATAAGACATACCGGTATATAATTCTTTAATTGAGGTACAGGTCCTGAGCCCACCTTATTAGCTTGCAGGTAGGGCTACTAGGAAGGAAAAATCTTGCATTTCTTTGTCCCTCTCTTGTTCTTTTTCACTGTCTTCATCCCTATTTCCAGCCATGTGGTACACCACTCAAGTCACATTGGTGAGATGTCCCCTTCTCAGTAGCAGCAAGTTCTACGTTACTTCAGTTCCACTTAAAATTGCAGCACAAGGAACACCATGTCAAGGAGAAAAGGCAAATCATGAAAGGAGAACACAGATATGAATCAAATACATTAATGAGGTATTCCTGCCTAACGTGCTGTTTCACGTGTCACAAGGTAAAAAGATGGCATCAATACAAGGGATTCAGCACTGCCTTCTCGAGAAAGGTTTCGCTCTGTTTAATCAGCTCAAACCTGACGAACCTGACAATTTGCCTCTAACCATGGGATTTAGTTTATTTCTCCAAAAGATCAAAGTCGTGAGGGTGTGGTTGTATGTGCAAACTAAACTGGCTGACACCTAAAATTTCAGGAGCTGATTTGCATGCTTTAACTGTGATGTAAA
Organism: Ibidorhyncha struthersii; assembly: GCA_013398815.1. Lineage (NCBI taxonomy): Eukaryota > Metazoa > Chordata > Aves > Charadriiformes > Charadriidae > Ibidorhyncha > Ibidorhyncha struthersii. The sequence goes on along the minus strand of VZSZ01001682.1, from coordinate 335,729 downwards.
CGTGTTGAGAATAAATTTGTTCCCCAATGAGATTCCTTCTTAAATTAATATTTATCCTTAAGAAAAAAAGCAGGTGAGTAAAGCTCTTTAAAAAAAAAATAAGGGACTTACAGACTCAGAGATCAAAAAATTCTCTATTAACTGCAGGAAGGTGATTGACACATAAGTATCATTTTTCCTGGGCAACTGAGAAGAAAAAGCATTTGGACAGACGCTCTGGAAAACCCAGCTCCTATCATCGCTTCTTTGGCCTTGGCGGCAGTTCTAGCTTGAGTAACTCACCATGCAGAACCATAGGATATTCCCGTGAGCCTCTTGCTAATTTTTTCAGGTCTCTTTTTTTTCAGTATGGTTGGGATCTAGTGGCAAAATTTTGGTTGTTGCTGTGTCATTGCTATAGCTGTGGCAGCTGTTGTGACAAGAGCTTCTATCTGACATTACCTCACCACTTCCAGAGGAGATATACCTACCCCCAAACCACCCCTTTCAGCCACGGCGAGTTCAGCGATGCAGAACAGAACTGCCAATTCAAAAAGCAATGAAAATGATCTTCCCTGGGGCTCACGTTTGTCTGGCCAGACTCCGCATGACACGGGGAAAGAGTCAACAGCAGCTTGGGCAACATGGGCAGAGCCATTGTCTCTTCTAAGCTGAAGATAACCCACTGCTCTACCAGGAACCACCTCTGTCACTGTACCAGCAGAATCCCTTACCTGTTGCCATCATTGCTAATAACTGTTAAATACAGGAGCAACCCTCTGCAGGGTTGGGATCCTCTGCAGATATCTGAAAGAAAAAGAAACTATCGTTGAAAACCTCAAAATTCACAGACTGCCGGAGTTCCTCCCTCGTGAAAAACGCAAGTCAGAAGAATTCACGTGGGACAGAAAGAGCTGTTAAATACATGAAGTGCTTTGAGCTTGTTCTTTTCAATGGATACCTACCCAAAATGGAGGCAGCGCTGAAATGTGCTATCACCTGGAGACATAAATTGGTTTGCCGCCTAACAACACCTATTTGCAGGGTTTCTGTGCAACCCAATGGAAATAAAATGTTGCTTATACTTAAGAGAGAGCTTGTCTAAACAATACCTTTCCCTCCTGGGATGAAATGCATTATAGTCTGCTCTTTTCTGACTTAGCTGAATTGAGCAGTGTTCTTCAGAAAACCAGCTAGATTAATACTTGTGGTAACCCAGAACTGAATAATTGAAAAATGCATTGGGTCCTGACAATGGAAAGAACTCTCTAAACTTTTGCCATTGATTATTATGGGAAGTACAGTACAGAAATATTCTGTCCTAAAATCGACTATACCAACTGGAGGTGAACTGCAGCTGTGGTCATGTTCAACAAATACTTACGATCGATGCATAACACATTACGATTTAAATAACTGCACTAAGTCAAGACTAATAATTGCATCTATTACAGGAACCAATGAATTTATAGTTATATTTCCAATTATAGTAGAAATCCTCTTGTTTTATGTTAGCTCCTGTGATAAAAAAAAATATTAACTATTTAGAAACATGAAATTAGCAACTCAGCATTTCAGTGCCTCCTGCTTTTAACTATATCACCCAACTAGATGATACACTGGCTTCAGGAATGACGGTGGCTTAAAAATTCCCTTTCTCTCCACCCCTGCTGCGGACACGCATCCCCACGTCTGCAATGCACTCCACTGTTGCCCAAATCATGCTGATTAAATGGTGTGAGTGGTTGTGCTGAAAACAGAAACATTGATACGATCCTGCTGAGGGATTAAATAGCCTTGTACAAAACAAAAACGAGGTGATGTGGGTAGGGGAAAACGGGTGGGAAGGATTTCTAACTCAAGCAATTTCTGGATCTGTTTTGTAACATACTATTAGCACTACTGACGGGGCACAGTAAACTGTGAAGAAAATGGAAAACGGAGGATCTAGGGCTGGAAACTTCTTAATTTGGAATTTTCATTGACCTACACCCTTTTGTGCAGCAGAAAACTGCACCAAGGGGATTGATCTATGACTGGCTTTCTTGTTTCTGAAAAGCACAATAGCCACAGGTTTAGACTGGGCGCAGAAGAGTCTATAGAAATCAAGATCTGTGCAACCTACCTCAGGATAAATCAGTTTAGGCCATCAACAAACACAGAAGAGTCTGGAATAAACCAAGTATGCGCAGACTTTGAAGTGAATCAGTTATGACTGATGGGCTGTGCTGTGGGAAGCTCCTCTGCTCCCTTGGCTTGTGCTGCTGCTGAAAGAATTGTTTGCCGTTGCGGCACGTGTTCTCATCGAGAGCACACAAAGAGCTACGTAACAGCCAGCTAACTGAGAAACAAACACATTGTGGAACTGTATTTCCATTAGTTTTCACCTGCGATACCATGTTAATTGGCACAGCTCTAGATTTCTCTTAACCCTTTAAGTTACTTCACATGCACGTAAGGAATGCAGTATTGTTACCAGTATCCTCAGCAACATCCAGACGGACGTCAGAGCAGCTTCCGTTGAGCTTTTTCCAAATGACACCACAGCCATGTGAATCTTGCCCAGTTGTCAAAATATAACACGTATGGCTCATGCTATCTCACTCTTCCTAGACTATGAAATTCTGCTCTTAGAAGAAATTCTGCTATTTTTTCTTAGGATATGACATTTCTGATACTAAATGCTGATTAAGAGACATGTTTGAAGCAACCTTCGCATGGGCAATGACCGGGAGTTTTAATTCACTGGGACAAACTACCCCAAAATTCCCCAAAACGAGGCACAATTTCTACCCATGGGAAGGCTGCACACTGTACTTTTACCTATGTGAGATTTGTAAAGGTACAGGCCAGAGGGAATTGTGTCATGAAAAGGGATAAGAATATCACTCTTCAGAGCTTGGATTTTATTTTTTTTTAATTATTCATCACAATAAGAATTTTTTGTCACAGATTTGACAGAGACATATTCTATAATTAATATAACATCTCCAGATTATTATTTTTTAAATTTTACTCTTTGTTGTCATAAAGGAACTATCTCCTCGAGCATCTAAAAGTAGGCTGTGCAAAAAATGCATAATACTGAGAACAGTTGTCCAACAGCAAGGACAATAGAAGGGACAAATTTCTTCCATTTCTGGTTACAATGATTTGTCCAGTATAGGCAAAGAAAAAACTACACAACACGAACAATTAATAAGTACACAAAGTACACAAGTGTGTTTATTACATTTTTGCAAGCACTTTGTTCTACATTTCAAAAACGCCACCATCAAGCTGTTGGCACATTTATGTACAAAACAGATTAATTGTAATGCCTGCTACAAAGCATTCTTTGTGAAAATACAAACTCTAATACCAGAGAAGAGCCAAAAGCATTAACATCATTACATGAGTTTAAAAGACATAGTTTTAAAAATCAGCACAAACGTTTGAAGACACAAAACTGAAACACTACAATATAGAATCCAAAAGAGGTTCCTACTACTTTTTGCAGAACTGTAATACCGGTACTGCACATTATCAGAAAACTGTTGACCCCATAGGACAGCCTAAGTGTAAAAAAAAAAAAACAACCCAAACCAAAACCCCAACAAAACCCCAAATCAAAAACACAACCAAAAAACCCCCAAAACAAGCAAAAGAAAAGAAAAAGAAAAAAATTCAATCAACTAATACTACTTAATGCATTATCATGCCACAAGTAACTATAGTATTACCCTCTACTTACTACAAGAATTGTTAAAAATTACTGATGATGCATGACTAGTAATAGTACAAAGAAGAGTTTTACTCAAGAAGTTTTATTAGAAATGCACTTACACTGAGAGAGAATTCACAATGGTCCAATAAGTGCACAAAACTACCTAAGATTTTTAACACTGACAAAAATGTCTTGTCAGGCTACATCACTTTAAAAGACACTTTACAGCATTCTTGTAGCATTAGAAATAGGCAAAAAAAGAAAAAAAAAAAGAAAATCCACCAAATTTGGTCCAATAATACTGACTTTTCTTAAATAGGGTTTTTTGTTTTGTTTTTGATACAGGTAATTCTTTCAAATTAAGACAACCTATCTTTCTGATAACATTTTCCTATCAAAATAAAGGTTCAAATATATTACTACACTTTCAAATAATAAGCTCTGTAGTGTTTTTCACCTTACTTTAACATAGTACAGGTAAACCAATATGTGTAGGAAAGCTAGAAGCCAAGCTATAACATTTATGGAAGTCTCCTTTAATATATCTTTTACAGTTCAGACAGGTGCAATCCATTTAAATTTTTAAAGCAGGTAAAAAGACATCTGACTCCTACGGTCACTGTATTTTTGATATATTACTTTCATAAATGTAGCTAAGCAGTAATTTCTTACATCATCACATGAACAGCTCCAATTTAGCATTACCATCATTGAATTAAAGAGAGATCATTCTGTAAAAAACTATGGATAACTATATCACTTAATTAACAATTGTCTATATACCATAACTTTTTAACAGGTAGCCGTGGTATTGAATTCCTTCAAAAGGCAAGTGGCCATGCATTGTTAGCACCACGGTCTGCATGCTCACAATACAAACAGGAATTATCACCCATGGAACTTGGAACAAGAGAATATTTTTTAAAAACATCAATAATAATACAATGTTAACAAAGATAAGAAGCACTTTTTTCTTTTTTTTTTCTTTTTTTCTTTTTTCTCTTTTTTTTCTTTTTTTTTTTTTTTTTTTTTTTTTTTTACCCACTATTACAAATTTAGAAATTGCACCTTTGATTGTTTAAAACGTTCTTAGGACCTTCGTTCAAGTTGATCAGGGTCCATCTGGCAAGTTTTCCAAATATAAAGGAAAGTCATCAGAGCGTTTTCTTTATATATTGTACGTGACGTACAATGGTCCCTTTGAAGTATACCTGTAGTTAAAGTAGTTATCGAACTCAAAACAAAAAAGTATAAAAAGCTACCTTTTTTTTCCAAAAACATATAAGAAACAATGCAAAAGGTGTTATGCATAACACATACAAAGTGATTAAAAAAATCAAACACATACTTGTATTTGACAATAGTTTAGTATCCTCGATCTAGCAGAACTAATTAGCCTAAAAGGATTCAGGAAAGGCTATTTAGGAGCTTTGTGGTAGAGAATGGTCACACAATGTAAGAACTAATTAAGAAACCAAGTGCTAGACAACCAAGAATTGTACATGGGTGATAAGTGAGTCACCCAAACTATCTTTTGTGAGAAGCACTTTCAATTGTTTTTAAAATGGTTGGATGGCCTTTAGTTAAACAACAAAGCATTCACATGTTAGAAAGTAAGACAAGGTTTCTTTTATGTGTAAGCATTGAGCCGCTCTTTAGAGCGAGTGGAATGAATATCATGAAGCTCTTGTTCCTCCTTTGATTTAATATCCTCATATTTTTGCATTCTGCAAGCATCTTTCACATAGGCCCAGTTGGCAGACAAGACCATGAGATAGTGGACCTGTAAGAGAGGTAACACGGAGTTAGGAACCGGGCGAGCTAGTCAGAATAGAGCACGTTCAAACTCGAAAGCTATGGGACAGAGATTGGGTTTCCATCAGAAGGAACTAAGCATTGCCAAGGCAATAAGCAGAACTGCAATACGATGCGAAGTTCAAGCTTGAGATTCATTAATCTTCAGATTACTCAGCTCACAGCTGTTACTGTTACCGTGACGCGCAGTTTTTACGGTTGTAAAAAAATATAAAACTCAGAGAAATCAACACGTCATCCCCGCTTTACTATTTCAGCTAGTCTGCAAATCTACATGGAAAAATGCCTCCTGGTAATTTCTTGCAGACTTTTCCCCATTGAATCCCATGGCATCCCCATTTTCCCCATGGCAATCCCATGCACAAACCCAGACTGGACGCAGAATGGATTGAGAGCAGTCCTGAGGAGAAGGACTTTGGGTTGTTGCTTGATGAGAAACTCAACACGAGCAGGCAATGTGCACTCCCTGCCCAGAAGGCCAAACGTATCCTGGGCTGCATCACAAGAAGCGTGGCCAGCAGGGCGAGGGAGGGGATTCTCCCCATCTACTCCACTCTCTTGAGACACCACCTGTGTCCACCTGCCTCCAGCTCTGGAGCTGCCAACATAAGATGACATGGACCTGTTGGAGTGGGTCCAGAAGATGGCCACCGTGATGCTGCGAGGGCTGGAGCCCCTCTGCTGGGAGGACAGGCTGGGAGAGTTGGGGGTGTTCAGCCTGGAGAAGAGAAGGCTCCGGGGAGACGTTAGAGCAGCTTTCCAGTATCTGAAGGGAACCTACAAAAAGGCTGGAGAGGGACTTTTTACGAGGGCATGTAGTGATAGGATGAGGGGGAACGGCTTTAAACTGGAAGAGGGGAGATTTAGATGAGATATTAGGAAGAAATTCTTGGCTGTGCGGGTGGTGAGCCCCTGGGGCAGGTTGCCCCGAGAAGCTGTGGCTGCCCCATCCCTGGAGGTGTTCCGGGCCAGGTTGGACGGGGCTTGGAGCCACCTGGGCTGGGGGGAGGTGTCCCTGCCCAGGGCAGGGNNNGCCCAGGGCAGGGGGGTGGGACTGGGTGATCTTCAAGGTCTCTTCCAACCTAAACCATTCTGTGATTCTATGAATCACTATTTGTTAAAGTAGTTGCTTAAGACAGAAATACACCGTAGACACATATGTAGTCCTACGATTACATACCTAATACAATTACAGAAAGATTTGCTTTTTCTTTCTTGTTAAAGTTAGCATTCGCTTTTCATTTAGCTATGATTTATTTCTTTCATCTGCAACTCTAGCTATTTTGTCAAAACCAGTAATTTAGGAACAAATTTCCAAAAACTGAAAAATATTTACAGCTAGGCAAAACACGACAAAATACAGTGACAAATAAGCTTGAGGTCTTAAAAGGGGCACGTGCCTGTCAGTATTTAATGTAGTAGATTTATTTCACTGTTGTATTAGTTATTCCACAATTTATTTCTGTAATTCTTTAAAATGCATAGAAAACATAAAAGTGATTTGTGTGATTTTTAAAAGACTATTTCTGTATACATCTTGAATGAGGCATAAACAATGTTCACGTTCCATGTAAATTTTTGAATAGGTAAAAATACATTTATTTATTTTTTTTAAGAAAACAAAATTAAGAGCTTGCCAAGTATTCCATCCAAAAAGAAAACAAAAAATTATCTGAAAGAAAGGGAAAAAAACCCACAGCCTGTGATTATTATATAACTTATTGGTGAGTATTGGAGATTGGACCTGACTCACTTGTGGGTAACATGAATCACTGGATGAGCTGTGATGGTATACTCCCAAAGAGCTTGGTTTATTTATGCTAGTGAACGGGGAGGACAAAATGTCTACGAATACATCTGTGGATTAAATGCCAATTAAAAGATATTGGCAATATTATCACATGAACAAATGTTTTTCACATGGCTTTGAATAAATTTAATCTGAAAGTCAGTGAAAGATATCTTACCAGTAGAGAAATTACATTCTGCAAATGTTTTCCATTATAAATAGAGGATGTAAACCGCCTTAATTGCATTTGAGATGGAGCTTAGTAGCTTATAAAAATCACACAGTATGGCTGCCCATGACTGAGCTTAACAACCGGTAGATGTCCAGTCTTCTGACTGGTGGCAATGAATGATCAGATAAGTGATAAATACACAACAGCAATACAAGGAATGAAGCTGAGTCCTCCCAGAAACTGCTGCCAAAAATACTTTATTCAAATAAAGCTGGTGAGAGGTCTGGGGGACACGTCTGATGAGGAGCGGCTGAGGGCACTGGGGGTGTTCAGCCTGGAGAAGAGGAGGCTGAGGGGAGACCTTCTCGCTCTCTACAGCTCCCTGAGAGGAGGGTGCAGCCAGGTGGGGGTCGGTCTCTTCTCCCATGGAACAGGCAATGGGACAAGAGGAAACAGCGTCTGTGCCAGGGGAGGTTTAGACTGGAGATTAGGAAAAATTTCTTCACGGAAAGGGTTGCCAAGCACTGGCACAGGCTGCCCAGGGCAGTGGTGGAGTCACCATCCCTGGAGGTATTTAAAAGATGTGTAGCCGTGGTGCTGAGGGACACGGTGGTTTAGTGGTGGGTTTGGCAGCGTTAGGTTAACGGTGGGACCTGATGATCTTAAAGATCCCTTCCAGCCTAGACGATTCTATGATTCTATTCCAAATTTCCTCCTTCAGGGGCAGTTGCACACTATCTGCATTCAGTCCCTTTTGGAGTTAGTTTCTTTAGTCTTCACACTTCTGGCCAGTAGACTTTACAGCGTAAAGCCATAAAGCCTCTGACCTTCTTAGGACATGCTCTGCTGGCTCTGTATCCAGCCAGAAAATAAAAAAATTCAGTAACAGTATTAATCTGGTTTATTCCAGGTCTCTCTGGACATTTATTCCTCCCCAAGTAGGCTTTCAGATACTTTCTGATGAGAGCATCTCTTATGTTAGTCAACTACCTCAGAGGTGACAGATAATTTTCTGAAATCAAAAAGATTCCACCTCTTCCGAAGAAATAGAAAAACTAGGCTTCAATTAATGGCAAATGGAATAATCTTAAAACCACCTTGAGTTTATGTAAATTCTCCTGTTCATATCAGACTTTTGTAGATACCTGAGCATCTCAGATTCATACTAAATGAACAGAGCCAATTTCACATGTTCTTTCTTTTTCGGAAGTTCCAATGTTGGCTTTTCCCACAAATGTTTGGTGGCAATTGTTGCTGATTAGTGCAGACTAACGTTCATTTCTTAATCTGGCTAATTAAGATCAAGGAAAGCATTTTGAAACCCTACAAAGGACCAAGTACTTTTGGTGTCTTTTTTTTGCCCTGGTGGTTTATGGCAAGCTTTCACCTATTTGAGGAATACAGTCTGAGTTGAGGAGCCATAAAATAGGAAGAAGCGTTCAGAGAATCTGTCCTCTAGGAAAAAAGGCTACAGATAGTAGTACTTCTACATATCTTTAGGAGTTTCTTAATATCTCTAGTACAACATTAGCAGCGCAACCTGCGATGACATTGCAAGTGCTGGAGGTGGCAGCATGTAAAGTGTTACTCTGAGACAGGTTCTGGTCATAATTTAGCACACAGGAAAAAAAAAAAACAAACGCCTCAGATGTTCCAAAAGCTTTCACCACGGGCAGTCACCGGAACAGGCACTTCTAGATCCAATGAGAGACACTAATGCTGAATGCCCATTCTGATGAATGAAATGCCTTAAAATTCCTCCGTAGTAAAACTCAAGAGAAAAATCAAAAGAAACATCTTGGTAACCCTAATAATTCAGTCATCTCAGAAAACTACAATTTGTACCCAGCGAAAAAAAAAGTGCTGGTCCTTTGAGGGTAAGAGCTCAATTAAAAAATGCGATCTGAACCTCAAACAGATTTTAGACAGGAGAATCCCAGAAGTGATGGGTATCTGAGCAGGGTACTCACACCTTCTGGATCTTTTAAAACACGTCTGCCAGAAAGCCTTACAACTGAAGAATACATGATGAAAATGGGACCATACAGACACATTTTTAATCCTCACAAAATATCTGGTAATGACCCAGTAAGAGAGAAATTTAAACCGGATGTCTTGCAGTTTCACTTGGCTTTTTTTTTTTCCTACTGAAAAAAAAGGCAAACTATTCTGAAGGTTCATAGGCCACGGTCTGACCTTCATTAAACTCCCATTCTTCACACATGCCTTCCTTAAAAAGTCACAGAACCAAACTTCTGGAATAACTGTTGAAAACTCTTGGAGTTCACGTTCACTATAAGTAGGACGACTTTCCTGGAAGCAACTACTTCAGCTTGTGTAATGAACATAATCTCAAATACATATCCACGCTATATAATGGCGTATACATTTAACAGTGCCACCACCTTTGTTGTTTTGTCTAACGCCAGGTTCCTAGATAACATTGTCACACTAAGGAGGTCATCTCTAAATGGCTGTCTAATTGCATTTCACACTTCCATGACCTGAGTAGCCTGAAGCCGGTGGGGCCCCCGTCAAGGCTTATTCAAATTGAAGCAGGGCAGCTTCCACAGTCCGCCTGCTTCGGGATGTTCCAATTACAGACATATGCAAGACAGCGCAGGGTCTTCCCATACTCTATGAAACGTTCCTGCTGAGATTTCTTCATAAGGCGAAAGCATGCTTCAACCTTTCATAACTGTAGAATCGTGTCTAGGCTAAGAAGGGCTTTGGGCTCATTGTTCCTTTCCCTTTGGGACATGTCATTGTCTCAGCAGGGCAGAAGCCTAAATAACTTTTTTTTCCCCTTATCTGCATCTAATATCCTGCAGAAGAGCACAATCATACTGGGGGAGAAGAACTAGACCGCTTATACATTTCCCTTGTCCTTGTTTCAGGAGAATTGATTGCATCTCCATCATACAGGACACAGTTTCAGGCAGAATAGTACTGCCCACGTGGTAACTTTTGAGGAGAGAAACCGTGTATCTCATAATTCAATTTTGCAGTAGTGGTTTTGGGAAAACGCAGGCAGGACGCTTACCAGCCTTGCAGTCACCCTTTGGGATGGTAGAGTTTACGCTTAAACAACTTCAAGTTGCCTGTTTCTAACTGACATAACGTTGAAAACAGCAAAACTAATACGTGTTACTTAATGAACATTTCTGTATCCATTTATTATCCATTCAGACATAAGAGCAGTAACGTCCAGAATTATACATAGTTCAGATTCAGTATGATTCAAAATCCTGGCTAATTTTTCTGTGCTCAAGACTCACCAAAGCACCTAAACCATAAATAATTCTATCATTTTTTTTCCATCTTGGGCTGAAGTCTAAGAATCATAAATTTTCAAAACAAACTATTTGATATTTTCCTTCTCTGCAAGATAAAGATTTCTCTGACATATACTTGAAAAAATATGTGGGGTTTTCTATACAACAATCCTAACTCGTAGGCCAATTGTCGTCTTGAACCCCAAAACAGCATTCTCCTTTGGAGACTGAAGAGGCAGCTAGTGAATTGTGAAAAAAAATTTAACATTCATATACAAATCTGAGACCAAGAGAGAAATTAAAGTAGTAGATATGGGAAAATTACGATTTGTGACCAAATGGTTCTGCAAGTATTAACAACTTTTGTGTGTGTGTGATTTTTGCAATAAATTGCTACATTTTTCTGAAATATATTTTTAAAATACTGATTAATGAAAAGTATCCTGGTGACAGATGGTCTTAATATTTATGAACAAGCTGATTTCTCTGGTAAATTTAATGACAAATATTGACATTAAAAGAGTTAAAGAAATCTGTACATATTAAATAATCCGGCTCTTGCAAATGTCCACAAATCCAGAAGTGAGGATATAATGGAATATATCAATGTCATGACTTAAAATGTCATTTAAAAGAGCAGATTTTACTATTTCAGTTATTCAGCACGCTCATTGATGATGCATTACTATTACTGGCTCGTAAAAAATACAAAATACTTACTACTTTAGTCAGATGGGCTATTACAGTTTAAAGTAACTGCAAGAAATGTTTTAAAAGCACAATAAATCAATAAGCTTTCTCTTTTGTGTAAAGGGCTGGTATTTTAATCTCATTTTTCTGTTAAGAAGTCTTGCTAAATTTCACAGTCATGGAGATCCGCTGCTGTTGTGGATGTATACAAAGACTAACTTGATTAAAGCATATTTGTGATTATTCCCGCAACAGCACATACAGGGAAGGCCACTGGTTCTCCAGTGACTTAAAGGGCTTCTGTAGGCTGTCCCGCGCCCGAGTCCACTGCTGGTACCTTACCACCTTCTACTCATTTGGGTGTAGGATCTAGAGGGGGGGAAAGGATAGTTTCTTCTTTCTATACGAGACATTTAAGGCCCAAAATTCATTTTCCCTCCCCTCAATTACTTCTTCCTTAGGAAAGCAAACTTCCCTTAAAGAAAGAGAACCTGTTAATATCTGCTTGTCCAACCACAATATTCTGAACTTTCTCACATGTCCCGTGCCCGGACTCTGGGCTCCCATGTCAAGTGTGAAGAACATTGCTCAGCCTGCAAACGTGGCTGGTATTCTGGTTTTAAAAATTACCACCATCAGAGGGTGGAACGTGCTAGTCTTCACCAGGAAATTAACGTCACAATGGTAGGTTAAAACCAAACAATTTAGCTACAAAATTGAAATTTAGACAACAGAGTTGCAAATATTTCATAAAGCATGCATTTACCAGCACCTGGACACTACACATTTTACTAGCATTTAGATCCTTAACTTAGATTTCTGTTGAAACAGTCAGAGTGTTATCATGCCTGCTCTACGCAGTCACAGAATCCAATAAAATACTTGTGTATGAGTAATCTTTCATAAATACGTGAATAAATGTGAGCCATCAAAGTGAATTCCTAGCGGATTAGTGCTTGGTGTACCACATCTATGGCATCTTTGATATGGTACTCTGAGCTTTGAAGGTTTTTTTTTAAACTTGATTGAAAGTATCATGTATTTAAACTACGTGGCTCAATGTACCTACTTAATTTGCTTCCACTGAAGATGTGTTTGTTTTCACTGAAATTCTTTTGGTGGCTATTCGCATTCAAAACTCTTCTTTGAAATGCAGAATTGTTATCTGAGCAAATTAGCATTTGATAACTACTACTGAATATACTTCAAAACAATAATGCACTGGAGAACTAACGGTCTCTTGGATATACTTTCCTAACACTAACATACATATTATGATAATTACTATTTTGTCACCAGTTTTTCAGCTGGAAGCAGAAAAGTGTCCATTAGGAAAATCCATTAAATTATTAATATAAATTATATCTTACTATTATACTTATTTGTGGTCTTGAAACAAAAATACCATTGAAAATAGTTTTGGGGTTTTTTTCATTTAGCTATTTCTGGCGTGTTGGCAGGGTGCCATGTAACACTGAAAAAATGGCAGAGAATAACAAACAAACAAAAAAATCACCAATGCAACAGGAATACTAGCTTCATTGAATACTCTCTGATTGTCCTTTTTTATAAATGCAGTTCTAAGGAGAATGAAAGATTTGTGGCCCTAGGATTCAATGAAGAATTTCTAGTAGCAGTAGTAACAGTAATCACCATCACGAACACTTTTCTTACGGAATGCGTCAGTACCAAGTAACAGTCATTTTTCATTTCCCATTCCAGAGTGTATCATACAAACCTACACTGGCACAGAATCCCCATTCTAAAAATATCTTTACGTTTAAGCAGACTCAGCAGACAAAAGGCAGAAGAGCAGGGCACTAGCTCATACACTTTTTTCCTAGGGGAACGTTCTCATTGGCAAAATGTCATCAAATTCAAAGTAATCTTCATTATAAAAAAAGGCAAAACTTAATCCTGACAGAAAAACTGGTGCATTCAGAGGTATGCACAGACCTGACAAAAAGAGTCTGCTCCTAAAATAGCAGCATGGCGAGCCCGCAAATACCCAGAAAGGCACCAAGCATAAAAGGATATTACTATGGTCACGAGACAGACACGTGAGTTCAGGCACTTGTGTGAGCACAGTAAAAGAATAGTAAAAATACTTAGTGTGTACCCAAAGGTGGGTTTTTTAATTCAGAAAAGTAGCCATGATATTCTATTTCAAAGGGAATTCATCACTATATTTAACAAAAAAAAAGATAAGAGAGAGTATTGAATTAGAGAACTGTATTTTAGTAACAGCGTTGAGTGATAGCACGGAAATCGAATAACTGACGCTGAGTAGCAACCGGAATGTATTCGCAATTCAGAAGATGACGGAAGCGCGGTGTTGGGCACCTTACCATAGCGATGACTGCTGCGCCCGCCCCAGCAAGAGCCACAATGAACAAGTGGAACGTCATGTTTAGCTGCAAAGGGGGACAAAGAAAGGGACTTTCAGGGTGGTACAGGAAACAGAACCTGAACAGAAAGGTCTGAATAACATAGAGCAAATGACTACCTTCCCGGTGTCACCCTCCTACAAAAGCAATGATTACTATTACTTTCTCCAAAAGATTGACATCACTACATGACATTATGCTTCTGCCTGTTTTGTTACAATACTCATATCAGGGATAAAGCATAATTCTATTTAAAAATATTGTATTTAAATTATAAAATATAAGAAACCCAATTATTTAAAAATAAACCGTCCCGCACTTTTGTCTTTTTTTTTTTTTCTTCTTTTTTCTTCTTTTTTTTTTTCACAGTTACAATACAGCCTTACTAGATCTAGCAATGTTTGTGGTGGTTTCTCCAGTGGCAGAGACAACCTAAGAAAACCCCGTTTGCCCTCATTAGCTGTAGCCTTCCATCTTCATACATTGATTTACTTCTCTCCCAAACTTGCCAATAAAATTTGTTCATAGTGAAATAATATAAACCAGGTTAAATAACCCGAGTTGACCACATTCCTCACCCCAGCCCAAACCAAACGATTAGGTTTGTTTTTCATTTCAGTGACCTGGTTTATACAGCAGCCACGGAGCATCGAGTGCACAGCAAGGGTTGCGTTTTCTTAGATGGTTTCGGTACAAAGGCGGATTGCGTACCTTCACACTAAGCAGATTTATTCAAGCAGAGTAAGACCCAGTGGAACATTTAGCAAAGCAGCCTCTGACTTCAGAGGGATCAAGATTTTAGCCTCTCTTTTTGTTTGAGAGAGATGTAATTTTGTTTGTCCTGTCGTCATCCCCACTCATTTAAAAACAAACCAAAAACCTCCGCTGCACTTAGGCCTTTGCCTAAGGGAAAAAATACAAAAAAACGTACCAGGATTTATTATCCTAACACACCGCAAGATTTGGTCAAGCCCATTTGAAAGCTTCACTCTCCTGTCACAACAGTAATCATCAGATCTTCAAACAGTGATTCATTATACAGACCTATTCATCGTGCAGCAGGTGCATTAGCTCTCAAAAACATCTCAGTAAAAATATACATGACAATGGAATTCTTAAAAAAACAACCATAAAATGCAAGTGTATTTAGACAACAAATGGCTGGAGAAATTTCACTGACTAAATTTGGTACGTGGCAAAAGACTAGCAAAAGTACTTGCTGACTGTATTTTCCAGTGGGATTTTATTTCATCACCATAGCTAGAATTAGAATATTAAGAGTAAGAAGAAAACACACATCAGTTACTACATACTATAACATATATTATGGATTTGCCCAAAATATTAACGCATTTATTCACCTCATTAGAGTCACACATCTTGATGAAACTTTCTGATGTGGTGCAAACCTTCTTTTCCTCTCCAATAGTTACAATACCTGGAGCAGAATAAATATTGACAGTATTTAGTATTCCTAGCGCATAGCAATCTCCCTCATATGAGCCAGAAAAGCTAAGAAATACAAATTCTTGGCTGCTTCGCAGAACGTTTTTAACAATATAATTTTTTTGTGATGCTGCGAGGGCTGGAGCCCCTCTGCTGGGAGGACAGGCTGAGAGGGTTGGGGGTGTTCAGCCTGGAGAAGAGAAGGCTCCGGGGAGACCTTAGAGCCCCTTCCAGTATCTGAAGGGCAGCCACAGGAGAGCTGCAGAGGGACTTTTTACAAGGGCATGTAGTGATAGGACAGAGGGGGGATGTTTTTAAACTGGAAGAGGGGAGATTTAGCTGAGATATTAGGAAGAAATTTTTCATTCTGAGGGTGGTGAGCCCCTGGCGCAGGGTGCCCCGAGAAGCTGTGGCTGCCCCATCCCTGGAGGTGTTCCAGGCCAGGTTGGATGGGGCTTGGAGCACCCTGGGCTGGGGGGAGGTGTCCCTGCCCAGGGCAGGGGGGGTTGGAATAAGATGGTCTTCTAGGTCCTGTCCAACCCAAACCATTCTACAATTCTATGAAAATTTCAGCCATCACAGAACTAACCCATCATCTATTTAGTAAAAGCCCTAGTAGGAACCATGCAGGTAATAATTTTTCAGCCATTTTTGAAAATATCTTCATTTGAGACTGTGATCAGCACAATAACCAAAACACCAGAATATTATTTGCCACCAGTACATACACTTACCATGTTGTTCACAAACATTCTCTAGCTTGATGTGGAGAAATGTGCTGTATACCATTTTCAGACACATTGATCTGGTACAAAGCTTCTTTCACAAGTTATAAAAAAAAGCATTACCCGAATATATACTTTATCATAATTATAGTTTCTCTATCAGCAAGAATAACTAGAATCTGCCACATTGTTTACTTTAGCTAATGTCCGGATACAAAATCAAAGACTAGCCTGAAGAAAACTGCTATAACTTGGTTATCATGAAAAATAGTGCTGCTGTTCCCTAATAGTAATCAGCAGTTTTTACACTGAATTTACAGGAAATAGGTAGGTTCACAGAACACACATTTTGTACGTTATTGTCCTATGCACATTTTAAATAGAATTAATAATACAAAACAGGCACTAATATTAGCAAAATAAAAGGTCATAAAAAGAAGAATTAATACTCTTGATGAGATCTGTACAGATAATTGCTTTCTCAACTCACCTGTCACGCTGGTGGGAAAAAATATAATCAATAAACTAAAAAAAGATTTTTTTTATCCCCTTGTGAAAACAATGACATGAAATATTTTGTTTCAGGTTAAGTGAAACATTTAATATGAACCAAACTGTTTCATTCCCAACCACTACGGCATTTTTTATATCTTAAGAAAAAAAATAATATATACTGCAATTCTGTATTAGTCCAAGGCAACAAAAGAAAGACTCGAGGAACCGCCTGATGAGAGTATGGTTACCCAAAGTTCTGCGGGCTGAGAAACCATTGAGGTCAGAACATTTAGATTCAAATCAGTCTTGGGGCAGAAAGGAACTGAATTATCACCACCAACACAAGAATTCTCAGATTTTTTAAATATTCTGAACCCCCTTTTGTCCGGATTTCCCACGTCCTCAAAACACACGTATGTGTGCATCCCCACTTCATTCTAACCCCCGCAGTCCAGGCTCTACCCCCGCTCGCTCTCGCCAGCCCCTTAGACTGGTACTATCTATATTGTTGCTCTGCACTTAAATTTTTGCAAGTGACGAATCTCATCCTGTCCCGGTTCCCCTTTGCAGGGACAGACGATAATGTAGAACCTCACATCAACAAACCAGTGGTCTACCGCAAGGTTAAAGAGCCATTCTCCAAATAAATGACTATTTAAGCTTTTTAGACAAGTTCCAGCCATTCCAAAAGAAGGGGCTAAGCAGAAGTCAAATTTTCAGTACTCTGGGAAGATGGACAACGTTGATTCCACTGATTCTGAACGATGTTGATTCAGGCCTGGAAATGCAGCGCGTCTCTAACGTACTGCCTAGACGTGTGGGTAAAAGGGTAGGAAGAGATGCTTAACAGTTGTTTCAGAAACACTGAAACAGCTCGTTTCAGATACATGGGAGCAAAGCAACGCCATGCTTTCTTCCGCGAAGCCTTGCTTTATATTTAGCGCTCTTCGTTCACGTACCGTACTGGCGAAGATCCAAGCAGAGATTAGCTCCGTCCACTACGGTGGCGTTTCGGCAGATGGTCCACAGATTGAAGTACATGTAAACGGGCAGAGAAGTGAAAGCTGTAACGCCAAGCCAGGCCAACATAAAGATGTATGTCAGCATAATAAACTGCAGCAAAAGAGGGAAAAACAAAACCAGTGGTAAGTCAGAACTTAACCAATACTCCATTGCAGAAAAGGAACCACAGAGAAGTAACAAATGCATTCCTGACTGGTTTTGTCTGTTTCTGTCCTTATTTAAAGGATGGGTTTGGTCTAATAATCAACCCATGATCTGGTCAAAGGGAGTGATGGAACACTAACATGGTGTTTCTGAAGGACAAGCAGTTATGCTTCCACCAGTGCAAGCTTACTCCGCACTCCTGTCCCCCTCAGGTCCCGGACTGATGCACAGCACCACATCTGCAGTACAGACAGCTGCAGGCTTTGGGAAGCACTTCTCTCCTTCTTTCCCATCACCCCTGAGGTAAGGCAAGAGGCCACATGGTTGGGTTTTCCATGATCAATCATGATGCAAAAAATTCTAGTTAAACACTTCTTCATTCAAGCTTTGCTTTCTTTTAAAATCCGGGTCTTAATGAAAACAAGTCATTATCCATGGCTGCCACAGAATCATAGAACGGTTTGGGTTGGAAGGGACCTTAAAGATCATCCAAGTTCCCCCCCCCCTGCCATGGGCAGGGACACCTCCCACTAGAATCTCAATGCCAAATCCATTTTGTGTTTAACCAATGAGACAATATATTTGTCCTTTTGTTACTGCATTTAGACATATTTGGGGTCAGCACACAAGGGAATTCATCATTCAGAACAAACTGGGGCGCTTAATAAGAAACGCCTTAAATTACACGCTTTGCAACGTGTGTTCTCCAAAGGTACACATTTTCTTTTTTTATACTCTCAAGAGTAAAAGCAATCTGCTCGTCGGAGGCATTGAACTCCACTTGACGTCAGGGCCAGTAGTTATGCCGGCACACTTGGCTTCTGCAACCACACAAGCACGCCACGTTCCTGCTGTGCTGCTAACCTCAGAGGACTAGCAGAGACATCCACCAGTGACAAACCACCTTTTCATTCTGTGCTGTGGAAAGGATATGAAGATCCTACATGGTTAAACGCGGAAGATAAGTCAGCCTCTAAATGTTGAATCCAAATAGCCCCAAGATTTGACGGCTTCAGAAATGCTGATGAATCTAAACACACTACTGAAACAAAAATATTTCAGCACACTAACATTTTTCTAGCTGCTAACCACAGAGAAATATTGATACTGAGAATAAGAAAGAAGAGCTATTTTTGAAAGCTGAATAAGCTGGTCCACAGTCTGCTTCAAATTAAACCTTAAAGAGTAAGTAAAGGGAAAATGGAAGATATTTTCTAGCTATTTTTTAATGTAAGACCTCTCACATCGGATGATCAAGGAAAAAGCCTAATGTAAATACAGATTTTACTTATGGAAATCAAATAAGGTCAGAGTCAAAAGGGGTGTAAATGGTAGTAAAAATTTTTAGAGGGGTGGCTTGTCTGTGTGGACCTGATCAGGAAAAGCAATCCAAAACAACAAAGGGTTTGAAGTTTAGGTGAAGTACTTTTATTACTTTGAAGATACGGGATGGACATTCTCAAGCAATATTAAAGAGACCTTAATTTGATTTACTTTAACTCACTTCCAAAGAATATTAAATAACAGCCATTTTAATTCTGAGGAAGCGTATTTACATAGGGATTTAATGTAGTTTAATTAATCCAGTTTAAAATTCAATTCAGATTAATTTTCCTGAATGTCCCTAGGTAGATGAGACTTTCAGCAGTAGTTCGAAAAGCCGGAGAATTTATAGCATTAAAAATAATTATCAGAAGGATGCAGGAAAGTTAAAGATAAAGTGGAACAAAGAATAGAAGTATTCTGTTTAATCCCTTGGATATCTCCTTTCTATCCTTTTTAGTACTCAACATTTCAGCTTTATCCGCCAGTTTGTAAGCTATGAACCATTTTAACTTTTCCCTTAACATCAAACTGGTTTAAAAGGGAAACTGATGTGTCTAATTTATGTTTGAAGATTTTTGAAAATGTATTCATGCAGATGATGGCTGTCTTCCTTTCCAACTTTTCCCAAAACCACACTCAGTAGAAAATCAACTGATAAAACAGAGAAAGTGACAGCAAAGTCTATAGCAAATAGACAGCCTTGAACGTTACAGTAGACTTTTCTTTGTGTCAGTTGCTTTATATAGTGGAAATTCCATTCCATCTATTGCAAAGAAAGTAGTCAATACAAGTAAATACTGTTCTGTACACAGTCCTATTTATTTTTTCATTATTGCTCCTTTATTGTTTTCTTTTTCTTTCTCTCCATATTACAGCATTAAAGTTAATGAGACAACATCTGGTTCAACCCCAGGCACTCATTTACAAATAATTACTTGGAAAATTACTTGGAAATGTAGATTCACTTCAGGGCTATGAATTCCCAACTAAAATGCTACGTCTGATCTTAATTTATTCTCAAGCTGAAGAGTTGTACTCAATTTTTCTAAAGCAGGAGCAAGAAATAAGAAATAAGGCTCTCTGTGTGTCCTCAAAAGAGCCTTTAAATTCTCAGTTTACTATATTCTAGAAGTATTTTAAAAGTAAAGCAGCCTCCTAGCTTATATTCTATGAGTTTGCCAAAACCAGGTAAGCCCGAAGCCTTATTTTTGAGCCGCCTTCTAGAATTTTGAACTAAATATTATTTAATACATTTAGTACCTTTCTCGGTGTGGTACACGCATAATAATTTAATGGAGAACTAAATATTTTAGTTACATTACTGACCTGTAGTAACTGGTTTTAAGGCTGGGCTCCACACAGATTCGGGAATCTTCCTATTCTGTGATTACCCCCAAATAGAAGAAAAAGCTCAGCCTTACTACGAGCATTACAATTCCTACTTGATATCTTTTTATCTTCTGATCTGCAGTAGGGATGAAACGCTCTATAGCCTTGCTTACTTGAGAAGCTTGCTTAAAAACCTGTACTGAGATAATACAAAGCATTGGTATAGCAAAGAGGGGAAAAAAAACGAGTTTATTAGCCTCTAAAGAAAAATCTGCCTTGGGCACAGAATAAGAGCAGGAGAAATCTGTCAGATGATAGCTGCCGGGAGTCACAAGAGCTGCCTTCTTAGAGAGAATTGCCTGCTTGTTTATTGAAGGGATTCTCTTTTAAGAACATGAATCTGGTTGAGTATCTCAGAAAAAGTGAATCAAATGCTGTTTTCATTTTAAAAACATAGCGATTTTTATTTTTCCTCTTTCAGTCACTTTTAACTGAAGAGCCAGAGGCCAATGATATGCCCAAATTCATGTCATAACACCAAGAAGATGGGGCGGGGGGAGCGCGAATAGAGAAATTTCATTTGTTTCATGTAAAAATAACTACAATGTAAAAATCCATGTTAAATCACTTGTTAGCTATGAGTTATCCCTGGAAGCTGCTATCAGTGGTATCAGTGAAGCAAAGCACAAAAATGTGGTCCGGGCAATAAAACGCTTTCTGCTGTAGAGGCAGTAAAAAGCAAAAGGTTAACCTTGCACAAGTTATTAGTTTCTAGCAACAGGAGGTGTTAGCTTATAAATTCTTGTTATAATGGAATGACATTATGAATTTTATTTTTTTTTAAAACACAGGTGAAGGACTAAAGTATTTTTTTAGATCATTTTCTCTGCTATTACAGTCTTCCCTCTTTGCTCTAGAGACCTTACACGAAGTGCTTAAGGAGCCTGTTCGCTCCAGGAATTAAATTCAGAACTCAGTCTCCTGAGATTCAAAGGGATCTTTCTCCTTTGAAGTAGCATTCTGCTACGTGACAAGCCAAAGATTTATGAAATAGCAGTACAGCATCTTAAAGAGGTATCACAGTTTGTTCTTTAGTATGTTATGTATTGCGTTGGTAGTGAAAATTGCTTTCTCTGATCAGTTCAGTTTTCACTGTAAGAAGCCAAACACAAACCCAAAACAAACTATAAATGACAGTGAAAGTCATCTACCAAATCATGAAGATCAAAGTTCACTAACCGATATTCAGTTCACATTGGGAAAGAATAGCTCAAGTAAACAATTATTTGAAAAAAACCAAATCTTTAACCTTTGTAGTGGTTAACTTCTTGTACCAGCCCCATGGCTGGTAAAACCCTCTTGCCGGATTTTATAAGCTTTTCATTGCCAGTTATGGCTTTCCTGAATCTGACATTATTAAAGTAAGCAAACCATCAACCCTTCTGGAAAGAGTTTTTTTCATATAATCTGTTGTGCAGATAAATGTTGGGAAGTAGATACTCCAGAGCATGTCCTGAAATGGTGTGTATACAGCACAACGGCTTTCATGGTGGTCATAGCTGGTTGAAAGCCTCTTTCCACTGAAAACATTACCCAAATCTATCTGTTTTAATAAGATCAAGATTTCAGTTACCGCTTTCTTTTTAAAATTTATGGGTACTTGTCCCATGAAAAGCACATTCATTAAATTTCAAACACTGTTCTTCTTTTAGTTTTGTTATAAATATTTTAATACCCCTGAAGAACCATTGTATGACTGCTTCAGTGACCCTGGGGACAGAGACCGTGAAATCATATCTAAAAGGTACTGCTACTACAGAGATGGATTGAAACAGAAACAAAGTACACTCCAGTCGTTTCATTGAATGAGGACACTGCTGCTTACCACAAAAAAATAAAAATAAAAATAAAATGTAGAAACATAGCAAGAAGTTCAGAAGTGCCTGAATAAAACTTAACTCCGGAAAGCTCATGTTGCCAGGTAATTTTATCTTTGTTCCAAACCACTCAGTACTCACACGGACACTTCCTCTGAATGCAGTCATCTACTTATTTTATATGAACTCCCTGACATGAGCTCTCAACCCAGAGAGTTGTCAGATGACGTACACCTTGCTGTGTTTATATGTCATCTAGATTTATTATCCTATGACACACACACACAAAACTTCATTGTCTACTCTCAGCTCAATGATCTAAGAGGTGCCTTCCAAACCTCTTCGCAGGCTCAGAGATTCTCTTGGACAGTTTTTGCCAGAGATCAAGACTGCATCTACAGCGATCACGTACCTCCATCCTGCCAAAAGCCTCTTACGCTCCCCCGTGAAACCCTGCCAGTGCAGAACATCACCTGAAGATGAGCCCAGGAGGGGCCTGGCTGTCTCTAACTGGAATAACTGGGAGACACCCGCCCTCAGCAGTGCGTTGTGTAGTCCTGGTTCCCAACTGCACAGTAGAATAAAACCCTGCGTGTTAATTAATGGCAACTCAGAAGCATGAACAGGAAGATTTTTTTCAATTTCTTCCTGAATTGCCCTGTCTCTCTGACGTCACGTTCACATTCAATCTCCTATAGATTTGATTTCAATACTGATAAGAACGTATTTCGCTTTAGCGCTTTGCCCAGCTTTTAATTCATAAACGATCTTTGGCTTTCAAGCCTTCTGCCTCCGTCTTGGCCCTTTTTTCCTAGGAGAAATTCCTCTGACTTTATCGTACTGTCTCCTTACCCGGTGCACATTCTGCATAAACACATTTACATACTCTTTTTATTCATTGCAGCCACTGCATATTTTCTCAAATGCTGAACTTTGTCTCGGTGAAGTTGTACTGAGAGGGCACAGTTCTTTCTGCAGTTTACAAGAAGTCCGACTTAAAAGCACTACACGTGTTCCTACCTCAGACCTATTGTTTATTTGCATATTTTCTATTATGTAAGGTTCTGCCTGCCACCTTAGATCTATAGTCCGGACCCAGTAACCTCCTTTGATCAATACACTTTCATCAAAGATTAGTGTAAATATTAGGTATTTTGTTCCTGCTCACAGTCTGTATTCTTACCCTATAGCTGCTTAGTTCTTTTTACTTTTGGAAGGTTCAGAATTCATCCAACAGAATTTTGCAATTTTTGTATTTTTAAAGAAGAATCTCTACATAAATACTTCAACCTCTTCCCAACTTTTTTTTGCAACAGCATTTTAAATGTATAGTTCCCCATATGCAAATACTAAAGAATGGAAATGGAAACTTGCTGAGATCCTCTGGGAAGGATTTTAACATTGCAGAAGGCGAAACAGTCTTTGCTGTTTAATTAAAAATGTTAGGCTATCTAGAACCAGCAATACTATTATTTATTTAAATCTAAATAAATGTCATGGCCTCAAACCAGGACAATAAATCATAATTGTTTTTAAGTGGTCAAACGAGACATTGAAAAAATTATACAGATATCTTTGAACTCATTGATATATCATGCTTAATATGTTACAGATCATCCTTTGCCACCTAGCACACCTCTCTTGGTATTCATACCCTCTTCTTACATGCAGTATGAAATCTAAATACGTTTAAGAAATAGCGTTAACCAAATGGCCTCCTCTAACACTCTCGTGTCTGTGCTAACTGGCACCTCCTACATTTGTGCCTCATTCCTAAACAGAAGTAAAAGATGAAGCAAAATTATTTCAACTCATCTTATTTGCCATATAATGCTGCTGGAAGAAAAAGAATGATGTTCTGATATTACCGCTAAATGCACTATATATCATGTAAAATACACGCATACAAAGTCTTTTCCGCTTGGTCTAAAATGACTCTCATTGCTAACAATCACTTGTTGGACATTTATTATTGCCTCTACAAAACATGTTCATCCTATGTCTCTCCCTGACATACTATATTCCCAGGCACAGCTCCAAGAGTCCTGTTGAAACATGGATACATTTCACGCTATGCTATTACTGTCATGTGGTTGATTCTTCTTGGCTTGCATTCAAGTCAACTGTTTCAAGAGGGGGAAAAAAAAAAAGCCAATATTGGTCCAAATTTCTCTTCATAGTGGGACAGATTTCTTAGGTTTCCCTAATTGCAATTTGTCCACATACTAAATACTAGTTAATGTGACATTCCTTAGATTGTTAAAGTCTATTACCAGAAAATCCCTGAAAATTTAAATTTTGAAGCACCCATTTTATGGAACTGTTTTATTTGGGGTTTTTAAATGTTTTTCTTCTACAGACATTTTAGATGGTTGTAAAACTAATTTTGACAAAAATAAAAGCAATTCTTACTGTTACTTTCTGCTTTTCATCTGCACATTATTTTTTTTTTAATTTCCTTTAAATGTGTATTTCGAGGTTGAAATATTCTACGCATGAGGTCTATTGCTTTGTAAGTATTTAGATGCCTATAAAAAGCTTGTTTACTTTCTGATGTACTCTGAATTGATTTACTGGTAATGGTGGGGGAGGAGATTTTCACAGCTGTATCAGAAATACAAAAAGAAGATTCTCTGACAAATTGATTCATTTTTTTAAACTTTGCTTTGTAAACAAATCCATTCACTACCAGAACATACTCAGTTTGAAGAAGATGGCTTTGCATTGATGCAAGACTGGGTTTCCCCTGAAGATTTTATAATGAATCTTTTCAGTACTTCCTTATAAACCAATTATACTATTTTTTTTTGGTGAGTTATTTCTGAATCTTCTTTAGAATGTTGATGGCTTTTTAGCATACTGCTGCTTAAAGCTGTTAGCATTAGTTATTTTATATGACCTTCAGGAAAGACTATAATTTTTGTAGTCCAACAGGCTTCTGAAGTCCTACAGAGAGCGTTGGATCTTATCTGCTATTTAACAGCAGCAGAATTTCCTATTAAATTTTGTAATCTCCCAGACAGGAATTACTTTCCCAGACAGGAATTACTTTTTCTCAAAATGTATATGCTTATATTTTCACATTCTCAAAGTTTTCCTCCTCCTTTTGTTTTTCTTTTTGGTGGTGTTTCTAATACCTTGATGTCCTTTCTGGGAATACAGCTAAACTATTGGGTTTGTATTTAAATGTGATAACAGATAAATAATCTGGTTTAAAACCTGCTTTTTTAAAAAAATTGAGTCGATATCTTCATTAAATACTGCTTCTTCATGGGTTCTGCAGACCTTGCTCATGCCACATAACTATTCAATTCAAAGACATAAAATCTGAAAACCAATCAGTTCTATCGTGACCCACTCCCTGCCAACACAGGTAGGTCTTAGTGGTGAAATTTCCAGGTATTTTGCTTCCAAATTGCTGATAACCTATTTATAGAATAAAACCCGATCCGTACTCTGATGGTTTTCAGTGATGACAACTGTTCTATACACAGAAAAAGCTAACGCCCAGCTGGGAAAAGACCGCGCCATACAGATTGTTTACATTTTTCGCATTGCCAAGACCGTGATTTTTGTTCGGGAAGTTTGCACAGTCTATATTGGGGACCAAGAGAGTGAAGCTTAAACTAGAAAGCAGATATAAGACTCTTATAACTTCTCTAAACAGATGTGTCACTCAAATTAAATGCTTGGCTCTCAAAAATAAGAGCATGTGTTCTTTCCTGATTTTTCTTAAGGGGGTATGAGTAGCCTATGAGAGAATCAAGGGTAGGGACTCCCTTTCTCGTTTGCTGTCGTGCCAAGCAGTGAAAGTCAATAACACGGATTTTAATCAGCCAGGGGATCCTAAAAATGTGACTTTAAATGTTCAAGCTCTTTACCTGAAGTAAGTATTGATAAAAATACTCTGGTTTGCTAAGTTTAACCAGCAAAACTTGAATGCTAATCGTCACGCGTGTATAAAAGGATGCAAGCAGTGAGTGGGAAAATTTACAAGTTTCCCTCCTTCTTCCTGGGCACACAATACCAAAAAACATTTACAATGGTAACTATGAATTTATAAGGCATCAATAGGAAGATGCAGTTGATATGAAAACCAAAAAAGCCGTATACGGTTTCTGTGGATTTGGGGGATAGCAACTCCAAGTGGGAGAAATGAAAAAACGAGCAGGCTAGAAACCATCAGGAGCGGGTAAAAGACACATCTTTGACCGTAAAACTGTGAATTTATAGATAATGCCACTGACATTCACAGGTTTAAATAACTATAAAAAAGAGTAAGTGTCTAGATGCAGTGAAAAAGAATAAGGCAGCCAGCTAAGAACAAGGTTCAGGGGAAACTGTGATCATCTGAAAAGGCATTCAAGTTAAAACTGAGATTTCAGGATTACCTGAACCTGGGGGAAATAAAGCTATCGCACCTTGAACAATTTACGGTGGTTCATAACAGAAAGCTAAAGCCTGCGGAGAAAGTGGAACGGCTCCCAGAGCCGAGCACACTTTGGAGATGTATGACAGCACATTGTCAGAAAACAGTTTCATTAAAAAAATCTGCTTATTCACTGAGCTTACGTGCCAAGGAAAAATTCTGTCCTCGATGTGAAAGACACACTTACAGCACACTCTGAAGCAAAACCATTTCGTCCAGTTTATCAGCAACGATAGAAATTCTGTCAGTGAGCAGCAAGCCCGAGAGAAGCTGAGAAGCTGCTGGCGAGGCACGTTACAATGTCTGGCACACTCCGCTATTAAAAGAAGCAATGAAGACTGCAGTCAACAAAAGGGCCGTGTATAAAACACATGGCAAGTTATGTGAGAAGAGGAATGATCAGAGGAAAGAATGATTTTATAAGTGTGATATCCCCGAGTGAGAAAATCTGGAAGTCTAAAATAAAGAAAAACAAAACAACCCGGCCAGATTACAGAAATAAGACAGACCAAAAGCGCAGTCAGCATCCAGAAATATAGAACAAAACAATTTCTGAGCTCGCTGCAAAAGATTTCTAAAAGTATTTGCAAAGAGAGGGGGAAAATAAAGTAATGACTTCCCTTCTTCCTTCTTTCGAAGATACCGTATGTATATTAACAACGTAGTTGGGAGAGTAATGGCATAAAGATGAGGGATTATTTTAACCCCCCGGGTGAGTTCTGAAGTATTGCAAGGGCTTGTCTTGCCCTTCCTATTTCAAGAACAGGCACAGGAGATTACAAGGAACCCAGTCCTCTGAAAAGATTCCAACACTGGTCTAGTATCCTGAGATGACTTCCAGAAACCTATAAAATCATTAATAGGTTTTATTTTATTCCCTAACTCCATCAGGGGTTAGATAGCAAATGTTATTCACCCAAACTCCAGTTAAAGGGGCCAAGCAGGATATATCCTAATAAATTTAAATACTTGGCTGGTGTGCTTAATGTAAAAGAACCCACTCAAAGACTTGAGCGTTATTCTCTTTGCAGAAAAATTCAGCTCATCTGAGAAAGTCTCGCTAACCCTCTCTCTCCTTTAACTCCTGAAGGAGCCCTTCTCACGACAACCTTAACAATGTTCCTAGTTAGGGGAGACACATCTGTGTCGCAATATAGTCCCTCTGAAATTAACTTCTCCACCAGCTTCTGGGTCATTTGTGGCAATAATTCACGATTCTGGTTCTTAACTGTTCTGTCTGAAAGGTCGGACCCCCATATGAATCTCACCTTCCCCATTTCCCACATCAGTGTCTGAAACTACTGACAGCATTCACTACTTAACATTTATGGGGACAAGAGTTTTGTTAGATGCTTTCCTTATTTAAGATTGGGTTAAGGGATACTAAACCCAGAAGTACATCTGCTGTCTTGCAGAGAAGGTTTTTTACTTGTCGTAAATGAAGCAGCAGTGGTATGAAGCATTCTGCGCTCCTCGGATGCAGCAGTAGCCCATCAGAAGGAAGACCCCTCTGTCAGCTCAGCGTTTTGCCACTAGGATATCCAGACAGGGTATCTGATTTGCAGAAACGAGAGCTTCGTTTCTAGCATTCAGAAGTGATGCATCTGTTCTGGGTGGGAGAGCCACCTGAGCCTGCACGGAACTCTGGTCCTCCTGTTACACAAAGAACCAAAGGTCAACACGATGCAGTTTCACCACCTCGAGAATAACCCGTCTGGTACGGGCAAGATGTGGTCACAAGTTCACATCCCTTACAGATGGTTTTTCAAAACGTTTTGCAAAGCTTCCGTGGTTTTTCTTGCAAAATAAAACCTGGCAAAATTTTGGAAAGTTCAAGTTTTAGTTTAAGCACTCAAGAAGCACGGGTCAAATGGCATACAGGTATTCAGGTAGCCAAAATAATTTTCAAAGGCAGAAAAATCCCTTTCAGTCGTTAAAATAAAAGATTCCTCAATACTAAAGATGCAGACGATGTAACAGTCAATGCAACTTAGAATATAAAACATCTTCCTCTAGAGCTTTAACGTCTTTCTTTTAAAAGGTGAGATACAAAGAAATAGAAATACCACTGCCAGAATGAAATCTGTTTTCTGATGAAATGAAAAGAACTGCTTTCCCATTCCATGGCATAAAATTTTCATAAAAGTAAAACTTTTCGAGGAAAAAAGCCTCATTTATGTTTCTTTCTTCATTTTTTTAATCGACTCTGTATGCAGACCTTCTCAACCAAGGTGTAAATGAGGCTTTCCATGACGGAGCGAGCTGACTATAAATAGGAAGGGTATTAAATCGCAAATATACAAATAGTGTCACTGTTGGCTTCAGGCCTGTCTCCCATTCTTCACTAGTCACGCTGCAGCACAATTATATATAACTGTGTATTTAATTCTCTAAAAGCACGTTCAGGCATTGAAAAACGAAGACTGAGAACGCAGCCGTCCCTCCTCGAATGCGACTGGCATTGTTCTACCGCTTTTGTTTTACTTTTCACAGTAAATCAATTCCGAAAAGGCTGCCCAGGAGCCTCTCCGCAGGCACTTTCACAGGCCCTCTCCCATCCCAGGGGGAACGCTCCGCGGCAGCACCCGCACGACTTGCCTGCGAAGCCTCTGGACGCTCACATAGCCTGATAAATCAACGAGACAGTCACCGGGAAGGTTAGGTTGAGCTATTTCTTTTTCCATTACTTCAGGTGAAAAACATTCCGTTTGCCCGTGCGGGGCTAGAAAGCGAGGTAGGCAGAGAGAAGGAGGGGGGTCAGGGAGGGCGCGTGAAAAGTTTCTGTAGATGCTGGCTTTCTTTCTTAAAAGCCTGCTTTTCAAAGAGTATTTTGATAAGGAAAAAAAAAAAATGTTACTTTTCAGATTTCCAGTGAGAAATATCGCTTGACCATTCCAAGTTAAATGAGCTTTTCCTCCTGGAAACTTTTTGTTGATTTTTTTTTTCCCCTCCACTTTCCTTACAGGCTTAATCACAGACATAATAAATATGCTCATGCAAAATATTAATGAGAAGTAATTGGTGACAATGGTAAAGCAGAAGGACCGCATTTTCAGAGCTTAACGTGCTAAACTGGAATTTAGAAAGACATCAGCGAATTTGATGTGAAATCATAGCCACAATTGGCTTTTTACAAAGGTTTTTTGGTGTGGAGCCATTTTAGCCATTTTAATTCTTCAAAACAACAAATATCCTGTGTGTACTTTTCTCTTACTATGAAGGCATAGCTAAGAGAAACCCACTGTTTAGTCTTTGACAGTTTAGATTTTAATATTTACAAAATTTCTATCTCAAAAATTGTATACAAGGAAGCTTTCTTGCAACATGTAGCATCTGCCAATCCTCTTCCACAGCATCATCTCATCTCATGGCAACTGTACATAACAAAATTTATTACAGCAAATTTGCATAGCAATAGAAAAATCTGGGCTTGACACACAAGGATACTGATTAGGTTCAATTTACCTCTCCGGTCATCTTTTTGTTCTTCTTAGAACTTGTTTCTTCATATTATTGCATGATTTAAGGAACTGAATAAATTATAAACATACCGCTGCTGGACTGAAATATTTTCTAATTCCAAATGTGTTTTTATTCCTAAATGTAAACTGTTACTTGTCCCTTAAGAATTTTAAATACGAGACAATCAAAATAAACCTAGTCAAAAAAGGTCTCAAGTTTTAATTGACAAAAATGCTGTCTGTACTGTCTTACTCTCAAACCTCTACAGCACAGAAGCAAAAGCCAGAATAATAACCCAAAATAGCGCCAGACATTTGTATAGCAATCTTACTGATATATCCTCGGCGTAAGACAAGCAATCAAAGTGCAGATTTTTTTTCTTTTCCAGGGGAAAGAAAAAACTTCCACTAACTTCAAGAATAATAACAACGATGTATTGAACTCAAAATAACTGAGGGCTTATTTTAATTGTGATCATAAACAGTATACAGCCTTAACCTTAGCAGCAAAATGTGACACCCAAACATTACATATTACTGATGAGGAAAGTAAAATGCTGAAGGAATTCATTTAACGAATCATTAATAATGACACTGATATTAACCACAGAATAGATGCTTAACTGTTCATTTCTTCTAGACACGTACTACAGAATTACAGTTTATACTGCAAGGGCATGGCAACTGTGAGAGGATGCGGCATTGCTCTGCTGCAGCACTGAGGACAGGCATTTATGGGAGCTGTGAAGAAAAAAATACAACGTTCTGAAGAATTTGCCGCTCTGTACAGAATTTGAACTAGCTTAGTAGGTTCTCAGTGAATACTGATTAGAGATTTCTCTCCAGGAGATGAAAGCAGTGTTGGTATAAGCAACGGTGGTTCTTTATTTAAAATGTTCCCAGTCTTTATTTATATATTTCTTTAAAGGCTTTAAAACAATACTTAGTCAGAGTGCCAAAATCATATAATGACATTTGACAGGAAGAAAAGAAGAAAAGATGAAAAAGCAGCATTACTGTGGAGGATGTTACATCTACGCAGGGATGGCATAAACGCCGTATTCTCCAATTTCCAATGTGTTGATTATCTGTGTTCAGTTTAACCTTAAATGTCAGGATATCCAAAATACTACTTTTGATAGTCTTTAGTGTGACTGGAAGATATTCTCTGTTGCCTATATTTGTTCCTAGTCTGTACTGCAGTTTAATAAATGATGACATTTGTTGGAGTGTACAATGGGAAACCCTCACTGACTATTATTTTATATATCAGTTATTGCAAATATAGTATAACACTAGGTATACATTAACAGCCAGTTCTACTTGGCTGTATTTAATCATTTATTTTTCATCAGAAAATATGATTTGTTGATACTGCTGCTGTTTGCAGAAATCTCCAACTCCAACAGCGACCAAGTGTCCCGGCCTCTTCCCATAGATGCAGGAGAGTCAAATACCAAAAAAAGTTATTTGCTTACCTGATACTGAACA
The DNA here is from genome assembly GCA_013398815.1 of Ibidorhyncha struthersii. Lineage (NCBI taxonomy): Eukaryota > Metazoa > Chordata > Aves > Charadriiformes > Charadriidae > Ibidorhyncha > Ibidorhyncha struthersii. Next base: position 304,170 of record VZSZ01001682.1, on the reverse strand, counting down.
GAGATGTTAAAATAATCTCACTTCAAACAGTCAGCAATTTTAGTATGAGAAACCTCCGTTTAAGTCCCAGTACAAATCAGAATTTTTTGAATCTAGGATTTCCAGGGTCGTAAGTGAACGGTCTCTCCAAACTAGAGGTAACATAGGAGTAAATCATGGGCTGTTTGCCATTTAAAAATGAAACAAAAGCTGATGACAGGTCTCAGCTTGTCCCAAAGAGGAACAGGCAAGATTTCTAACATAACAGTGAAAATATTAGTAAGAAAAATATTTCTTGCCCAGTACCACTGAAGGCATTACACACTTTTAGTCCTCTCCCAAACAGCTTATGTTACTGAGAGAATAAGCTTTCCCATTCAACCGGTGGAATCATTTGCTCCTAAGTAGGAAGAATCACCTAGCGATTAACCAATATAAAGAACATTTCTAACACTCTGTTCTCCTTTGCTATAATTTTTAACGACTAAACTGAAGTATCAGAAAATATTAAAGGAACAAAAACCAAAAACCAGACATCACAAGGCATTAAAAATATACGAAACGTGTTGAGATTGTTGTAAGTACAAAAGCTTTCTTAACCACTTACCCAGGCACTGACACATCTGCCGCAAGTGGTGATTTTGAAATCCCCGTAGAGATCCTTGATGGCACCAGTTGTAAAGAATCCCTCCACCATCAGCAAAATGCCGTATACAAAGAAAGCAGCTGCTACGCCATATATCACATACTTGAAGATGTCAATCCTGTATAGGAACAGCAAAAATTATTTATCTGCATAAATATTTAAAGCTGACTCTGAAATTTCAGGGTGAGATAATCAGACCCGCTAAGCCTCAAAGTTTCTGCACTGGAGTCAGCTTAAGTGCTGATGTGCTACAATGGCAGCTGAAGCTGAGGACAGGAGTGAACTCTGGGACAAAATCGCATCGATGTAAGAAACAGTGGGCCACTTAATTTAATAAGATGTAAAAATGGATCTGTGTTGGTAAGACAGCACAGTTTGTCAGAATAATTTAAAAGTCAGTTAATTTTCATTTATTTACCCTCTGAATAAGGTGGCAAAGAAAAAAAGAAAAGAAAAAGGAAACAAGAATCTGACACATCTCCTGAGTAATGCATGGTATCCTGCACTTGGGTTATAGAAAAGGTATTTTGTCACAATCTTCCATAAACCCTTCTACATGTACAGGTAGTTCTCAAGCTGCAATGCCAATCTGTGCCATCTTCTCCTCATTATTATTTTTGCACTTACTCTGCAATGGGCAAAGTGTCTGACACAGAATAATGAGGCCGTCGAGAGAGATCCCTAACTTCAAACCAGAAACATGGTATTATGAAAGGAATAAGGTCAGATCATCTGGCCTTCTTCTATAATGGGGCTTTAAAAACATAATTTCACAGACCCAAAGATCAAGAAATGGATGGCTTACACTGTAACCAGTACAGCCCAAGAAGACTCAATTTATTACAAAGAAGATTACCTGCGTTGTCCTGGGGTTGTCCTGCCCAGCACTGTCCAGAAGACCCACAGTGGCTCAAGGAGGCTCTGACTCCTAAATGTTCTCTCAGGACCAGGGTTTATGAAAAGATGTTTGTAAGCCCCTGTCTGCTCTAATAGTTTGGTCTAAACTTGGAAATATTCCTAGTGACCATTGCCTTGGATCAGCAGGTTTCGATGTTTCCTGCTTGGACTTCCCAAAAAACTAGCCACAGTAAGCTTCCAGTTTATCAGTCTGAGGCAGTGGGAGTTGTGCAGCTCTTCAGAAAATGGCAATATGCAGATTTAAGACGTTAGTAAGTTCCAGTCATATGTAAGGTCAAGATAGCAACAGCTCATAACAAAGCAGGACCAAAAAAAACCCCGAGACCCACTGGGATCTGCAAGATTAATTTTGACATCTACCAAACAACTACCCAAACTGGATGTTTCTCAAGACATAAAGATTAATGCTTTTATTTTTTATGAAACGAAATACCTAATGACAACATTTCTTCAGGAACAGACTTTTCATCATCACCCAAAAGACAACTATCAATAACTGTTTTACACGTACACTACAATAACAAAGCTCAAAGCCCCATTAAAATACCTTTGGATGGAGTTTGGATGGTTTTCAAGAGATTCAAAGTCAGATTCAAGTTTAGAGTTGATATTTCAGATGTACGGATATGTCTACAATTTCACTGAGTGTATCTTAAACTTGCATTAGTCTCACAGAAATGCTATTAGACTTATGACCTGATTGGGGGTGGGCGAAGTATTTCAAATGAATGCTCTTGGCACCTATGGTAGCATTTTTCAGAAGGTGATAACTGAAGGGTTCTGGGAACGGGACAGGGTATGTTTTTCCCTAGAATTCCAATAACAAAGCCCTCTCAGCTTTCTTCTACTTCACTTTTTCTTGCATGCTTAAGTGAAAACTAGGGTAGATTGATATCTGTATGGAATAGATACATGAACTATTCAAAATGGAGAAACAAATTTAACGCTATAGGCAGTATTAGAAGATGCAAAGATGAAATTTATCTTAATACATACAATTGCTGATTACATTATAAAAATCCCATTTCCCTACTGTTATAGTAATTCAGCCAGTATAACACTGCTTTAAGAGGAAAATGATGTTTTGAGCCTATCTTGTCATTATTGATAAAAATAAACATACAAGAAACAAAGAAACAACAACTTTGTGACTATGCCGCAAGATCTCTTCCAATTCCTATGTTATATGCCTTATAAAAATGTGACCTCCATCAGTGGCTGAAGCATGGGAGCTCTGCCAGCATCAGCTCCTCACAGACCTGAGTGTGCTCGGTGCTGTAGAAATCACAGAATCCCAGAATGGTTTAGGGTGGAAGAGACCTTAAAGGCCATCTAGTTCCACCCCCCTGCCCTGGGCAGGGACACCTCCCCCCAGCCCGGGTTGCTCCCAGCCCCGTCCAACCTGGCCTGGAACACCTCCAGGGATGGGGCAGCCACAGCTTCTCGGGGCACCCTGCCCCAGGGGCTCACCACCCGCACAGTGAAAAAATCCCAAGCTAACATTGCCCTAAAGAGATTAAGGCTTTTGGGAAGTCCAAAGACTATTTCAGCCCTTGCAATAGCCCTTTAAACCATCTGTGCTGAGCCTCCCACTGAGCTGCTTGTATCAAAAAGGGTACTAAGAGAGCTCTGCTTTTTCCTCAGCCTTATGTGTAACTAAAGGAATAACTTTCACTGAAGCCTTCTACAAGGAAAAAATATATATAGTTACACATCAACCAAATATAGAAATCAATTTCTTCCTCATACACTCTCTACAGAGAGTAGTAGTAAAATCTCTACTGATCGGAGAAGAAATAGCCCGACTTACTCCTAGGAGAAAGGATCTTGTATAACGCAAAGAGCAAAAATATAAACAAAAATTGTGGAACAATCATGCAACGAGCTCTTTAAAAGTCAGACAGAATTGTAGTGCAATATAACTACATTTAGTCTGTGCTGTATTTAAAGAAAACATATTACAACAGTAATATTTTATAGATATATAGTTTTGAAGATAGTATTGGTATTAAATTATGCTGCAGCATCTAATAAATTCCACACAAACTTTGATTTTACAAGGAAATTAGAACAGATAATAAAGTCTAGGCCTTGTAAAAGGGAGATTGCCTTTCTTTAAAATAAAATGTGGTTCGTTGTGGATGAACTCAGGGAGATTAATTGCCATCTGTGTTTCAGCAAAGTCTCAAATGCTGCAGACAGAGCGTGAGAGCGAGCAGGGAGGTAGAAGGGAATGGCAGAAGGGGTGATGAACAGGAGCCAGCGGGCGAGGTGGGTAAGGACAAAGAAAACGGACAAGCAGAGCTCGCACTTGCGTAGGCTGGAATGGGAGGGAAGAGGTGGGTACGGAGCCAAGGAAGAAGAATCGAAATTATAAAGATAAATTCTGTACTCCTTGGGAAGATACACATTAGGTGAAGACAAAACCTACACTAAATGAGCAAAACAAAAAGAAACCATAGAATCATAGCATGGTCAGAGTTGGAAGGGACCATAAAGATCATCTCGTTCCAACCTCCCTGCCATGGGCAGGGACACCTCCCACCAGCCCAGGTTGCTCAAATCTTGCATACTTAGTCACTAAACGCAGAAGTCCTATGGATATTACACGAAGTCATTAAACATTTCTATTAAAAGGCAGTCAACGAAGATTGCAAAGATAATCCTCATTTTAAAAAATGTGCGTGGATCACGCAATCTCCACATGTTAACCTATGTTGGTGGGTAGAATAAGCTGAATGATTACCTAAAAGTAAATTAATTTTGAAAAACATCTTAAAACTAGTAAAAGCCTTTTTTTTTTTTTAACAGAATAATCTAAAACATATTTTGCATACTGTCTTAATCTTGTAGAGGCTCCATAGCTTCCAGATCTGATTTTCCTCACCATGCTATTTTCAGAAACGTTAAAAACACAAACATCGCTGTTTTCAATTTGTGATTTAAATCAAGCTGATCTTTCAATTTTTAGTTCCTTTTCTGCTGCTGGGTCATTAATTATTCCATATTAAGCGGACTTCCTAATTCATTAATCTGAATCTGGATTCTATCCAACAAGATGAGTATTAAAATAGCTTTAGAGCAAACACTTTCTTCCGCTGACAGAAGGTATTGATGGAAGCCATCAATGCTAACATCTCAACGAACAGGTTGTACCTGAGTACAGAGTAGACTATCCCAGCAGAGACAAGCCAGAGGCAAGTGAAAACACTCTCAGTGAGTCAGATCAGTGTTGCAGATTTCCTGCTGTGTATTTTCACGGTGCTTTGGCAAATTCAAGGATTAAAAAATGAAATAAATCAGCAAGCAATAAGATTAATTGTCAAATGATCGTGCCTACGTTTAGCAGACTTTTGCAAAAAGTGTGTTATAACAAATTAGTTATTTTTTTGTTGTTGAGACTCCTTCAGTCAACTGAGCTCATAATTATTACATCCTGTTTTGAAAGTATTTCAATATTCACAATTAGCTTCTGTTAACCATGCCTAGAAGTAATAATGTTTGAGCTTGAGGATCTAGTTGCTTCACTGGAGTAAACCGATACTGTTCCACAATAATAAACGGATTTACTACCCCAACAGATAAGCCAAGAATAACTGTTAAGATTAACCCTTTATATTTTATTGTGTGTCCTAAAAGGAACAGGAACCCTGAAGCATTTACACTATTCAGTCTAATCATGGTATACTCTCTACCCTCAATGCCGAAGGATGGTACTCAGCTAATGCACACCAATATGTATTTTTTTATCAAAATTACTAATATTGGTTCAGAACAATCTACAAACTAGCTAGGGATATTTTCCTTTAATTTGGTTAATATAGGAATGCACTGCAGCCGTTTGTTTGCAATTACCAGCGACAAAAAAAAACCACGACACATTAGTTTGCTCTGTGACATGTGATTCTCATGCTGCCCAGAAAAACTTTTTTATTCAAATAAATATGTGTACACTTCAGCCTGAACAAGAGATAAAAGTCTACTATTACAGAGGCTTTGGTTGGCCTAACCCACCACAGTACTAGGTATTTACCATGGAACGAGTTTTCCAGCATTTATAGTTCATCCTCACATTTCTCTTCCTGAATTTATAACGTAACTTCTCCAAATATAGATAATGCCATTCAGATACTACAGGTCCTGAATAGCACATAAATATCAGTAAATTCTACCTAGACTTTCTGAATGCAAGTAGATTCAGGAAATTATACCTATTTCCAAGCTAAAAGACACAATAAGAAAAACAAAATACCCAAGCTATCAAAGTACTAAAACTTTCGTTAGGGCATGTAGTGATAGAACGAGGGGAAATGACTTCAAACTGGAAGAGGGAAGATTTAGATTACATATTAGAAAGAAATTCTTCACTCTCAGAGTGGTGAGACAGTGTCCCAGGTTGCCCAGGGAAGCTGTGGCTGCCCCATCCCTGGAGGTGTTTCAGGCCAGGTTGGACGGGGCTTGGAGCAACCTGGGCTGGGGGGAGGTGTCCCTGCCCAGGGCAGGGGGGTTGGAAACAGATGATCTTCGAGGTCCCTTCCAACCTAAACCATTCCGGGATTCTGTGATTATCATAGCAGAATTCATAATTAACAATTGCTCTTTTTTTTTTATATCTGGCATAGACAATTTAGAAAGCTGAGAAATGCATGGCGTCACTAGCGTTGGGGTAGGCCAGTTTTGCCTTTTTTGCGAGGTTGGGTTTTTTTTTTCCTTGTGTCACAAGGGACTTTGAGGAGTTGATGTTCACATCTAGAATGCACAATAATCTCCATTAGTCTGTAAAATAGCAACGTTTGCTGGTCTCCACACTGATCCTCTTGCCCTCCGAGGGACTGACCCTGAGAGGCAGCCTGCCCCCTCCAGCTAGCTCAAGCTTGCAGAAACAGTTCTATTTTTTGTTTCTATCTATTTTTTGAAGACAGACAAGACGTAAGGGGATGTTTGCAAGCAAGAAGGTTTGTTTAGGGTATGCAGAAGCCATGTCCCATGGAAGTTTTTAAAAGAGGTGCTCAGGCTGTCCTGCAAACCAGCTGGGAACAGCTTCTTGGTGTAAGTTCATGACATTATTCACTTGAGCAGTTTGAGCAAAGATGATGTTCTACCATGAAGCACAGGGGAATTGCTAGCATAGGAAACAAGCAAAGGCAGACTTCAGAAGGAAAAGATGCAGCCCGCAGGGAGAAAGAAGGATTTACTAATAATCCTGTGCTACCTGCAAAGTAAGACCAAAAAACTCCAGGTAACGACACAAATGAAGTAAAAGAAACTGAAAATGTCCTCACTGTGGAGAACAGAAAAACGAAACTAGTAAGAAAATGCCAGCATAGGTCCATGAGGGATTTTTCTAAGAGGAGGTTAATACAAAGTCTAAACTTCTAAATTTTAGGTGGAAATAAAACAAAACTGGAGTACAGAATGCTCAATTAAAGCTTGACAGGAAATCGTAAAAGGAGAAAGGATTAACAACAGACAAAGGACAAGACCAACAAAGACCTAAAAGTATTTTTTATTCAAGTAGAAATAAAACATAAAAAGAAATCAGAATCTAAGGATTCTGTATTTCTGGAAGAAATTTTGTACGTAATCACACAAATCATTTGCTCAATTATATGAATTATATAAAGAAGAGGTCATCATAATGTAACATCTGAGTTACACTCACATTCTGCGAGGGCCAGATTTTGTTATTCTACTCTGAACATCAGCTGATATGCCATGAGATCCCATTGATTTTAAGAGATTAATTTGTGGCGTACAACCCACTATAGGCATGCAGAATACAACCCTAAACCATCATCCTCTAAAAGTTTGACAGTTGCTTCCTTCCTAGGAATGGGACAGTTGAGCTGAGATTTCATGGAGCACCTCTAAAAGCGGTAGGGAATTCACAAGCTAATGGAAGAGGAGCAAGAGCAGTGCACACCGCATTTCTGCCCTGGGAATCTTGTCACTTTCTTGGAACAGGAAAGGATCCAGCATAAGAATTTAAATAATCATGAAACGTTTGAGTCCAAACCACAAAATTCTGACTATGACATATGGATGAGGCTGCTTCTCAAAGTTGTTTCTGATTAATCCAGGCTCGTTCTGTCTGCTCACCTCTAGCAAGATGACTTTCTCAGACACATTTTTAAAGATGCTAATTACAGAAGGAATCTGGAGCCCTCTTTGCCTGAAGAAGGCCAAAAAAAGATTGGAATTAGTGCACAGTAATGTGCAGATGTCTGGCAAAGTTACGTGATGGTGTTGTGCACTACATATACTGAATTCCCAGGCAACTTTCCATAGCAATAAAGAGTGAAATGGTGGCAAAAGCATATCACCTGATTTGTAAGTATTTCATTATTACAAATGTAAACTTGGAGTCACACACAGTAAATACTGATAGCGTAAGACTGACGACCTGAGAGTAAAACTCCAGATTAGGACGATAAGAGTTAATTTTACCCTTTTGAGATGTCCTGCGGAACGGCCAGTTATCTTAGCTTTGCATGGCACACGAAGCAAGATTTAGCAATGTGTATATTAAAAAGGAATACATGCTTTCCTTTTTACATGTTTGTAAAGTAAACTAAGCCGAAAAGGAAATAAAGGCACTTAAAAGGGAAAAAGATATTTCCTAGGAAGATGAATCACAGGCTGAGAAAGGTCAATTGCAAATGCTTCAAGTCACAGGCACACAGTGATTAGAGCCAACCTAAAATTCCAGACAACCAAGAAAGAGAGCTGCTTCACGCAGTAATAAATAATACTGCAGTCTGCCTAAAGCTAGTGGACTGTATCTGCAGAGATGAAGACAGAAAAATTCTTTGTGCAAGGTCATTCTGCTGTTACTCACATGCGCTGCTATGAATTTCCTTATTGAATTATTTCATTAAATGAGGACCACGTTTTTGCAGGTACCTCCCAAATCCTAAATTTTATTTACCTAGCTCCTTCCTGGTTTTGCTTTTAACAGAATACAGAGCACTAGGCTACAGAATGCAGCTGAGCAGGTAGTAAATGTGACTCTTCAGCACTGTATAATCTCGCAAAGGCCATAGTCTCAGGTGCTGGCATGTTTTGTCAGATTTGGTGCACCTATCAAATGATACTGGATGGAAAATCATAGAATCATAGAATCGTTAAGGTTGGAAGGGACCTTTAAGATCATCCAGTCCAACCATTAACCTGACCTGACAAAACCACTTCTAAACCATATCCCCAAGTACCACGTCTGCCCTTTTTTCAAACACCTCCAGGGATGGCGCATCCACCACCTCCCCGGGCAGCCTATTCCAGTGCTGGATAACCCTTGCAGGGAAAAAATTTTTCCTAATATCCAACCTAAACCTCCCCTGGCTTCACTTGAACCCATTTCCTCTC
>VZSZ01001682.1:266909-295006 GCA_013398815.1 Ibidorhyncha struthersii | reverse complement strand
ACTGCCGGCTCATATTCAGCCGCTGTCCACCAACACCCCCAGGGCCTTCTCCGCCGGGCAGCTTTCCAGCCACTCTGCCCCAAGCCTGTAGCGTCCATGGGGTTGGTGTGACCCAAGGGCAGGACCCGGCACTTGGCCTTGTTGAACCTCATACCGTTGGCCTCGGCCCATGGGTCCAGCCTGTCCAGATCTCTCTGGAGAGCCATCCTACCCTCAAGCAGATCAACACGCCCGCCTAGCTTAGTGTCATCTGCAAACTTACTATGTTCTCCATCTAATCTTCAATATGCTCTATTGGTCCAGTTTTACTTATGTGTGACTGAAATTTCAATTTCATTCCAGTGAAATAGAAACTGTTCTCCTTAAGTAAACTGCATTTTTTAAAAATGAAAGATGCATCCTTCAATGATACCCTGCTCTCTCTGGTGGTTCCTCTCAAATTATAACACATAGACAAGAGACACGGGCCAAAGTCGGGCCTTCCTTGCAGAGACAAGTTCCTTCTTCTACATATGGTCAGAATCCAGGTACAGGAACTCAGAGAGTGCTATTAGTGGGAATTTTCATTAGCCCAGTTAGAAGTCTTTTTACCACTGAGCTCAGGGGAAAAAAAGCTTTCACCTTACAGCACTGGGGATTAGCATATTGGCACAGGAATGGATTTTTGCACTTGTTTTAAGCAAGTCCCGCAGCTGTCCCCACTTATTGAGATACGGTTTGCTTCATGTTTTTCAGAATGCGCAACGCAGATCCCTTTCCAATTCAGCTAAATGAGAAGTATGCTCCAGGAGTGCTCCTACTGCGCTCCAGCCGCTAATGGATGTTCAGTCCATCGTATCAGGCAAGACTCAGTCCAAAATAAGCCCCTGAAAGTAATACTCTATGAACAGCAAGTTATTAGGGCCAAGTATTTAGGTCTACCGCTCAGTTTCTATTGTATCAATGCTGCTTTCTAATGTATATGTAGTCATATCCCTCCTCCGCTTAACTCCAGATGACATCTTCAGCGCTTGCATCTCAAACCCACCAAGTGAGCAGGCTGGCTGTAGATTTCAAAAGAGGGTTTGAGTAAGGCATTTCTCAGCCCGCTGCTTCCCGTTTTCCACAGCCCAAGTTGGTTATCAGCCTACGCGGCACACACAGTAGACACGCAGTATTCCATGTCTAACGAGGGTTTCTACGACACTGAGGTGAAATAAGATTCACTGACAATTATTTGCTGTCACAGACGAAACTACACTTACCACTTATCAAAGTAGTAATATTCGGGGATTTTAAGGATAGTTTCCAAGCGTTGAATTTGCAAAATATTTTGTAATAAAATGTTTTTGCTGGTACTTAAAACTTTTTTTCAGATACTTTTAGAGGTGTTGAATTGACCTAACGCAACAATAAAATCTATTATCTAAAAACAAATATACTTTTAAGGCAGCACACTTTAAAACTAATTATTTTATATATGAAACTATCATTTCATAAAAACCTTTTAACGCCAATTTTAAAGAAGCTAAATTTTTAGATCACACTCCCTAGATACTATATTAATTTGCTATATAAAGGAATATAAACTCTTGTTTAAATAACAACTTGGATACTATTACATAATGAGGAGTGTGAAAACAATCCTTACCCAAAGGCAGTATACCCCTCCAAAAAGGCAGTATATCTCTCAAATAACTGCACACGCCTGGACGCCAACCACAGGCAGGCATCCCACTAGTTTGGTACATGCAAACTGTGTACATCCCCACTTATTTCCCGTCTCTTCTTCCTGCTCCCAGGCTCAGGTAGCTGAATCGGTGCCCCGAGGAACATTCTCCTTACAGAACCCGTGGGGTCGTCTGCAGGATGGTTGCTGTTTCCAGACATCCTATGACACAGACTCGCATGACTTAGCAATTGCCAGTCTTCATGCAGAGCCTTACATGTTTTGCTTCCCATAATAGGAATAGTATTTAAAACATAATTTAAGTTCAAATTTAAAGAACGCGAAGCTTTTATAAGAGAACAAACATGTATAGGGAAAACTAGGTTAGTACTATTGCACAGTAAGTAGAGGACTAAAGCAGAACCATCACATAATCTATTGCAAATACTTATAAATACCATATTTCATATCAGCTAGCCTTTACTACAGGTCTCATTGTAATACCTTTCACAGTATTGCATTAATATTAACAACAACGATAACATTTTTAGTGGTACCAATATTTAACTTGTGACAGCTGCAAAGCCAACAAAAAGAAAGAAGAGCAGAAGAGCAGAATAACATCCATTCATCTACCTCTCAAAACACTGGTTCCAAACACTGAGGGGAGGTATGAAAGCTTCTATGTGAGCTCTTATGCTTTTCCTCAAAACAAACAGTTGCACATATATGTGTATATTACTAAATAATATCCTTTTAATAAACAATGACTGTACACTGACTAACAGAGAGGTTATCAGCAAGCATCAAACTTGGACACAACAGCATCTGAAACACGGGCTTCTGCATTTTGAAAGGAAGGAAGTTTTTAGCTGTAGGAAGGTGGCTCCAGTAGAGTGTCTGTGGCACTTCCAACAGAGAAGATAGTGACAACAGATTTACAGACTGGAACTTCATTTAGTTTACTATTTGGTTTCACACCTTTAAAAGGAAGTGAATTTACAATGACCTGAATTAGCTCTGACTGTAGTAGGAAAATGCTGTTAACGTTTCTATCAGGAAGATTTCTTCATTTTCCACTGTAAGACTGTGATTCCCTTGTTTCATGGCCTATATATCACAAGCATGTGACAGATGGCACTAGCTGGCCTTGCATACTAAAAAGAAAGAACTGTGAAAAGATGCTGTTGGGAAGTACACCAAACATACCTTGTGCTGCTGATTTCATAGAACCATAGAACGGTTTGGGTTGGAAGGGACCTTTAAAGGCCATCTAGTCCAACCCCCTTGCCACGAGCAGGGACAGCTTCAACTGGACCAGGTTGCTCAGAGCCCCGTCCAACCTGGCCTGGAATGCTTCCAGGGATGGCGCATCAACCACCTCTTGGGACAACCTGGGCTGAGGGGCTCTCACCACCCTCAGAGTAAAGAATTTCTTCCTCATATCTAGTCTAAATCTACTCTTTTAGTTTAAAGCAATTATCCTTTGTCCTATCGTAACAGGCCCTGCTACAATGTTTGTCCCCATCTTTCCTGTAGGCCCCCTTTAAGCACCAGAAGGTCACAATAAGTTCTTCCCAGACCCTTTCTTCTCCAGGCTGAGTGACCCCAACCCTCTCAGCCTGTCCTCCCAGCAGAGGGGCTCCAGCCCTCTGATCATCTTCGTGGCCTCCTCTGGACCCGCTCCAACAGGTCCATGTCCTTCTGATGCTGGGGGTCCCAAAGCTGGAGGCAGCACTGCAGGGGGGTCTCCCCAGAGTGGAGCAGAGGGGCAGAATCCCCCCCCTCGCCCTGCTGGCCACGCTGCTGGGGATGCAGCCCAGGATGCCAGCGCACATTGCCAGCTCACGTCCAGCTTTTCACCCACCAGTACCCCCCCAGGTCCTTCTCGGCAGGGCTGTTCTCCATCCCTTCATCCTGCAGCCTGTAATAATACCAGGGATTGCCCCAACCCACGTGCAGGACCCTGCATTTGGCCTCATGAGGTTCATGTGCCCACTTCTCGAGCCTGTCCAGGTCCCTCAGGTCTGTAAAATGCACCACTCAGCTTGGTGTTGTCGGCAAACTTGCTGAGGGTGCACTCAATCCCACTGTCTACATCACTGATAAAGACAGTGAACAGCACTGGTCCCAGTATGGACCCCTGAGGGACACCACTTGTCACCAACCTCCATCTAGACATCAAGCCATGGACAACTACTCACTGGACACGAGAGAGTATTCCTCATCCACCGAACTGTCCACCCATCAAATCCATACCTCTCCCAATGGCCTTACAGAAGTCCAGATAGACAATGTCTGCAGCTCTTCCCTTGTCCACTGATGTAGTCACTCCATCACGGAAGGCCACTAGGTTGGTCAGGCAGGACTTGCCCTTGGTGAAGCCATGCTGGTTGTCCTAAATCACCTCCCTGTCCTCCACCTGCCTTAGTATAGCTTGTGGGAGGACCTGTTCCATGATCTTTCCAGGCACAGAGGTGAGGCTGACAGGTCAGTAGTTCCCAGGGTCCTCCTTTCTACCCTTTTTAAAAAATGGGCACAATGTTTCCCTTTTTCCAGTCACCGGGGACTTCACCTGACTGCCACGACTTTTCAAATGCCATGGAGAGTGGCTTGGCACTTTCCCCAAAACACATCTTCTGGAAATTGTCCCAAACACCAGAAAAATATAAAAAAGCAGCTCATACAATACATGTTTGATAATCATACATCTACTTCTGCTGACCAGAATCTTGCTAAAATCAGTGATGAAGTAAGCAACTCTGGTTATACCCAGTATTTTGCAGATATAGTGTTCACTGCAGTTTGGTAAGTTATTAGAAGAATGACTGAATATCACATTTGTCTCGAGCAGATTACTCGGTTTCAGTGAAGTTTACAGAGCCGTTAAATTGACAAAGTCGGCAACATAAACCATTCTCCTCTTCCAGTTAAATATCATAAAGGCAGTTTGCAGAATGATTTAAACCACCACAGTTATTTTTTTAGCGTCCCTTTGAATTGCAAGGAACTAAAATAACTGCTCTACATCCACTGAAGGAATCCACATCCCAGACAACAGTTTATGATTTCTGTATTTTAAATCCCCAGAGAGGCGTTTCTTCACTTGGCGGGGGTGGGGGTGGGGGAAGCAGCTACTGTTAGGGCAGCGATAATGTTGATAGTGAAGAAGTTTGGGACTAGAGGGAACAAAGCTTCCCAAAAGTGATTCAGAAAGCAGTATCATTAGCGGTTAGTCCCAGTGAAAAGGTCACTCATTGATAGTTCCAAATGTTTTTTATAACCACCCAATTTATTTAAGGTTCATGGAATCAGAAACGACTGTGTAGAAAAAGTCTACCTCATCCAGCTTTGTGATTTTTGAGGACATGCTCTCTCCATGAGGAATACCTGTCTGTACAGTATGTGTTCTCCTGAATTTGAATACATTTGATTTATTTAAGTTCTCAAGTTTAGAGACAGTTTAGAGTACCTGTTTTACCTGTGTCAACCTGAAGAAATTCCCGAGGCCAGGCAGGGACAGTCAGGGCTGTTGATGCCCTCAGGGACATTGCCACAGAGATTTCTGAATGGCTTTGTTGGATTTAGGCACTTTGGCTTTTATTTTAGGCACTTAACGAGTGTTTCAGATCTTGTTGATGCCCTCTTTATGCCCTCTACAGGGGTCTGCTGCTTCTTTTAAATTGCAGTGAGCAGCTGTGTTGACAAAGATAGAAGATGCAGGGTGACATGTGAGTTGTGTTATTGGAGTTCAGAACAGAGATGCACAGTTAAAAAAAAACCTTATCTCTTACCACCCGCATAAGTAGCTCTCAGATAGGGATTGATCTTTATTCTGAATGACATTTGAAATCCACTGCGCTAATAAAAATACAGACGAAAACCATAAGCGCGATTAACCAGAATCTAACACACTTTCGCTCCAGTGCAGCATCTGCCTGGCACGTTTGTCACAGCAGGGCAGACTCCAGGTCAGCCTGAGCCCCTTCACACCACTACAAGCATTAAGAGCCAAAATGTCTTAAATAACCTTAAAAAAAATATAATTTAGTAGGGCACATGACTACATTTTTTTTTTTGTTAATGTTTATTATTTCTAATCAGAACAGTAAACAATTAGGTTTTATTTCCATTTCAATACGTATAGTTTTAAGAATGTAGGCACTGCACTGTTTGTTTCTACCATCATAATTTTTCTTTCTGCTTTTTGGCTTTTCAAAGCAATGTAATTACGATCAGGCTTTTGTACTATCAACTGTTAATCAATAGTTGCGACAAAATATTAAGCATTTCTTCTTCCTACAAAATTATTTTAAAAAGCAGAGTAATATGAACTTCAGCAGGTGGAAAATTAACGTGTGCAAATTTCTTTGAGAATCACACACTTTACCCAGTTAAAAGCAATGGCTCATTTGCTTTCAGTCAAAATATTTGCCCCTCCTCCCTTTAACACATAACTTTAGAGACATCTTTCACAACTGAATAAACTGAAATTTCAATTCCAGTAGGTCTGCCAAGGAAAGAACTGGGTTTAGTATACTTTTAAGTAAACAATAAACAAACAAAACAAAAAGCTACTAGCTTAGCCAAACCATCACATGCCAAGAAAAAAAAAAATAAATCACCTTTACAGTTCCTTAATCATTTCTAGTGAATTATATGCATTTGAACTGTGGTTCCTGACTGATATTTTCACTTAAGTATTTGACAGAGGGAAGCTGGAAAACTTGCTGTGAAGAGAAAGCATCGATTTGTGGCTGTTCTGCACTAATGGCTTTCTAGGGACTAATAAAATAAGTTAGAGCCTAATAAAATGACTGATCTCTCATTCAGGATAACAATGAACCTTAGCCGCCAAGTCAAGTCAGACCCATTATTCTAAACGACAAGCCGAAAAAGGCAAAGCAGAAGTCACATACTTCCCACCAACCCGATATATTATTATACAAGAACATGTACATTCCTCGGTCCAAAGAAGAAACTTGGATACAGCACAGCAGTGACATACTTGTCTGGTGCACCTTCCCTTCTGGCTACTAATTCCACAAACAATAGAGCTAACGTTGACAGAGAAGCTTTGGAAAGGGTGTTGATAATACAGCACTAAACAAGTTAAAAAAGAGTTAAGATTCTGTTTCTAGCTATCATTAAAACAGTGGGACCAGGTCAGATCAAATATATATCTTGTCCATTTTCCTGTCTCAAAAGATGAATATAAAAAAGTAAGAGCAGGCAAGTCGATAGGATAACCCCAACACTGTTCTAGCTTCTGGGCCTTCCTGAGCTGGATAAGGCTGTATGCCATTAGAAACCATCAATGGATTTGTCTTTCAAGATTATCCAATCTTCCCTTGAACCCATACAAGCTTTTGGCATCCACAATATGAAACTAACTTCACTGGTCTGCTCCACAACAGCTGAAGAACCATCACTTGTTCCTTCTGAACCTGGTGCCTCACAGTTTCCTCTGATACCTCAAACTTCTTGTACTGGAAGATACAGACAATCCAGCCTTGCGCACCGTATTCATAACCGCGATTTGAGTTCAGAATTCATAACCTCTCGCCCAACAGCTCTTAATCACTCTCTTTCTAGATTGAAGAGTTCTACTATACTCCATTTTTAACCATAGAGCCTCTGTTCTCTAACTCTAATCATCCTTTTTTGCTTTCTTTGGGGCACCAATATTGTACACAGCATTAATGATATGGACGAATGTTGGATTTATACAATGGCATAAGCATGTTCTCTGTTTCTCTATGATTTTCCCAGTAGTTCCCGGAACTTGACTTGCTTTTTGACCACTGCTAAGCACCGAGCTGCCATTGTCATGGAACTATCCAACATAAGGGGTCAATGTTTTGATGGCTGATCAAATCACTTCACTTCTGCAAGAAACGTTCATGAAAGAACAGGCTTACAGATTTGAGGACAGGATTCTTCAGCTTTAGTTACGACCATTAGCAGTCAGATAAGAATCAGGATTTCAAATATCTAAGGAAGCCAAGAAGAAAGCCAAACAAAATGAAGGCCTCCCAGAAATAGGTTTTCAGGAGTAGCAAAGCATGAAACCTTCAAAACAGATGAATTCAGAAAAAAAAACAGAGGAAAGAGAGTTTTGACATTTCAGGTCTCAGGGTTCTGCAAAACTCTTCAGTTACTACTTTACTGCATTTATTCCCAGAACTAATCTGTTACTTGCAACACACTCTTGCTTTATCTATTTAGAATATAGGGATGTTATTTGTTGGGGCGGGGGGGGGGGGGGTGTTTTTTACACATTTCAGCAAAGAAATTATCACAGGAGAAAAAGGATAAAAGCAAGCACGTATGGAACAGTTTCATCAATATAATATGAAGCAATGTTTAGTAATAAATGAAATTATAACTATGGGGTATTAAACAGCATTACAAATTGCTTGTAAATAGCAAAAATACCAGCTCTGTCAAAACTTCATATGCTGAGCTTATCCAAATAATTCTTCCTATGATTTTCATTACAACACTTTTTCTTGCATCAACTTTATATCCCCTGTAGAATTTTTAGGGGTTTAACAGGAAAGAATTAAAAGAAAGTAATAACTTACATGGTAAAGACATCAATAACATCTCCTGCAGCTCTTGTCATCTCAAAGTAGGTTTGCAGAATGTTGACGGTTCCTGAAAGTGCTTCATGTCCACAGCCACAGAACAGCGCGACTCCAGCATACAGCAGGATGGTGGCAATCAAAGATGCATAGGGAATACCTCCCAGGCATTTGATGCAACACTCAAAGCACCCTGCAAGAAAAGGAAGTGGTGTGTTAATATATTATATCAAGAAAGCAAAAAAAAAAAAAGCTTTTACTCTGAAGAAACACTTCTGAAAATTGAAGACTGCAGGCCAAAGAGAGATTAGGTCAAGTACAACAACCCATAACGTCAGAAAATCCGTGAAAGGACACAGGTTAATTCAACTTCTGAGTTTTCCCAGTTGCTACTTGACCTATTAAATGTAGACATGCCATCTGATTAACATGAAATGTTAAACAGTTAATTCCTTGTACAGTTTCATGTTTTTATTCAGAGCAGGTTACAATGTCAATCCCAGGTTTTACCTATATCCACAATTCCTGTTGCTCACCTAGCGGATTACTGAGAAGGATCCTCAATAACAGGAAAATCACAGAAAGAAGAGATCCAAGTTCAAGTCCTTCCATCGCCACAGATTTATTCCATTTTTTCATCTGTACAGTGCTGACAAGAGAATTGCTCCTGCCCACAGCACCAGTTCTTTATGCATCACTCAAGTACCTCACAAGAATAAATGAAGATATCCACTAAAAAGGCACAGAATTACAAACAATTATAGAAGCTGAATTTTCTCTCAACATATTTCACCCTGTGCAATGTTTCTTAAGTGAGGGCAATTGCTCTTGAGTTACAGAAGGCCAAACTTTTGTCCAGCCATCAGAGTGTCTAAGCGATGCCCAGTTCCCCAACAAACCCTTTCTCCAGCAAGGGTGCTCACGTGTCTGGCATCGCCTTGCCTAGTTCGTCAAGTAGGTTCATGAATGCAGCACCTTTGACTCTCCCGAATCTCACCGCTCCCATAAGGACCCTCACGCCCTGTAGAGCCCTTCCTGTTGCCTTCTGGCAGGACAGGGAAGGCAGGAGCCACTGGCTGAGGGAGGGCAAACATGCATTGACTCAGCAGCCAGAAGTTTTGTTTTCTCCTAAGCATTATCTGTTTATGCCACAAAGGATTTGGATAGAAAACAGCGTAAGGCCCATAAATTTTAAATACTTACCGAATCATAGAATCATCTGGGTTGGAAGGGACCTTTAAGATCATCAAGTCCAACCATCAACCTAGCACTGCCAAACCCACCACTAACCCATGTCCCTCAGCACCACGTCTGCCCGTCTTTTAAACACCTCCAGGGACGGCGACTCCACCACTGCCCTGGGCAGCCTGTGCCAGTGCTTGACAACCCTTTCTGTGAAGAAATTTTTCCTAATCTCCAATCTAGACCTCCCCTGGCGCAACCTGAGGCCGTTTCCTCTTGTCCTATCGCCTGTATGTGGGAGAAGGGACTGACCCCCACCTGGCTACACCCTCCTTTCAGGGAGCTTATAAACAATAGCCAATTAAAAAGTACTTATAAGATGTTCAGCAGGTGTGAATCAATATATTTTAACGTGCTCCAGAAGCTTTAGGCTATGTTAAATCACAGGAATGCTAGAGATATATTAAAAGAAAAAAAAAAGGCACAAAGAAGCCATTCGTCAAAGGAAGTATGTCTACTTTTCTCAAAGTGCATGTAACCTCTACACGTAATTTTGCATTTTGTCCTTTAAGTTAGTAAGTTCGTATTTCCTTTAGCCTGGGTAACCAAAGTAGTAATTTCCTCTGTCTGTTCAAACAGTCATTTTCTGCTTTTAATGAACAAATATCAATCTGTCGTATACATGTGTTTAGCAGCTATTTATACACACGATTTTCTGGAGAGAACAGCTTAAGCCATTTTCCAATGTACACACATTTTAGTTAAATAGAAAACTCTATTAGTATTTTGTAAATATAGGTACTATGAAAGGCAGTATTTAAACTACTGGGTAATTCCTGTAAGAAAAATATTAATGAATATACTAAACATGTACAAAACAAACAGACTTCAAAAAGTGGGGTAATTCCAAACTATGCATACTAGTTGTATAAAAACACAAAGAAAGATATAGCTTGAGACTACTTTTGTTTAAGGACAAATTACTATATCACAGCCAACTGTAAAATACCAAAAATAAAATGTACAAATTCATCTACTCAAACTGCTGCCAAATTCTTACTAAGTAGCCTTCTGTACAAGTGACCCACCTCCAGCAGCCATCACAGCCATGCGTGGGTGTAACACCTTCCACTCTTCCAACATCATTTTTCCCCTCTCTGAGCCCATACGCCACTGGCTGAAGGATATATCCTTCACAGTATCATCTAGAATGGTTTGGGTTGGAAGGGACCTTAAAGATCATCTGGTTCCAACCCCCCTGCCCTGGGCAGGGACACCTCCCCCCAGCCCAGGTTGCTCCAAGCCCCGTCCAACCTGGCCTTGGACACCTCCAGGGACGGGGCAGCCACAGCTTCTCGGGGCAACCTGCTCCAGGGGATCACCACCCGCACAGTCAACAATTTCTTCCTAATATCTATTCTAAATCTCCCCTCTTCCAGTCTGAAGCCTCACCCTCAGAGTGAAAAAATTCTTCCTAATATCTATTCTAAATCTCCCCTCTTCCAGTTTGAAGCCATTCACCCTCATCCTATCACTACATGCCTTTGTAAAAAGTCCCTCCCCAGGTCTCCTGGAGCACCTTCAGATACTGGAAGGCTGCTCTAAGGTCTCCCTGGAGCCTTCTCTTCTCCAGGCTGAACAACCCCAACTCTCTCAGCCTGTCCTCACAGCAGAGTGGCTCCAGCCCTCGGAGCACCTTGGTGGCCTCCTCTGGCTCTGCTCCAACAGGTCCATGTCTTTCCTCTGTTGGGGGCTCCAGAGCTGGAGGCAGTACTCCAGGTGGGGTCTGGAGTACACCAGAGCAGAGTAGAGGGGCAGAATCTCCTCCCTCGCCCTGCTGGCCACACTTCTTCTGATGCAACCCAGGATACGGTTGGCTTTCTGGGCTGTGATTGTGCATTGCTGGCTCATGCTGAACTTCTCATCAATCAGCACCTCTTCTTGCAATTTACATATCCTTCTTGTAATTCAGGCCACCCATGGCATTGACTGTGGGTAGCCTCCCAGTTCAGCAGCTCAGGGCTTCAGATGTCCAGGCATCGCTTGGTGTGATGATGAAGTTGATGATGAAGATGATGATGATGAAGAATGCTTCAATGACCATTGGACTATGGGGGTGTATGCCCAGGCAGTCTGTGGGTTTTCCATCAGTGGGAAGTCTTAGGAACAGATGAGGAAAATATATAAATGCTTCTGGAGTAGCTAATTCTGCATGCAGATAAATATAGGAAATCCCTTAAAATTCCTTCAGTCCCGGTTTCTAAGATTACCGTCAGTGTTAAAAGCCTACACAAGTACTAGAAAAGGATCCTCCACTGGATAATCTATTGTCTAAAAGGCATAAAAATAAGAAATAAGTATTGAAAATATATACATTGAACAAGGACTGCAGGGAAATACATAGTTGTGCAACATCAGAGTTTATCACAAAATGCCCATTGCCATTTTCAGCACGGAATAACAGCAGAAAAGCCTCAGGAAACCCGTAACGCTGTACACCTCTCAGCATTGTATGAAAAAGCAAAAAGAGGGGGAGAGATGACAGGAGAGTGATAATGGGAGTGATGTATGAGGGCCTGTAAAGTCAGGGAGGAAAAAATAAGGTAGACCTAAATATTCACAGGGACACGCGGACTGTAGGGAGAGTGTTTCTTAATATTGCAGTAGCCTGGGGCAGGGAGGTGGAAGAGAGATTTTGTAAAGATTGGGTTTTCACCTTCTGAGACAGGCGAAGTGGAAGAGAGAAAGTTAAAGAAATGACAACACAAGAACAAAAATAGCTGACAGTCTGAACTAGAATAAATTTCATTAAGGTCACGCTCAGCTACAACTGCTGTATTTAATAGCGTGAGCATTGTTACCCAGGCACAGTTGGCTGTGCACTGCCTCCTGAGGCTGCTGCTCCTCACCCAGCAGCTCCAGCAGGAGCTCAGCACACACTCAGACGGCACAAACTGCATCAGAAATTGAGGGGCAGGACTATTACTTTAGCTTTATTATAGTGAAACAGTATAACACAGGAAACAGGATACTTCACAGACTGGCAGGGGTTGGAAGGGACCCCTGGAGATCATCCAGTCCACCCGCCCCTGCCAGAGCAGGGGGACCTACAGCAGGTTGGACAGGAACACATCCAGGCAGGTTTTGAAGACCTCCAGAGAAGGAGACTCTGCAGCCTCTCTGGGCAGCCCGTGCCAGCGCTCTGCCACCCGCAAAGGAAAGGTTTTCCTCCTGTTCAGATGGAATTTCCCATATTACAGATTGTGCCCGTTGCCCCTTGTCCTGTCGCTGGGCACCACTGAAGAGAGTCTGCCCCCATCCTCTTGCCACCCGCCCTGTAGGTATTGATCAGCATTGCTGAGATCCCCTCTCAGCCTTCTCTCCTCCAGGCTGAAGGAGAGGTCTTAGCTTTTCCTCAGCAGAGAGGTGCTCCAGTCCCCTGAGCATCTTTGTAGCCCTTTGCTGGACCCTCTCCAGCAGTTCCCTGTCCTTCTTGAACCGGGGAGCCCAGAACTGGACACAGCACTCCAGATGTGGTCTCACCAGGGCAGTAGGATATCAGAGTAAAAAGAGTATAATACAGTATAGCGATAACAGATATAATAAGGTGCAATCCAAGGAAAAATTTCATCAGAAACAAATGCCTCTTTTTCCCCCCATTGTTTCAAAAATTGAAAAATAACTGAAATATTTATAGTGTGAAGAAAATGTGCTTCTATTCCTCTCTCCCATTGACACTGTTCATGCTTATAAGCCTTTGAGGGGAGCTTTCAATAGTAGTATATTTTACCAATTCAAGAATTTTTCACTCGTAGAAAAAATATTAGAAAAAATTCCTCCAACCACACGAAATTTTCAAATAATCAGGTATTCTCCAGGCTTTGCTCATTTATTCAGCTCTTCCATAGCCTTACTACCTTTCTCACTATTTCACGAGTAACTCCAGAGCTTTCAGTGTTGTCAAATCAACTCAAAACTAAAAAAAATCAGTGAATCAGGACAAAGGTTTCCAAATGGGTATCATACATCATTCATACACCACAGAAGGTAATGTGCTGTAGGTAACATTTGCTCCGATTCTTTTCTTTCAGCTGTTCAGAATGTGAAAATAGCTGTTTAATAACAGAACAATAGAAGTGCTATTTGAACTTGCACAATGATATTGAACCACCGGTAGAGAATGTGACTCAGCTGTGCAACGTGTGTACATGGCCGCGCGAGACAGGCAGTCATTCCCGACTCCGATCACCGTCCTCACGAGGCGGTTAAAACGTACAGCCACAGAAATAATTACCAGGAAAGATAAAAAAGATTGTGTGCTCCTTTGATATTTGTTTTCACCTGCAAACAGAGGTTTCGGTATTTTTCTAACAGCTCGCTCTGTGCAATAAGGCTGCACAATAACCTTGTGCAATATAATTCAGCATTTACTGTTCTTAGTTTGCTTATGTTTACCTATATTTTCCCTCAGGTAAAAAATCTAGATCTGCTGGGACCATGTATTTTTACATACGGCATAGGAAGTAATCCAAAACATTATTCTTCTTTGTAGCTTTCAACACAAACAACTGTACAGTTAGAATCATAGAATCACAGAATCGTTAAGGTTGGAAGGGACCTTTAAGATCACCGAGTCCAACCATTAACCCGACCTGACAAAACCACTTCTAAACCAGATCCCCAAGTACCACGTCTGCCCTTTTTTTAAACACCTCCAGGGATGGCGCATCCACCACCTCCCTGGGCAGCCTATTCCAGTGCTGGATAACCCTTGCAGTGAAAACATTTTTCCTAATATCCAACCTAAACCTCCCCTGGCTTAACTTGAAACCATTTCCTCTCGTCCTCTCACTCGTCACTGGGGAGAAGAGAAGAGGAGTTCTTTTATTTAATTTTATTAGACATCATTCCACTGAGAAAATGTAATAATGAAGTGCATAGAAGACGATGAGACAAGGAATTTTATTTTACATGGATAAAAATAAAACTCCAAATACTGGCTGCATTCAGCTCTCAAAATAGCGCACGTTAACGTCGCATTACATACGCCCACTCTCCAGTCAGCAAAGGTCTCACAGACACTACCTCTGCTCCTCTTAGTGCAATTATTACTGTCTATATCAGAAATACTCTTGATAGAGCTATACAAACTTCTGCTTTAAAAGGCTTGTAAAGTGTTCCTTACGCAGGCAAATCTGTGCACCTCTCTTCTAGGTCATGCTGCTTTTTGGGTACAAGTTTTCTAACATATTTCCGGGTGCACCAGCCAAACATAAGTTGAGCACGTCTGTTTATACGATCTCTTCTCTACATTAAGAAGGCAAAAGATTTAGAACTTGAGCAAAGCCGAAATTGTTCTTGTGATTTACATGTTAATTACACACACAAGTTGCACAGCCACAATCATGTCTTTGCGCGTCAGTGATATGTGAACTCCTTCTCAGTGCAGCTCAGGACGTACGACTAACAAATAAAACACGCAATCTACTTCCGGCCTGTGTATATAAAAAAAAAAAGAAAAAGAAAAAAAGAAAAAAAACAAAAGCAAAGAGAGATTCAAGACCTGTATCTCTTGCCACATAAGTCTGTGAAAGTAAAGTTTAAACCAATGATATCAGAACCAGTTCCAGAATGCAACTATGCATGTCTTTTACATAAGCTGTTAAGAAAACCCATCCAGCCAAGATTTCTATGGAAAAATTAGCATGGAGAAAATAAATATTAGATAAATAAATAAAAAATAAACGTAGAGAATACAGAAGGATTTTCTGGGTTGGCTTTTTTCCTCCTTTACAATGCATTTTTCAGCTAGGACATCTAGGATGATTAATCACAGGTAACTATATCTCTAATGTATTATTGATTAGTCACAGATAATTACATCGCCAAAGCGACCAAGCACCTCTGAAGATGATATAACATTTTAATTACATTTTCCCTTAAATTATTTTTCTTAAATATTTTTCTATCTAATACTAGGAGGCAGGACAGCAGAGCCCAAGTAAGACACAAGAGAACTACAAAAACTTGAAATGGAAAACAAATAAGAAAACCTTCCGTGCCTTCCATGCCTGGCTAGGCAAGCATTTTTTCGTATCTAAATTTGTACCACTTGTCACACAGCTTTCATGGCCAATCAACTCAAATACAGTCTCACAGACCATCATGAAACATGTAGATTTAGTCAGGAATTTTGTTAAGCTAGCCTTAACCTCATGAAGTCAAGCTACTGTTGTGTAATATCTTAATTGATAAATACCTCTATCAAAACACATAGTACTGAACAAAAAGCAATAAATTTTACTTAGATCTAGTATCAAAAAAAAAAAATATTTAACATCCTGATCTGAAACTGTCCTCCAAGGCACCACAGCACAGCAACAGGCAGTAGTGATCCACCTGCCTTGATATTGTCCTAAGTAGAATCCTAGAATGGTCTGGGTGGGAAGGGACCTTAAAGATCGTCTGGTTCCACCCCCCCTGCCCTGGGCAGGGACGCCTCCCCCCAGCCCAGGTTGCTCAGAGCCCCATCCAACCTGGCCTGGAACACCTCCAAGGATGGGGCATCTACCATCTCTTCTCTGGGCAACCTGGGCCACTGCCTCACCACCTTCACAGGAAAGAATTTCTTCCTGATATCTCATCTAAATCTCCCCCCTTTCAGTTTAAAACCATTCCCTCTCATCCTATCACTCCACACCCTGGATCACGAGTCCCTCCCCAGCTTTCCTGGACCCCCTTTAGGGACTGGAAGGCCATGAAGCACAGAAGACAGACAAGACATTTGAGGTGTAGTTTAACAAAGCTGCAAATCAGGGGAAGCAACATTTGGGAATTAATCAGCAAAGATCATCCTTGTGATCAGGGCAACTGTTCCACAAGTGCTGCGTACCCACCCCACGTGATTGCCCTCTGTGTCCCGGGGTCGTTCATGGTGTCCCCACTCTGCTCACACCCCCTGCCCTTATACAAGGTCTACTGGAAATTAGAAGAAAACTTTATCACCTTGCAGTATCAAACGTTAACAACTAAATCCACCTTTCTTAGTCTTGTTCGGGACGTGACTTCTTTAAATGAGCTTTCTATGAGAATGTTTACTATTACAAAATTACCTATTAAGCAATAAAAAATTACTTTTACCAGAAAATTAGTTCTGAGATCCTGGCTGCTAAGACTACAGTGGAAAAATAGGTAAATAACAGTATTTTGGTTAAACTGTTATAAGCAACATGATATGTAGAAGAGCAAGAACAATGCCCACAGAAAAATCTCAAAAGGATTTTCAGGAAAGAGGCCAACTAATTGCAAGAAAATACAAAACACATATGGAGGTATCCTCTCTCAGATTAAATTCAGCATCATTACCGGATCTACTTTGACTTGTTATCTTCTTAGTGTGACTGGATATTAGCTAATCAGCCATCAGCTAATACTGAAAATCACAATGTTATTCTTCAGGCCTTCACAGCCATTCTGCAGTTAGTAGTCGCATCAGTTGCTGCACTCAAGATGGGACCAAGGCTAAGAGGAATGCTAAAAAGACCTTTGCTTATTTAGATGCAGAATTTCTTGAACTAAATTGAAACACCTAAGATTGTGCATTCTTACAATTACTGTAATGCATATTTCCTAGTAAGAATCCCACTGGCCAAAATGACAACTTTAAGCAGTGGGGACACATTCTGGTCATACTGGATCTTGAAGGCAGCTCCCACAAACCCATCCCTTCATCAGACCGCTGCCTTTATATTATCTTGCATAAAAAAGTTCCCAGAAACCACCTTGGTGCACTGGTTAGGATAACTTTGTTACCCAGGGGAATTACATGAAGGATCTTCTCCTAGAGAAACTGATGCATTAGGTCTAGCCGAGTGGTGTGTGCTGTGGGTGGGGAACTGGCTGACAGGCCGCACCCAGAGAGTGGTGGTCAATAATTCGTTCTCCAACCGGCAACCTGTCACAAGTGGGGTCCCCCAGGGGTCGATACTGGGCCCAACGCTGTTTTATATCTTCATAAGTGATCTGGATGATGGGATCAAGTGTTCCCTGATGAAGTTTGCTGATGATACCAAACTGAGTGGGGAAGTGGACACTTCAGAAGGGAGAGCCACCCTGCAGGAAGACCTGGATAGGTTGGAAGAGTGGGCTAACAAGAACCTTACGAAGTGCAACAAGGACAAGCATAAGGTCTTGCACCTGGGAAAACATAATCCAGCAGTGCAGCTCAGGCTGGAATTTGCCTGGCTGGGGAGCAGCTCTGTGGAAAGGCACCTGGGTGACCTGGTGGACAGCAAGCTCCAGATGAGTGAACAGTGCTGCAGCAAAGAAAGCCAACAGGATGGTGGGTTCCCTCAAGGAGGGCGTCATCAGCAGAGGCAAAGAAGTCATTACCCCACTCTACTCAGTGCTGGTCAGACCATGCCTGGAATCCTGTGTTCAGTTTTGGTCCCCGCTATACAAGAGAGATGTGGACAGGCTGGAGAGGGTCCAGAGAAGGGCCACCAAGACATTCAAATAATTGGGAAGCCTGCAGCATGAGGAAAGGCTGAGAGAACTGGGGTTGTTCAGCCTTGAGAAAAGAAGGCTTTGAGGAGACTTTATCACCGTGTTCCAGTATTTCAAGGGTGGCTACAAAGAAGATGGAGACTCCCTTTTTACAAGGAAAAGATGATGGGTAATGGGTACAAGTTACTCCAAGGGAGATTCAGATTAGACACAAGAGGACAATTTTTCACACTGAAAACAAGCAGAGATTGCAGTGATCTCCCCAGGGAAGAGGTGGATTCCCCAACACTGCACACTTTTAAGACTCAGCTGGACAGGGTGCTGGGCCATCTTGTCTAGATTGGGCTTGTGCCAAGAAAGATGGACCAGATTATCCTTGAGGTCCCTTCTAACCTGGGATTCTATGAACATCTCAGCAACCTGCAGCCAGAAGCTGCTCTGTAAGTTCTCAGGCCTCCAAAATTCTCTCCCTGTAGAAATATAACTTCACACAACTCATCCAATAACTAAAAAGGGAACAAAAGATTTACCTTTGCAACACCTAACCCAACTGACTGTGCTCTGATTTTCTAACTTAGAGAAAGCTTCGGTCATTAAAAGAATATGATGTAAGTTCTTTGAATGATATTGGGATTATCTCACCATGGACTTGGAAAGTCCCCACATAGATAAGCCCCACACACAGGTCAACAATGTTAACGATTAATATTGCAGCAGAAAAATCCACAACTTTCCATCTTATTTACTACTGCATTTTGGCTTCGGGTTAGACACAGAACTTTCAGCAACACAAAAAAATTATAAAATCTTTAAAACATGTTTCAAAACAAAAATGATAAAGAAAAATAACATAAGTATAATAAAGTGGTCTCAAAATGGAGCCTTAAGAGACTGCACAAACTGAATGTGTATGCGAGGAATCCTTTAGTGACAAAAGATGCACAATTTTATTGCCATCTTTAAGAGCTGGTGTTTTCTTATGTGGCTCAATGCTGAAATAATTGAAATCAAAGCAGTAAGGGTGAGATATGTGGTCCTTCAGCATAATTTGAATTCCAGAAAGTATTTGGAAACTTATCTGCAGTCATTAAAGCAAAGGAATAGAGTGGTTAAAAGGTAAGCGACCTAACTTAGTTCAGCTCAGTTCTAACTAGCATTCTTTTCTTAGTAGGCTCACAGAAATAAAATTGAAATAATCAACTGCTTCTTTACTCTATCCTATATCAATATGAGATTGTTCTGCATTTGTAGTAGGACAGCACAGGCTTACAGATACATTGTTGTAAAAAGCCTTTCTCTAAACTAATTTAAGTCAATTCTTTCAGAAATTTTAGTTAGAAATTTTAGAATTATATATTATAGCTTAGGTCAGTAGTCCAATATGAATTCAAATGTCTCATATAATGCAAGGGTTTTTTTCTTTTAAGTTTGCAAAACCTCCTTGTAGCAGCACCAGATAAGCATTTTTTTCGACAAGAAAACTACCACGCCCTTCGAAGACCTGCTTTACAAATGCATTTACAAATTTTTTTTTTTTTCTTAGTGCATACACAAACTGTGGAGTTCTTTCTGTTTATGTATGGGGATCTGTAGATTACACGGCACTGAAACAAAATGTAGTATATGACACAAAATCCCTCCATCCCTTACTTATATTGATACTCTCTTGTTTTGAGTAAGAGATAACAATAACAATTAAACCTGAACAAGGACAACAGAATTTGTAATTTTTCTACACTGCTTATAAATTAGCTATAATTTCATCCAGAACCGTCCCTTGTTTTTATCAAGCTCTCAAAACAGCAGTTCAAATGGTAATGTTTAAAAAACTGCATTCACTAGAGAAAAAACTTAATTCAGCAAGATCACTAATAATCTGTCACAGTGCCTCCTATATGGGAAATATCATTTAGACTTGCATTTTCATCATATGCACTGAACAAGTTTCTTCAGTTATATTCAAGGTAATTAAATCTCAAACGGAGTGCTTAAATGGGTTCCAAATAATTTACAGTTTTAATGCACAGCGGTAGCAATATGAAATATGCCACTTAGTCAAAGAGAAGAAATATTATTTCAGGAAGCCTGCAACAGAATAAAACTGAGCTCTTCAAACAACTATATTTAGTAAATCCGCCTGGCAGAGATCTATAATTTCTGTGTTATATATCACCTGGTATAATAAACTTCCAAAGCCAAATTAAAAATGTATTTTATATCTGAGCTAAATTATATTAAAAATAAGTTTTCAACTAAGTTTGAAGAAATCTAACATAAATAAAAATGGTTTTAATTCTCAAAGCCTGTAGCACGGCAACTTAAACAGCAAGCAAGACAAGGCCCCCTCTTTCTGTCCTAAATGAGGAGTCACATGTATGTAGTTATTTATCCCACAGATAACNGGAGGAGAAAGGGCTACCTACAGCCTCTTTTCCTGAAACACAGCTGGATATGGATACAAGTACGTTCTATATATATCTATTAGAATGCCCAGCATGGAACAGAATGAAATTAAAAAATTACCTGTTGAATATGCCTAAAAAAGTAAATCTGAATTAACTAGCGCATACAATGATTCCATCCCGTCTTTCATTGGTCATAGTTCAGCAATACTCACTGGTGGCAGTACAAAAGTCCATATTCTGCCATAGTGGACTGTACTCTCTTACCAGTGATCAAATAGCTTCTCGGCTTCCCCTGTTGCACCACAGTATTTTGCCAAAGCATTTCTTGAACCCGGATAAGTTTCTAACGAATGATGAGAATTGCTAGGTATCACACATTACCAAACGACCCACCTGATTAGTCCCTTCCGGCAGAACGCTGAGCTAAGCTATTGTGACAGCAGAGAATCGCTGCCTTGGCAGTAGTCTCATCATGAGTCATGATCAAGTCTAGATTTCCCATCGTGAAGGTACATTCCAAGCTTCGGCAGAGGCTGCACAACATCCCAAAGACCTGCTCCGCATCTCTTTCCTACTCCGTAACTCAACAACACAGGGAAGCTATTTTGGAATGACTGGAACTACACTTTTAAAGCAAAATGCCTCATTCTCTTTGCCAATCAGACAGGAAACTAGCCTTTCTCTTCATCGCTTTGTTTTTCTTCTTCTTTGACGGACAGGTAAATGATCATCCTGTATGCTGTATGCTTCCTTTAAGGCATCAGTGTCACCTTTCCCAGCCCTGCCAGTTGTGATTCTACCAAAGAACTAATTTAAGCACAAGCTCCTGGCTGCACATCTCACAGTTGTCAAAGAAATTGGCTCAGTTACTATTTAGGTACCTACGCAAGGCTCCATTTAGTAAAGTATTGAGCAGGTGCTTGACTGCAAACGTGTGGCTTGTCTCATCAACTTAAAATCAAATCAACACCGTAACGTCAATACAATGTACAGAATATGAGGCAGATAGCCAGAGCGAGGTGACATCACACCAGAGTTATTTCCAAATAGTACAGCCTCACCCTACATCTGAATTCATTGTTTTCTTGGGTAAACATCTATGAAAAGATTTAACTTCCTCTAATATAATTAAGAGGAAGCAGTAGTAGTTTAGGAATGGGTTTAGGCCAATATCTTTCTTCTTTTAATTTTTTTTTACTACCTGGTGCATCAAGCCCCTTAGAAAACACTTGCCATCTCCTTGCCCTTTTGTCCCCTACAGACACCGTCTTCGCTGCTGTTCCTTAAGCTGAAATTGTTTGACGGTTGCATTGTAGAAGTAGCTGCCGACCCTGGTAAGAGCAGACCGTAGCTGGCTGTGCTATATAAGGAACAACTACAAAAGTGGACACAACGTGGCTTAGACTTTTCTCTCCACATTTTAGATACCAGGACACATCACACCTTCATCGCTTCACATTCAGTTAAAAAAAACCTTTACATAAGCCTGTGCTGCCTTTGATTATCTGTGTCCAAGCGGGTAATGCTTGTGGTGAGAGTGGAACGGTTTATTAACCAAAAACCTTGGAAGGGGATCTGTACGCACTTGAGAAGATTCTTTTTTACAGGTACTGTTGTAGCTTGCAACATAAAATAATGCCACTTTTCCAGAAAAAAAGTATTAATTAAATTATTTTATGTTTTTGCATCCAAAATCTTACACATTCACACCTTTGAGATAAACTACAAACCCAAACGAATACTCGTATTTGTGGGACATTGATGACTACGACAACGTAGAGAAAACCACGTTGTGATGAGCTGTTATAGACTCTTCAGTACATTAGGTTTATTGCTGTTTAATGAGACAAATCTTAATCTAGCAGTTAATAAGTATTAAAGTTACTGACACAGAGCAGTTGCTGCCTGAAATACAAATCAGCCAGGCATAACACAGTCAATCTTTGTAATCTTAGAAAAACCTGCTGGCTGATTTAACACAGACAGCATTTGTCAGCTTCAAAATCACTCTAAAGCCAAAGGGACAGGAATGAAACAAACTAGCCGCACGCATGTGATATGAAAAAAAAGAAGAATTTGGTCAATGGTGTGGCCATTATATGTACTTTATATATCATGCAGCTAAGATTTGTACATTACATAAATTGAGAATTCATTATTGTTAATAAATAGGTTATAAACACGTTATATGTATCAATAATGCATAGATGACGATGGAAAATCTAATGGATGTTTATAATTATGGGTTTGATCTGTTGGAAACAATAAGGGTTTGTGAGAACACTGGTTCTTCGCAACTTTTAGTATTCTCAATATAAAGCAAATGACAATACCGTGGATCATAAAATTAGAAAATAAGTACCCTTTTAACCCCTCTCCCCTAGAGTTCATCGAACCAATCCCTCAGTCCTTCTCCTCAGCCTTGAACAGAGCTATTTCTCCCAAATGGAAAACTACTGCGAAGCATGTACTGAACCGTAATTCCACAGGAATTTTCTCTCATTCACAAATAGACTGAGTTACACTGGGCTTTAAGCCACATCTTTTCTTCTTTTTTTAGTGCATTATCCAAATCTTGCAAACTCAGAGAACATTCCTCCGTGAATTTTCTGTGCGCTCATCTGTTTAATTGGAATGTTCCACAAACCTTTTACATATTTAAAAGGTATTTACAGTTTTAAACGCCCTCATTTTGAGAAGGTAGCATCTTCCTCTTTTCAGGCGGTGGAACAGAGGAACAAACAGGTCATTTGCCATGTGACTTTTCAGTTTGGTACTCAGAAGCACATTACTATGTTTTCTCAGAACACTTACATTTATATAGCTCTTTACATAACAAAAAGGCATTTTACAGTTGTCACTGCCAGTTGCGTGTACTTAGCGCTCAGAAATAACAAAAAATACAATTAGAGGTACGTTGTGAATACTTTCACCTCAGGAAATTTCCCAGCAGCTGGGCAGGACATCGTGGCAAGAAGTGGATGAACAAAATACCAAATATTTAGCTGCCTTAAATGATCTCCTCTGTCTTACAGATCTTTCCACCACTAAAGCGGATACGGTCCGCAGGTTGTACAGCTATTAGCAGTGGAAATCTAGACTCAAAAATCCTGGGTTCTTGGATATAGTAGAAATTAAAACTTTTTTATATGGCATTACATAGCCCCTGCTCTTTATTCTACATCATATGCAACTTCTGACCCCATGTCCTCCTGTTTTACACCAGTCTTACCTCAAAAGCCTCTCTGACTTCATCTGCTCCCTTTACCCTCAGGCTGGCTTCATCCTGGCTGCTCTTATTCCCTTGAACGCCTATTTGCCTGAGAAACAATCAAAGCAGTTAATCTCGCTGTTCTCTTCAAAGCTGGGCGAGAGCAAGCTCTTGGCTCTGGGGGATGAGCTGTGGGAACGCAGTGTGGGCTCCCTCTTCTCTCCCCATCCTTCTTCTCTCCAATTCCAGCCCCCCTCTCCAAGGCACCGAGAGACTCCTCAACGAAACAGACACATGGACAGGTTGCCATTTGTATTTGCGACCCAAAGGGGGAGAATAACTTCAACTGAAGTAGCAGAAAAAAAGAATTAGAGGAAGCTTCAGTCTGAAATTTTGAACACTCAGAATATTTCCATCTGGAAATAAACCCATAATCTTTCGACGGAAGCATTAGATAACTTTACAGATGACTGTCACTTCAACACCTCAGAAAGAATAGCAGGTGAAGAAATAGATGATGACGGGGCAGACAGTCGCTATCCTTCAGGATGATCTGAATAATCCACCCATGGCTAGTTATGAGGAAGACTGTTCCATGAAACTAATGAATGCCATCCTGTATACTTTTCAAAATCTACGTGTGAATATGTACAACACTTTAAAATGTCCTATTTAGACTTCTCTATATAGCAGTTAACCCCTTTATCCCATTTAAAAACACAAACCTATGAATCTATCAATAAGCAGTTTCGCAGACATAAATAAAACAGAAACAGAAGTTTTTGTGAATGAACTTAGAATAAACAATTTAAAGGTATCCTTTACTCAGCCAGTGCAAATCTACACATTCCCTTCTTTCATTGATAACAACTTTAAAGACACAGGTCATAAGCAAAGTCTCTGTGGAACAGTACGTTGCATATTTTGTCAGGCCTATAACTAATAATCTTAATGATATCAAGCTGAAATTTTTTTACTGGAACCGAGTCACTAACTTTCAGCCTACCGAGATCTCAAGTTAAGTTTTGTATTTCTTTTGAACAGAAACACCTGTAGTAGCCAACTTCTACTGGCTTCAGAAAGACCATTTAGTCAAAACCTGAGCCATCTCCCACTAGAGCTAAATGGCGTTTATTACTGACTCCAGCAGGAATGGAAATCTCAGCAAGTATTCAGTGAAGTGACAATTTTTAGAGTAAAGGAATGAATAACTGTATCAAGGAAAATGACTCTCAACCAGAGAGATTAGAATCTAGTGAAAGATCAATCTGCATCGAGCGTGCATTTCATTTTCACTCTCTACATAAAGTGGAAAAATCATTTATTCTTGTATATTGAAATACTAAAAGACATTTACCACTAATATATGATAGGCAGACAAGGAAATTCCATTTCCAGAATGCAGACTCCAAAATCATGTTTCATATTACTCTTACTCAACTGCTGCTATGCCATGAAAGACTTTGGTTTCTAGTTTCACAAAGGTTCACCTGTAAGGTACTTAAGTACAATTATTTTTATTAAAGTTTATAGTTTACTCAAAACTCAGATAAGATGCTAAAAGTTACTAATAAGTCTTAAACCATTTATATTTAGATTTCCTGCCCCTTTCCCCCTTTGTAGGTTTGGGGTTTTTTTCCCCCCACTAATTCTTGCTTCAATTAAATAAATTTTAAATTTTAGAAGGATGATTGCTGCAAAAAATTAGAATGTTCTCCTAATTCTGTGCTTTCTTGAACCTTTTGAGCTAGAAGCAGAGCTTACTCTCTTAGCTGAGATAAATTGCAGGATGAGAAGGTAATAGGTAACACTGTAAAGAGCTCTGCAAGAGCACAGAACACGAAATACAATTCTTACGCACCACAGGCTTTTTCTTCCTGCCAGAAATCTAAGGTTAGGGAACTACTTTTAAGACATGCACATGAAAAAGCAAGAAAAGATCTGTGAAACAGCAAAGGTAAAAAGTGGGAAATGTTAAAAAAAAAAAAAAAAAAAGTAAAGCTGTCATTTAACATTTTTATCCCAATAGTGACAGACACCTACAAATAATTTTTTTTAATCATTGATTATGAGGCCAAGCAAGACAAACTACAAGAAGCCAACATACCTCCTATACAACCTAACCCTCACCTAAAATTGCATTAAATTACGGTTGAACAGCTTTTTAGAAAGAAATCAAGTATTAATTTATGGATTTCAAATTATTCAGAATGAACCGTATCTACAGGTGATTTCCTCGAAATATGAAATGACATGAGGGCAAGAAATTCAGCAGTGTACTGATAGCCTGAACAGAACTAACTTCATTGTCCACCAGTTGAGTCTTCCAACGCTCTTCTCTGTCTTTGAAGTGGGAAATGCCTGCCATAGCTGAGTTCGGTTTATGTTGGCTTTAGAATGTTCTATTATTACAACTTTTATTCTTTTTTCCAAATTCCAGATACCAAGGAAAGGAAACATTATACATGAGATGGAAGAAGACAGGCCAATCCTGAAATCAGAAAGCATTGCCCAGAAGCCACGATCCATCATGACTACCTCTCATTTATCACGTATCTCCTGCTCTGCTGGTTTGCTCTACAGCAGCAGAGCTCTGTAGTTCTTCACAGTGACGCCGCTGTGATGGGACGCTCTCCAATCTCACATTTCACAGCCAGAAGTATCCATCTTCCTGTAAATTATTTACCTGAAGCCGTTCCAGAAAAAAAGAAATCAAACAAAACAAAGCAAAAATCACGGAGCCGATAGATCACATTTAGAAAGAAACCGTGAATATAATAAAACAAGTTCAAAAGAAAAATTCACAAAAGTATCAGGACTTTGGCAGTGACAACAGTGTCTTTTAAATTCTATTTATAATATGCAAGATCTATATTGTATTTTCCTTATTTAAAAGACTTGCAGTTGCAGTGCTTAACCGAAGAAAAAATCCAGGTAGCGTGCTAGTCTGTCTTTGAGATACGGATGCTTTTTCTCATACCCTCAGAAGGTTTGAGCTTAAAAGCTTTCTAATGTAATATATTATCTTATCAAATATACTGATTTAAAGCAAGGTCACTGCAGACAGTGAACAACAGCTGCTTTAGGAACACATAGTTGTTATTACCATACAAATAACAGACATTTGTCTTTTTTACAGCAGTGATTTTTACTTAACGTTGCTGTTATAAGTCCCATGGTGACTATGGTCAAATACTACTTGGTGAATATTGGATTTGTTTTCATTTTATTTTCTTCAATTTATAAGTCTCCTTACTCATTCAGTAAACATGGACTGAACAGCACTAACTCCTACTTGATAAAGCAGCTTACCATTATATCTAACTTTATTAAAAAAAAAAAAACTTTTTTCTTTTTTTTTCTTATTTTCGTAGAGAGGTAAATGTACATTTTTACACTGAAATTAAAGTTACAATAGTTGTAAAGCATTATTTTTTAAAAACTTGAAGCTGTCAAAATTAATCCATTGCAGCCTTTGTGCACTAATTTAATTAGGTTAGCACAGTTATCTCCAGAAGTAAGCCTTTCAGTGTTTAAAAAGGGTCACGGTCTCAGGAAGTCTTACTGAGCTCCTGTACAGTCTCTTTGTTGTAACACTGTGCTAAGAGTGATATCTTTTACTCCTGGGAAATAAAAAAAAATAAAAATAGAAAAGCGAAAAGGTCAACATATAGAAAGGTCTGAGACAAAAAAAATCAAAACAAACACATTCAAAGAAAAAAAGTATTGTTAATGTAAGAGATATGTATCTCTAAGTATCCATACCATATTTATCCATAAGTATTTATATAAATTAATTTAGGTTAAATTAAAAAAAAACAAAACCAAAACCAACCAAAAAACAAACAACTGGAGAATTTATCTTTTCTACTGTATCAGTTTTTATGTGCGTGGCCATTATGTCTAGGTCTGGGAATGCAAAGGTTGAGCCCTGCCGCCGGGGATCTCACGCGTGCCGTTGCGCCACCGTCACCCCAGGCACACGCCTCCACCCATGCTCGCGTGGGGAAACCCCTCCTCACGTAGGAGAACAAAGCAGTGTCCCACACAACAGCTGCTGCCCTGTGGGAAGAGGCTGCTCATGGCCTGGACAGATGTCCTCTTCGCTGGGTAAAAAACTGGCTGGATGGCCATGCCCAGAGAGTGGTGGTGAAGGGAGTTAAATCCAGTTGGCGTCCGGTCACAAGTGGCGTTCCTCAGGGCTCAGTGTTGGGGCCAGTTCTCTTTAACATCTTTATCAGTGACCTGGACGAGGGGATCGAGTATACCCTCAGTAAGTTTGCAGATGACACCAAACTAGGCAGGCGTGTTGATCTGCTTGAGGATAGGATGGCTCTCCAGAGGGATCTGGACAGGCTGGACCCATGGGCCGAGGCCAGCGGTATGAGGTTCACCAAGGCCAAGTGCCGGGCCCTGCCCTTGGGTCACACCAACCCCATGGGCGCTACAGGCTTGGGGCGGAGTGGCTGGAAAGCTGCCCAGAGGAGAAGGCCCTGGGGGTGTTGGTGGACAGCGGCTGAATGTGAGCCGGCAGTGTGCCCAGGTGGCCGAGAAGGTCA
>VZSZ01001682.1:246122-266897 GCA_013398815.1 Ibidorhyncha struthersii | reverse complement strand
CTGGAGCGTGTCCAGAGAAGGGCAACGGAGCTGTGAGGGGTCTGGGGGACACGTCTGATGAGGAACGGCTGAGGGAGCTGGGGGTGTTCAGCCTGGGAAGAGGAGGCTGAGGGGAGACCTTCTCACTCTCTACAAGTACCTGAAAGGAGGGGGTAGAGAGATGGGGACTGACCTCTTCTCCCCAGTGACAAGTGAGAGGACGAGAGGAAATGGGTTCAAGTTACGCCAGGGGAGGTTTAGGTTGGATATTAGGAAAAATTTTTTCACTGCAAGGATTATCCAGCATTGGAATAGGCTGCCCAGGGAGGTGGTGGATGCGCCATCCCTGGAGGTGTTTAAAAAAAGGGCAGACGTGGTACTTGGGGATATGGTTTAGAAGTGGCTTTTGTCAGGTCGGGTTAATGGTTGGACTCAATGATCTTAAAGGTCCCTTCCAACCTTAACGATTCTATGATTCTAAGAGGCCACTGGTGGGACTACCCACAACTGCAACATAGATAAAATTTTGAAAATGGAAGAATCAGCCAATCTTGTGACCTAATATCACCCATCCAAACTGCAGGTAGAGAATCCATCTCTTTTGACTGCCACTAGACTTCTTTTTGAGGCAGTGGAGGAGCTGCACAGAGCTGTATAGTCTGGCAGGAAAGGATTTTGACTTCCCTAACAGGTATTTTGAGCAACGCTTTCATACACCACACACACATCCCTCCCGGTCCCAACCATTCCAGAAAATGTTGTTCATTAAAACCAATCTGTTGGAAGGGAAATCACGATTTTCACAGATCTTTCAGATTTTTGTTTGTTTGTTTTTTAAAAACATTTTAAGATTTTCAAATGGATGTCTGAATTTAAGCTATTTTTCTTTTCAAATAATTTTTATAATAAAGGGGATTTAAATAAAGCCAAATTTAAAATAAAATACACACAGAGAGGTTTTTGATAAAGCCAAGTGATTTCTCTGAATTAACAATTTGTAAAATAGACTGAGATTTCAAAACTTCAGCTGTTTCAGGATAGAAAAGTTGTATCCGAGTGCCCAACTCATGCTCCGTGTATTTTAAGACATTGAGAAAACAAGACAGGGACAGACTCCAGTTCATTATGTGATTAACCATTGCTGGTTTTCTCTGATGACTTCTAAACAAAGTATCCAGATGAAGATAACCTTGCTACTTTGCCTCTTGCATTACCTTTTCTGCCTGGGGGTACTTGGAGAGTACTGAACTTTTCATTAGTAATTACATATATCAGCTGGATCCCAAACAAGCTTTTTCTGTGCATGGACCGTCTCTTCTCTGAATGTGCAACACAGAAAAAACAACTGAGAGCCCTAAACATCATATAGGGCTGTTTATGTACTCAAGGATTTGGGAGAGAGCTGTTTTGCAGACCAAATCCTTAATATACGTGAAATGACATAGACCAAAATATTGGATTTTAAGTGAACTCTGGCTATTCTGATTAGATGTCAACACCACCGAAAGCATACCAATAAGCTGAAGATCAACTGATTAACTATGCGTAAGAGAAAAATGCAAGTTCATGGCATTCACATTTTGATGAGAGTTTGCAAACCACATGTCATAGAAGACAACCGAAACCAGGACACAAGTTTGCTATTGACATCTTTTGAAACAATGTCGGTTTGAGAATTTCCATTTTATGAACAAGGCATTATCCAATACGGAAAGTTACAAATTTCTCTGTTGGCTAAGACACGCGAAACCTGAGTAAACTGCGAACAACCCATCC
Organism: Ibidorhyncha struthersii; assembly: GCA_013398815.1. NCBI lineage: Eukaryota > Metazoa > Chordata > Aves > Charadriiformes > Charadriidae > Ibidorhyncha > Ibidorhyncha struthersii. The sequence continues at coordinate 265,142 of VZSZ01001682.1, read as the reverse complement.
ACAAAATGTTACGATAAAAAATATTTGGATTATCCGCACGTCGCTGATAAGATCGTAACGCTGTTGGTATGGATTTATAATGCTGTTTCCCTAGTTTACGGAAGACAAATCCTTTATTCTTTTTCAATATGCACCAAATTTAACAGTGCCTGAGTGCAGAAGAATGCAGAGACGTTCTCTCCAAAGCCAACGATCTCTTCCCTACATGAAGATTTCAGCGCTGTGTATGCTGCAGGCAAACATCAGCAGGGAGCATGACGGAAAGCACTCTAACTGCTATTGTAACCACGATAATTGACTCTAATTCCACATGCTGCAGATAAATACCAGGGGAAATTTTCAAAATTATGCTCAGATCACTGTTAGTCACTCCACCGCATTCTTATAAAAAACAGAATCAGATATTCCATTCCATTCTAATTCAGGGAGCATATCAGTACGTTACACGCAATCTCAGAAAGATTTTCGTCAATTGCTTTTCAATCACGGATTAATTGCAATCAGGCTGGGTTACAGCCACTAGCACAGGGAACAAGGAGTCAGCTGCCTCCAGGGATTTCGTCTGCTTCCCGGCCTCGCAGAATTCATGCACAGAGATGGTGGAGAAAAAAATAAAAATCAATTTGCAGTAAACGATTCCCTTGCGCAGCTCACAGCACCCGCCGAACACTGCGAGCAGAGTCGCTTTTTGAACAGCGAGACAGCTCCTGGTGGGCAAATCTCAGGGTGGCCGCAGGACGCGCGGTCAGGGAGGCAGCTGGGCATTTACTGAGTATATTAATGCTACAAGATTGCCTCAAATATAACACTCAAAGGACTTCAAACAGACTAGCTTCCATACTGAGCACATAGACAAATATAGAAGAAACAACTTTGTTTTAAAGCGACGTGATTTCTCATATGCCTTTCCTTACCCTTATTTCAACATTACACACCAGGAGAAGGCTTACACAGCCAAAGATGTATATACTAAAAAAAAAAAAATTCACTTGCTTTTCTGCATGAGCAACACTACCAAAATTTATTCATCAGACTCAGAAATCTGAAAATTCAGGCCACTACAAGCGGACTCAGCTTTACAGACTATTGAAGAGCTGAAGTCAAAATCTCACACTATTTACAGAGATCTTTGAAAAGGATTTCAGTACCCAAAGCAGAAACTGAGAAAGTCCTTAAGTAAACAAGAATCATAGAATCACAGAATTGTTGAGGTTGGAAGGGACCTTTAAGATCATCCAGTCCAACCATTAACCTGACCTGACAAAACCACTTCTAAACCATATCCCCAAGTACCACCTCTGCCCTTTTTTTAAACACCTCCAGGGATGGCGAATCCACCACCTCCCTGGGCAGCCTATGCCAATGCTGGATAACCCTTGCAGTGAAAAAATTTCTCCTAATATCCAACCTAAACCTCCCCTGGCTTAACTTGAACCCATTTCCTCTCGTCCTCTCACTTGTCACTGGGGAGAAGAGGTCAGTCCCCATCTCTCTACCCCCTCCTTTCAGGTACTTGTAGAGAGTGAGAAGGTCTCCCCTCAGCCTCCTCTTCTCCAGGCTGAACACCCCCAGTGCCCTCAGCCGCTCCTCATCAGACGTGTCCCCCAGACCCCTCACAGCTCCGTTGCCCTTCTCTGGACACACTCCAAGAATCCAGGTAATACAAGACCCAAGGCAGTGCAGATGAAATGGACGCTTTTTTTCTTTTTTCTTAAGGCATCATCTGCTAGTCATTTTTAAGAGTACAAATGCTTCTCCTGCAACACAACAGACTAACTTTATAAATGCTTCAAAGGCTGTAAATTCAGAATATAAAAATAACTTTGTTGATATGTGTTTGTAAAAAGAGACTCAGAGGAAGGCTGACGTGTGCAAAAGGAGAAAGAACCCTGTTCCTGAAATCGGAGAATTACAATCCTGCAGCTCCAGAAGATACAGAAGGGAAGTGGCCCAACGTTACCTCCACTCCCACAAAGTGGCCTCCAGAAACCCATTATGAGAACCAGCGCACTCACAACTGGATTTTTTGGAAGTCGGCCTGTGTTTGGACTCCGCGACATGGAAGAATGACAGGTATATATAAAAAGCAATTTGCATCGCATGAGTGGTTGTATAGCTTTATGAGAATGAATTGCCCATCAAAGGGAAGATCTTCTTGGAGAGATAAGCAAAGAAAAAAATTTCCAGTCTCCATAAATTGCCAAACATAACATACAGAAACATGTATATGCTGTCAGTATAGAAGACTTCCACTTTTTTTTCTAAACATTTAGTACTAAATTAACAGACAGGTTGCTCTGCTTACGTTGGCCAAAAGTTTAAATTTCGTATGCCTGAAATGCTGACGAGAGAGGGTCAGCAACACAGGGCCAAACAGCGTGATTCTCATCAGGGCCTCAAACCAAATAAGCTTTTTCTGCAGGTCAGGAAAGCACAAAAACACGGACTCTGGCAATCCATTTTGCCAACAAATTCCAGCAAGCCAGGTAAAAAAAATAATAATAAAATCCTAGTGAATCTGCAAGTATGTCTCCTCTAATGACAGAAAAACGCACAAATGGCAATAATGTTTACATGAGCTCATCTGAATGACCTTAAAAGACTTTCTTCTGTTTTCTCAAATAGCATCTTCTGAGGAATATCACTCTAAAAAGACAGGAAAGGTCAATACAATACTTTGGATGATGATGATAGGGAACCCAGGAATCCTTCTAAAACTCCGGCATACCTTCGGACAGCAAGTACACGTTTCAGATCCTCTCAACTAACATCTAATAAACAAGTTAAAGGCTTCAGAAAATATCCCATGCGGTAGGGCAAACACAACTGCAAAACACACGGCAGGGTGCATCTTCAGCCAAAGGTACCGCATTCGAGTAAAAATCCATTCCTTCGGAGAGCAGATGGTATTTCAGCATGCACCAGTTTGCAGCTCTGCTGATGGAAGAGGTTTTTGTGGGATTTTTGTTGGGTTTTAATTTATTTATTTATTTTCAACCTTACTACAGCTTCAACGACTCCTACCACAGGCTTCTGAAGAACAGTGCAGGCTCGACGGGCTTCAAAACACCACTAAAAAAAAGAAGGCAGCTCATTTTCTAGACGATGCCCGCTCCCCGGCACCTACAGTTAGGATAGTTCAGTATCCCCAAAACATTTGTTGACGTTCTGCTCCACATGCAGTTTTTGTCAGAGGAAACAGCCAGTGCGTTGCCCGGGAGTCTGGTACAACATTTATTTGTGGCACGGCGTGAAGGTATGCTGTCACACTAATGGATTCCCAGCCTGAAGGGCTTCTCACGGCCATTACGCTGGTGCCCAGTGCCAGATGGGCCTCAAAAACACCAAATATGTTCCAGTTAACTTCTTCCGAGACAAAATTTTACTCACCTACTTCTTTTGCAAAGAAGAGAAGGATTATAATTCCTCATTAGGAACATATACATAAGTTTTATTCTCCTGGTCACACACACAAAATAAAGGCTAATAGATATTATTTCTGGTTTGTGTTCCGGAGACCTGTAGGAATGGCGTTTGTGAGGGTTAAAGAAAATCTCCCGCTGACTACTATCCAGCAGAGAATGGATATTTTAAAGGTCATCGACAGCACGTTACAGGTTCTCATGAGAGGTCTACTACTTCTGCAGTCAGCAGTGCACTCGTGTTACAGAGACAAGACAAACACGAATGCAGAAGTTACGTAAAAACAAGATCAGTAAAACAATGACCAAAAGTTATGTAAAAATAAGATCACTAAAACAACGACACCAACTGGAACAAACACAAAGTTAACTTGTCCTAAGTCACAACTTCGAACAGAACAGCGTTGAAATTGCAGAACCGTTATTATTATTATTTAAAATAATGTTTGAAAATAAATTCTGTCTTTAAGAGGTTTGGAATATTAAGCAGAGGAAATATGAAAAGCTAATGTACTGCAAGCTCTCTTGTGCAGAAAAAATAAAGCAATTTTGAGAATCTTCTAATAAAAATGACGCAACATCATTGTCTCAGTAAATGAAAAACTTACAGCGACATCGGCCACAAAATATGAATTTACCGCTTGTCAAAATCAGTTAAAATGTTAGAACCTATTTCTGTTCTGCAGTTTGCACTTCCAAATCTATACTCCTGTCTTTCACTGTGCTGTGTTTTAGCCGCAGGCATTTGTGTCACAACTGAAGGTAAGAAAGAGATGTACAGTACTGGAAGTCTCTAGGAGCTGCATAATCTAGATTAGTTTTTAAATCTCCAGTAATGTTCTCTTTTATTCTGCAACTCCAGTACTTTGTACAACTGTAGGAACACACTTGCGGATAAGATTACCTTAAAAAAGATCCTAAAAGAGAAAGCACAGGCTAGATAGGTCACCCCCATTTTCCCTATTAAAATGCAAATACACACACGTGTCTTCATGATTTATGCTATGAAAAAAAAAAAAAATCACCAAAAAGCAGGATTATTTGTCAATGCTTCTCCTACCTGCAGCGGGATAAAGATAGAAATACTGCTCTCTGAGTGGCGCTGGGCAGCTGTCCCAGCAGAGGTACTCTGCTCTTTACCTCCTCCCAAGCCCAGATGTTTTTCAGCTGGATCCCTTCTTTCCTCTCTACAGCCCTCATAACTAGCCTCGCAGTGCCCAGCTTCTCCCGTGTCCCTGCGTGTCTCCCCTTGCCACACAAGTGTTTTCCGTGGATTACTGTCGTGGTTACGACGATTATGTATGTCGACAATTACGTATACCCTGAACCAACGTACTACAGAAAGAAAGTGAAAGGGCTGTGAAGAAAGTAAGAGGCAGCCAGGGGAGCAGGGAAAAACAACTGCACTTATGCGAGAGGGACATGTAGTGGACAAAACCAAGACAAAGTAACTTAAATTTTATGAAACCCCTTAGGCCACTTTTTTTCAATTAAACCCTGTGCTTAAGATCTCATGAGCCTGTATATCCTGCTGTAGACTCAGGAAGGAAAAAAGTCTTAACAAGAAGAGAGAACACAGGAAAAGTCATGGAAACACAGGCTCAGAAAAGATATTCCCTACACTAAAGAATGCATATACTTTTAATATGTGTTGTACCAAACCTTGCTAGAATATTTAAAACATAATTCCACGTTCTTCCCTGCAAAAATTTTGTGCCAAGGCCACTAACTCAATTCAATCAGGTTAATCAGGTCTCAATAGAGATCCTTTAGTCCTCTTTTATCTCAAAATACAATTTTCATATTTTGAGTACTTGATATGAATGAATTTTTTTTCCACAATATTCCATCCCCTGCATCTTCCACGTGCACGCCTAAAGGCTGCGATATCCGAGTGCTTTAACAATTACATTTTTTTCAATTACGCATTAACCGACAGCGTGCTAAGGCAAATGAGGTCACTACAAAATATGTAATAATTTAGCACCTTTTGCTACTGCTTTGCAGATCAAGAAAAAAAGATTCCAGAATGTAGGAGAAAAGCATGTCACTGTGATGTCAGTGTTAGCATGATGCTGATAACTGTAACTACAAATTTTTGTCTTGAACCTTAAAGAAAAGCTTACAGGCTTGTTTATAATCTAAAAATAACTGATTTTTCTCTTCAGTAAGAGTTAGGCTAATCATTAGTTTTTGCTTAAAAATTAATTCCAAAGAGGCTAGTTCAATGGCAATAAAATATTTTGCAGGAACATAGCTGTTTTGATTAAATTGTCTTTCCAAAATTTCCTTCTGTCATTTCAGACTGGAATTTCTGCTCAAAAGTATGGCAGAAATGCAGAGAACTGCCTTGCAGTTACAGTCAAAGCAGAGATGTGAATATTTCAGAAGGTGGACAAAACTGTAGCTAATTTTTCATGCTTTTGTGAACTTGACTTTTATTTTGATAAAAAAATTTCTGGAGTCACAAACCCTCGAGAGCAGAAAGCCTGTTGCCTGCTCAGATCTTCTAAAAAAGTGACCATTCAACATGGCCCAAACAGTAAGACTAATAAAGCATTTGCAGCTCGAGTTCACAATTGGAAAATACTGTATCATTCCTGGAATTCTAAACCCTACGGATATACACGGCAGCAAGTTCAGGTGTGGTCAGCAAAGCAGTTGTGTCATCGCACAGCAACACAAGCTCCGTAACGCACCTGAAGAACCTACTTGGTTGTTGGCCTACATTACTTCCAGTCTACAGTGATGAGAACAGATAAGGATTTTTTTTTATGCGCGAAGCAAGGTCAGAGATGTCTCCAAGAGCAGCAGTCACATTTTAACTCCTTACTTCTTTCTCTCTTTAAAAGTACCATCAATTTACAATAGGTCCTCTGGATACATCTACCTAGTTATTATATCATTGTGACAAGAAGATTCTGAATCATCACAGAAAGTCTTGAGTGCACAGAGCAGGTGGGCCAGCTAGGTGGCTCAAATTGCATTTGATTTTACACACATACACTGTAGCTTTTATAACAAGCTTATTTTCTCTCTCAGCAGGCTTGATAAGCTACAATCCCTTCTTTTTCTGACGTAAGCCTGATAAACAGGTTTTAAACATCATTTATCCCTTGGCCAGTGTAAAAGAACTGCATAAGACAAAATATTTGCTGCGGTTGGTTTGATTTGAGATGGCCTATGCAAAGGTGGAGGAATATTTTACAGATAAAATACATCTACTATTTTGTAAGCAGGGGAACGGAGATGGTGACAATCAAAGTAAACCAAAAATAGTCTACTACAGTACGAACATCATCAAATATTTACCTCCCTCAAGTGTACAATATCTGTGGAATTGCACACTTTGAGAATATTTTCCCTATTGGTATGAGGGTTTTTAATAGACATTCAGTTCTGAAGCACAGTTTTGCTATCAGACCTCGCGCATATAAGTTACGTTTTGCACTAGTGACAAATTTTGACGGTTTACATTATGTGTTGATAAAGTCAAGATATTCAAAGGAAAAGAAAAGAAGAGATAACAAGATTTATTTTAACAAAGAATAAGACGATTGCAATTAAACGGCAACTATTTTTCAGTGTCACTAAGGATGGAAGAGCGGCTACAAAGTGACTTTTGTTCATACTTTAAGATTCCCATGCAGACAAACCCAATCAGTACATAAATTACTTAAACAATAAATAATTGTGTAGGCAAAGTATTATCATATTCCTTTGAAAAGCTCAGGATCCAAACAAGTTAATGAGGTCATATGTTCAGGTATAACTCCCCATCCTTCCCTATGCCCACCCAGCTACATCGCGACTTCCCACCCTTCTTCCTCTTTCTGGATTTTCTACTTCAAGCTCCAAACATGGGGATGTTTTTCTATGAAGCTGGTTCAATGAGCTCTTTTTTCACTAGTTCTGAATTTTATCTCATCTGCCAAGGTTGGAGAATGATGTGGAATAAATGAACACCTGCTCTTGAAAAGGAAGCTATCTGAAACGCCAGGCTTTGGCAAGACCAGCAGAGAATACGCATGTCACCCAGAAAAATCTGTTGCGATGGCCAGTTGCCAAGGCCTTTGTTCCCAGTGAAGCACAGGTCAAAACTGCTGTCAATAATTTATCTTTGGAAGACAAAGAATCGTGTAGAACCCAGCCAAAGCGAAATAAACCCCCAACATTCGCAAGTCACACATTTGAAAAAAATCTGCAAAGAAAAAGATTGGAGGTCCTTCTTTCTCACTACTTCTTAACAGCGAGAAATAGCTCATTTTCACTCATGTATCGAGTAACGATTCAGTCACAACTGAGTCATGAGTTCATTAACCTCCTTACGGAGGAAAAATTGGTCAACGTACTTTGTAACAAACCAACTTTGATGGCAAAAATCGGGTACAAAACCTCCCTTAAAAAAAATAAATGTATTGTGTAGTGAAGCTAAAAATATAAAAATATGTATGCAAAGCAGTTTTGACTATTTGTTGTTGACTATTTTGAATTATTTGCTGTGTTCTGGTAATGAGTCATACAGGCTTCCTTGTCTAAATTCTGATAGATTTACCCCAAGTGAGCAGCACATTACTGGAGATTAGTGTGAGTTAAGTTGTAAGGACCCTGCTTTGGCGGGGGGGTTGGACTAGATGATCTCCAGAGGTCCCTTCCAACCCTGACTATTCTGTGATTCTGTGAATCTTTGAAGACCTTAATTCAGAAAAGCTCTCTGAATAATCATATATTTTAAGTTGTGAAACTCTTAAAAATTCCAAAATCAGTCTTTAGGCATGAAAGTATTAGGACAATCAGCAGCAGAAGAGTGATAATGCCTGTTTTGAGGCGTGTTAACCTTTCAAAAGTTCTAGATGACCCATAAATAACAAGTATTTGAAAACTGAATAAAAACGTCCAGAGAACTTAGGAGAATTTACTAGTCACTCTCATATATACTCTCATTTACTTATGTCCCTACATAAGATTGCTGTTCGCCCTTTTCATAGAATCATAGAATCGTTAAGGTTGGAAGTGACCTTTAAGATCATCAAGTCCAACCATCAACCTAACACTGCCAAACCCACCACTAAACCATGACCCTAAAATAATTTTAATAAGGAGTTCGTGATCTGACCCAATAGGACAAAAAAAAGCCTCGAGAGGAAGAAGAAAAAAAAAAAGTGAAATTCAGTATCAGAAAGAAATAGAGATACGAAATTCAGAAGCAGTAACCTACAATTATATTTCCATTCTCCAAATACTTTAAAAAAACAAACTTGTTTGAGAGTAATTCACTTACGACAAATTGTAACACGCATATAGCCCATTACAAAATCATTGTAAATAAATTCATGGAGCTGATTTTCAGCCTCTCAAGGAGCTGTAAGGTACAGATTACATAAGAGGAGTTAAACGTTTTTGTTTAATCTGAATGTCAGCACTCAAAGAACTGCCTGATCTTAAATTATCAGCTTTAAATAAAGCATTCAGACAAACTGAGCTCTTACGTGTGGTCGTTTCCTGATAGAGCGCTAACATATATCTTCAGCAGCCTTAAGAATTATGTGTGCTAGAAGTCAAAAACTGTTTTTGTAAAGAATGGGGGCCTAAAAACTTTCATGAGAATGATATTTTTAAATTACCGTTTTGGCTGTCAGCGACAACTTAAGAGATTTATGTGGAAATATATTTTGAGTCAATAAGGTAACTAATTCATAGTTCTCAAAAGCTATATTTATCAGCACACACTGACTTCACAGCCATGTGCAGTGTGTATTTGGGAGTCTTATTTTTAAAGGTTTGGATCTTTTAGCCCAGCAGATTCTGTTAGGCATAAACCCCAAAAAATTGTACGTAAGAACATCATTCCCTTTATTAAGAAAACAAATGTGTCTCTCAGCACAAAACAATGAGTAAAATAATTTTTCTGTATCTTACAAAAAAAAAATAATTTAACATACCTAAAGGTATCTCTAAGGAACAATTTAGCGAGCAGCTTTTAAGGAGTGGAAAGACGAATTCATAAAGCAAGTACAACACAACCATGCGAACAGGATCCTCTGCTTCTGGGGCAATTACGTGCTCATGTCATTTAAGACATTTCTTCTGGCCTGGTACTTGTTTAAAGACAGACTCTTCTCCAGAAGCATCTTTCAGAAATGTAGCTGTCTTGGAAGTTTGCAAAGAATGTAATCTTCTGGGACCTATTTGGCAGCCATAAATGTGAGAGAGTCTTAAATTTTGTTCTGAAGACATCAAAAGGATAGGCATTATTCTTTTCTGTTTATGAAGAGCAGTATTAAATAAAACAGTAGCTCTCTTCTAAAGATAGCAACAATTTTCGCTCTTCCTTAGCTGAACATGGAAGACAGTTTGGGTTTTTTCTTGGCAACAGCATTTGGCATACTCAAGACAAAATGATGAGCTCGCTTAGCTGAGCAGTATTTGGTCTTCAGCCTGGTCTGATACTAAAGCTTTAGCAAAATTCCACTAAACTTTCTCTTAATATTATTTCTGTGTATTGGTTGGAGTCTGAGACAGCTCCTTATAAGATTTCTACTGATTTCTTCCACAAAATACCTGTGTGCTTGATGACTGCAAAGTCAGATCATTGCAGAGTTCAGTTGAGTGCAGGAGGCACCACTGGCGTGTAAATCTGGAATAGCCTGTACCAGATTTTAAAGACAGCACAGAGTCTTGTATGAGTTAGTAAGAAAGGAAACTGAACAAGAGCCTGCCTCCGTAATTTTAGGGTGTGGCTTTTTTTCCTCCTACAAATAAAGCGGTTTTTTAGAAATGTTATTTGACAGAATATCCTGCTCGGGCCTCAGATGTATGGTGCTCTTAAATACCAGCCTGAGGGCTGAGAGAAATTTAATGATATTCTTGATAACTTTGGCAAGGAAATGCCAGACAGTTTACTGATCTTAAGTAAAGGCTTCCCCTAGTCTGGCTAACATACTATTTGCTTTGGGGCAATTCATTACATATGTCTTCCATTACGGAAGTGGAACACTAAATTTCTCAGTAACCATGAGAGGTCAGTAGGGCAGATGTCAATTTTAATGGCCTAAAGATATTTCAGGGTTTCCAATAGAGCAATTAGCTCATATTTCAACTTGTATGGATTTCTAGTTGTAGCAACCTTGTCCCTGCCTCACAAAGCTGATTTCGTTTCAGTCTTTGCAGCACCACTTTATCAAACTGTAGATTTGAAGACCTTTTTCTTTAATTTTCTGCTTTTCCAAAGGATTGAACATCTTACTGCTCAAAACAGTGCTATGGGTCATAACATGGCCTAGATAGCTGTAGAAGTGTAGAAGGTTTGTTTTTTCTTGGTTTGGTTTGGTTTTGTTTTGTTTTTCCCCCCTTTCCCAGCCATAGCAGCTATAAAAGCAAAGGGGCTCCTGGCACTTCACAAACTGTGAAGAGTAGGCTTTGTGCTAGCTCTTCCCCCTCTTTTCACGCAATTAAATGAAACCTAGTGACCTACCAAGCTAGCACGGTCTATGAGTAGTTTCCAGTGCTAGCTTACTGATGGCACTGAGTTGTAATGTTCTCCTAGATGTCACGAGGCAAGTATAGAAAGAGTAATGTATGCTGAATTCCTCCCGGCCCTTTATGCTTTTGTTTGTTTGTTTTAAACCAGAACAGAACAGCAGAGCTCTCTGGAAAATCTATACTGAGTATATCATATTTGAGATGTGATGATTTTAATTTCTATAATATGATATAAAATGAGAAACAGAAGGCCTCCAAAAGCCAGCTAGGCCTTTTCCTACCATCACAGAGAAACGAGTCATACCCAGCACACTTATATCAACTCTCTGGTAAGTTAATCATGAAGCCCCTTTCCAATGGATATTCCGTTACTTTGCTTTAAAAGGAATTGATTTGAGTTAGCTTTTCAGTACGTTCTCACCTAACAGCCATCAGTCTCACCTACTTGTCTAACAGCCAACAACGGTATAGCCTCTCTTCTTATTTCCAGTTCAAGAAGATAAAAGAAGAGAGGAAAAGTCTCCAAAAGGTGGAGAAGCTTCTTGGAATAAACCAGGAATACTTGTGGAAAACAAATCTTCAAGGAAAAAAAAAAAGCAGTCAACAGAAACAAAGACGCAAGAATTATATTTGTCCCCAAATACGTATGTGGTTGAGAGTCTGGACCTGAATATAGGTCTATCACCANATTAAACTCAGAAGTGATCTAATTTCACAAGTTCTATGAGATTTAAGACATACCTGACACACTACGTAGTAACAAATCGAAATGTGAAACTCCTGTGTAGCATGAAAAACACAGCAGGAAGATACAAGCAAACTACAGAGACAACATATACCTTGTTCTCCCACATTGTATGGCATCATTACATCACTAGCTTTTTACTAAGAGTAAAGGAGTCACTAAACAAGTTTTCATGTTTAAAACATTTCTGTAAGCGTGCAAATAGTTTCAGTTGCCAGCATTTCTACATCCACTAATTGAGGACTTCACTGGTGTGAGAAATCGGGTGTCCAAGATCTTAAAAATGAACAATAAAACAGAGTATTTGGGGTAACTACCCTAATCAAAACCATGCTCCTTGAAATTCAGGAAAACATTTTCATATTAATAATTTTATATTTTCATTGATGCTTATAGACACACAGCCAGAGCAGTTAAATAACTGATTCTACCACACGGTTCAAAACATAACCGCAATACACCTTCCCTGACTTTAAAGTGCTAAAGAATGTTCTGTAGGATTATAATTTCTTCTGAATTAAGCTAATGCTTGAAAGGGCATTGCTCCTCTGTTATCCTTTACTTGTAAGTCATTGCTACAATAACCAAAAAAAATATCGTTTCCTCAAAGTTTGCCCTACAATTACTGCAAAGTGGTGCTTGAGGTGCCAAAATATTCCTCCATGCGGTTGGTGCAACGCATCTGAAAGCCTTGAAAGTGCTTTGAAGAGGACCAGAGAGTGGAAAGCTCTTGAGTTCTCCATAGTTGAATTGTCATACAGACACAGCCTCCTGACACCTGATCCTTGCTGTGTCAAAGCTCTCTTCCCGCATCAGCTGCCCCGAAGACACGATGAGAGGTATAAACTGAACGAGTCAAGAAAGCATCCATCATCCATCATCGACAGAACAAGAGGGAATGGCTTCAAGCTCCAACAGGGTAGGTTTAGACTGAACATTAGGAAAGAATTTTTCACAGAAAGGGTGGTTGGGCATTGGAATAGACTGCCCAGGGAGGTGGTTGAGTCACCATCCCTGGATGTGTTTAAGAGACGTTCAGATGTGGTGTTGGGGGATATGGTGTAGGGGAGAACTTGTAGAGTAGGGTAGATGGTTGGACTCGATGATCCCAAGGGTCTCTTCCAACCTAGACAATCCTATGATTCTATGATCACTCCCAGACGGTACGCTGCTAATTTCTGTAGTCATTAATACCAGTATTAATCTATTGTATCCAGTGAGGTAACACAGATAAAAGCCCGGTTGTTTTCCGATCTTATGGGTAAATTTAGTTTATTTTAATCTCCAAATTTTATCCGTATCTTCCCTATCAGAAGTGAGAGAGTTCCTCACAATGGCCTTCTAAGCATGCAGAGCTGGTGTAATTAATAAATAAGTCATTGTTACTTTATTTTCCCAAGGTAGGCATATTCTAATAGAGGATATCAAAGGTGGTAGAGCCTCTAATGTCTCCTGAAAGACCCGCGATGCAACAACCGAAACTTTAGCAATAGCTTTGTTCGAAAAAAAAATACACATTAAATGCAAGGCAAGATCTGGATCCTACAATTCTTTCCAGGGGAATTTTCAGAAGGTCACAGAGTGCAGAAAATTTCACTTGCACAGGCTGAGGAAATGGTCCAATGGAAGAGCCGCTTTATTAAGCTCTCTCTACAGCTGCAACCTAGAAAAAGGCTCCTATTCAAAGGAGAATTCTTTTCCAGCTGTACTCTCATTTTTACTGGGAAATCTGCTGGCAGAATAATGCAAAAATGCATCAAAAAAGGCTGAATGAGGAGAAAACCTAAGCATCTATTGTTTTAATACAACGGGAAGAAACAGAACCCTTCAAGAGGAAAGAAAAGCGCAGGTTTTTGCAAGTTGGTAATACACTCAACTCAGGGGTCTCCTGATCTTCCCAGGAGGTTTAGAACTCTGTCAAAACCACAGTAGTACGTAAACAGTACGGATTTGTACTTCAGGATGTTAAAAAAAGTTCTTTAGCAGGAAGAATACATGAAAGAAAGTTATCACGTCTACATTTCCTGAGGCTGAAGACTTCAGGCTTCACTCTGTAAAATATAATAAACTACAATATTACCTCCTCTATAGCAAATACACCGCAGGACTTAAGAAAACAGCTCCTCAACAGTCAGAAAGAACCTCTAGGCTTTTCCTCAACTGTAGGAACACTGTAATATTTTGGACTATTTTAGTCTGAGGATTTTGAAACCTTTTTTGCTCCCAAAGCCATGCGGTTAGGGTCAAACTCCTTCCTTTCCTGCCCCATTCATTTCTACCTAAACTCACATGATACAGATCAGAGTTACAACAGCCAATTTTTCTGCAGTCTTTTCATACCGATAGAATGCCCGGTGAATGCTTAAATGCCCCTTCCATTACTTGGAAAGCGCAGCTATGGCAAAGAACCCCATATTGCACACTCACGACTCAGAGTCGGCTTCTTTTAGCAGTTTGTCAGGTTGAAAAGAAACGTCAGGGCAACAACAGGATTAAGCTCTCCCTAAATACCCAGAAACAGAATACCCAGAAACCTAAATAACCAGAAACAGAGAATGGGGTCCAATGAAACCAGAATATTTTGCTACTTGATGCCAGTTGCTTCAGCTTCATTCACAGCATCAACTCTGTGTGTGTGTATGTATATGTATATATTTGGCATCGTTATACTTCCACGAGTCTTTTTATGAGAACAGAGCTTTAAAGAAGCCTCAGAGAATATCAGGTAATAATCCCAGATACTGCCAACACTACAAGTTTCCCTGAATACGTTTGTTCTCTGCTCTGACACATGGCAACACACAACAAAATCTGTAGGAAAGCAAATCAAAAAAACAACGAAAGGTCCCTCACACTAAAATAAACCTTCTAAAGAGTGTGCACATATTTGTGCTCACTAGGAACCACCACAAATAATGGCAACGAGGAAGAACAAAGTCGTAATTGGCAAACTTGGGGGATTATTTGGGGTTTTATTTTGTGTTCAGGAATTTGCCTCGTAATGGTAGTTGGTTTATTGTCCCACATAAACAGATGTGAACAGTCATGATGCTTATAGATGTTACTCATAATCATTTTCATTTAACTTCACCTGCCTTTGCAAATGGCAAGCTGTGATGGACACACTGAAAAATATAGCATCTGTTTTATACCTAGCATTAATAAAGAGAAAGAAACATCAGCAACATTTTTCCGTACTATAGTGATTTAGTAATTAATTTATGGAATAGAAATTCCACGGAAAAATATTTAAGTTCCTTCACTCGTACCAATAAAGGTAGGAGACAACGTAAGTTCAGCATCAGCCCTTCAGGCACTGAACACCAACCTAAGCATAGTTTGGACAAATTCTGGATCATTGTCAAAATAAGTAAATTTTTACTCATTTATTCAAATACATCATCCTCCAAAGCCTGATATATAAAAACTCAGAAGCAGTAGTTACTACCCCTTACAGACAACCTCTTAGTGACTAAATTCATAGACAAGCTGCAACTAGCACAGCTTTATGCCTGAAATCGTTTGCCTGGGTTCACTTCAGCTGTCACTGGCGATACCACCAGAATACTAATTCTCTTTAACACAACCTACTTGTACGAGCTCTTCCTGTTAGAGTATCTTTTCTCGAAATTTAGAATGCAGGAGGTGTGTGATAGTGCAGTGGTTTAAAAATAATAATAAAAAAAAGGCTTATGAATAAATAGGAGATTTGTAATGAAGTACTCACTGCCAAAAATAGCAGCAAAGATCTTACACGCTCACAATTCTTTGGACATCAGCTATTACCTAATGCCCCAAAGCATTTATAAATGCACACTGTCAAACACACAAGCACGTGCAGTTCTAAAAGTCACAAAGCACGTCTGTGTCGTATAAAGACTGCATCTGAGATAAAAGAAGATTGCTTACTCTAGTTCACTGAAAAATATTAACACACAACCAGTGTTTTATTAAATATCCATATTTCTCACATAATATGAAAAGAGAAACCCCAACATTTTACTTTCAAGCACAATTTTGTACTTACAAGACTAGAAAAAAATAGTTTGGGTTGTTTTGATTATTCTCGCAAAATATGTAAAAGTTTCTTTGCTTCATCAACGACAGGTTAACGTGATTAAAGAAAAAAAATATTGAAATTGTAGTTTGATAATACTGTGAACTATCTTAGTTGTACTTCCCAGGCCAGAGGTGTGTGAATGTTTGTATTTCTTCACCAAAGTGCTTCAGAGCTTCAAGACAAGACAGTTACAGAACATGTTATCGATGAGATTACTGATGGGAATTAATTTCTGCATAGTCTGTTAATGAGGGCAAAGAATTTCTTAATTTTTCCTATGCGGTTATTAAAAGTCTGATATCATCACCTACTTTTAAAATCCCATTCCACCTTTAGGCTGAAGCTTAAAGGAACTTTAGGAGGTCTCTTCCCCTCTGCTGACCCCCGACACCACCCCGCTCCAGGGCAGGGATGCAGCAAACACCATGGGACGGGGTTGGTCTGCGGGAGGTATAACTGCAGCTCTCTTCGGAGTATCAGCCCCCATCATAGGCCAAAAAACCCCAACCCTTCCAACTTAAACTGAGAACACTACGAGGTGGCAGACAATTGGGTGGACGTGTGTAGGAGGGCTGAATGTCAGAAAGTGGCTTTTCGACCTGGCAAGCAGAAGTTTGCTCTTTGCCAGCTGCAACAAGTACAGTCTGAGTGGAATCGTTTATAACGGCTGGGGTAAAAGCAGCGTGCCCCAGCCCTTCCCGTTTTGAGAGACGTAAGACAGAACCACAAATTAGGAGGCTGATCACAGGTTCTGCTCCTGCACACTGGCTGCTGAGATTGGGAAGTCTGACGCCTTGGGGTTGTGGAAAGAAAAGGAGGACAAGAAGAAAGGAGCCCGGGGAGAAGGTGGTGACAATCCTGGCTGGAGGAAAGATCCTGGAAGGGAGAGAAGATCCAGGAGATCGGCCAGCTGGATGGAGACGAATGCTACGGTCAGCCAGGGTCCTTGGCTAACAATGTCCAAGCTGGGTAAGTACAAGAGCACAGGAACCAGTACAACGTTCTGCCCAACCATCCTAGGCCAGCAGCATCTCTGTGCAGGGTAATTGTGATCTACTGAACACTGTGATGGGGAGAAAGAGACGAATGGGACAACGCGAGTGTGAGATAATCAAGTAAGGGAAAAGCTCTGGTTTAGTTGGTTCTTAAATAAATCCCGGTGTACAATTCAACTATATGTTGTTCACAGCATCTCACTCGTGAGAGCACCTAAAATAATTTAGGCATCATCTATATAATTATAGTATCAGTAGTATATCTGTATATCACTTTTAACTAAGATGAATGGGTTTTTCTAAATGCAAATAATTTCAACCACACAAAGCATATACTCTGGTGTGAATTACAAAGGGATGTAACCAGAATTTTTAAGTGATGGGGAAAAGGCCCTAAGGTTTTTCTGCCTTACAAACCAGAAAATTCTCCTAAAGTAAGTATTGAGCTGCATTTTCGTCCCATACTGCAGTAATCATTTTCTCCTTAACAGTTTTCCCTTTATGTACACATTTCAACAAGACAGCAACTACAGAACTTTGGGGAAAAATTCAAATCTGAGTCTTAGGATTCTGCTCAAGTACGATTGTTGCTCTACCCTCCTGCTCCTGATTTGCAGATTTTCACAGCTGCAGGAGCTTAGAAGAGCACAGGAATCTGCAATGTACTGCCAGAATATATTGAGAGCCTTCTGGAAAGAACTGGCACAGGCTTTCCGAGATCATGGTTAGGAAAGAAATTTTTATTTCCAGTGATTTTTGCTACTGGGAGGGTAGGACTGTCCGCTTTCTGCGACAACAATCAATAGTCATCGCTTCCAAGGCTGTTGATTATGGGCATTCAAATAAATCTCTGCCTAAATGATTTCTGCTTCTGCACGATCTTCAGACAGTGACATCCACATCCCAGTTAGACGGCCACTTTTTCTTGCTACCGCATCCTGGCAGGCACTCCAAAACCTCTCCACACAGAAGTAACAGAGAAACTCACACTCATTTATTTCCTTTTCGGAATATTTTTACTGCATGACCCTGGGGACAAAATATATGCCAGCTAAGTGACCTGGTAGATACCCATCTGTTCATGTCACCTTTTATTCTGACCAGTCACCACCACCAAACTCAACTCAAACAGCAGCAAATTTAATAGAGAAGAGAACGCCCAGAGGAGCTGTGGCTGCCCCATCCCTGGAGGTGTTCCAGGCCAGGTTGGACGGGGCTTGGAGCAACCTGGGCTGGGGGGAGGTGTCCCTGCCCAGGGCAGGGGGGTGGAACCAGATGGTCTTTAAGGTCCCTTCCAACCCGAACCACCGTAGGATTCTATGATAATAGGGAGACATCACCACAGATTACAGGTGTCTGACATAACGGGTTTTCCTCAGATCCACGTGCAAAGACATTCTGCCCACCTGGAGATGCTTGCATAACTGACCCTCTAGAGTGTTCCTCAAAAAACATAACAAGTACTGCAGCCAAAACCATAGACCGCGCCAGTATTGCTCAAATACAGAACTTAAAGAGCAAAGACATAAGATTTAAATACAGTTCCAAAGATGCATCATGGATAATACTATATAAACTTGCAGTCACAAGAATCTCATTTCAGTCCTAAAAAAGGCTTTCACTTTCAATACACATCACAATTTGTGAAATCCAGGATACACTGGATTTGTAATATGATTTGAGTGACACTTGCACTACAATTAAAAGAACTTTCTCATAGCTCTTAGAGATTAGATTAATTATCTTTTGAATTTAGATGGAGCAAACTTCCCATTTGAGATTATGAAAGTTTGTGAACATGATCTAAACATAGGGGTTTGGTAAAAATCCCTGTTATAAACTAACCTTAAATCCTGGACCAACATTAACTTTGCTTAGGTTTGCCTGCATACACAAACCCAAAGCTTTTAGTAAACTCTTAGAATCATAGAATCGTTAAGGCTGGAAGGGACCTTTAAGATCATCGAGTCCAACCATTAACCTGACCTGACAAAACCACTTCTAAACCATATCCCCAAGGACCACGTCTGCCCTTTTTTTAAACACCTCCAGGGATGGCGCATCCACCACCTCCCTGGCAGCCTATGCCAATGCTGGATAACTCTGTCAGTGAAAAAAAATTTCCTAATATCCAACCTAAACCTCCCCTGGCTTAACTTGAACCCATTTCCTCTCCTCCTGTCATTTGTCACTGGGGAGAAGAGGTCAGTCCCCATCTCTCTACCCCCTCCTTTCAGGTACTTGTAGAGAGCGAGAAGGTCTCCCCTCAGCCTCCTCTTCTCCAGGCTGAACACCCCCAGTGCCCTCAGCCGCTCC
>VZSZ01001682.1:226841-245981 GCA_013398815.1 Ibidorhyncha struthersii | reverse complement strand
GCGGCCTCATATCCAGCCGCTGTCCACCACCACCCCCAGGGCCTTCTCCGCCGGGCAGCTTTCCAGCCACTCCGCCCCAAGCCTGTAGCGCCCATGGGGTTGGTGTGACCCAAGTGCAGCACCCGGCGCTTGGCCTTGTCAAACCTCATACCGTTGGCCTCTGCCCATCGGTCCAGCCTGTCCAGATCCCTCTGGAGAGCCATCCTATCCTCAAGCAGATCAACACGCCTGCCTAGTTTGGTGTCATCTGCAAACTTACTGAGGGTACACTCGATCCCCTCGTCCAGGTCGTTGATAAATATGTTGAAGAGAACTGGCCCCAGCACCGAGCCCTGACTTCCACGCCATGAACCTCTACCAAGTTGCACAAACTAGTTCCTTTGCTCATCAGGAATGAATTCACTTCAGGGAATAGGCAGGTAAATTTTCAGAGGCAAAGGGTTCATTCCTGAGACTCACATTGAGGTTCAGCCCAATCAACAGTGTGACACGGGGGATCATATCTGCCAGACCTTTTGAAGAAACCAGCCGTGTCCCTTGTGACCCTCAGGGCTGGATCTTGGTCTCTCCATCTCGTTCTGAGTAAGCTCAGACTGCCGACAAATCTGCTGGTTGATATCCCAAACCATTTGGGAAGGATCCAGGGCATCCCTTTGTAACATCAACCCTGTGAGGTTCCTGCCATAGATTTCCCAGACGCATCCACATGTTGAAGAACGCACCCAATCCAGTAAAACCAGACCTTTTTAGAGAGAAATTTCAGTCAAGTTACACAGGAGCCAATTCTGCATGTGTTTGCAAGGATGGCTATTACAGAAAGGCAACTGTTTTGGTCCTCGAGGCTTCCCTGGTGGCCTCCCTACATGAGAGGTGTATGCCAGCTAAGGGAGAGTGTCGATGCATCCAGGAGAAATCACACTGTGCTGTGACTCCATGTCCTTGACAGATGACAGCCATGTAATTAAGAGAGCCAACAGTAATGCATTATGTGATTGGAATAAACTGGAAATTCATTCTGCCTTATGTAAAGCTTATATAAAGGTAAGTTACAGGATATTTTTTTTTTCTAGAAGACCACCTGAAAGCATTAGCAACCTGCAGTAGCATTTCAGTGTATCAGAATTTTAAGCTATTAAGTGTACACATGACAAAACGCACCGAAGGTTTTCTGCATCTTCCCTATACAGCTAACTTAAACCTGGGTGTGTTCCTATCCAGTTACTTCATGACAAGTCATCAGAATCAGATGGAAATTCAGCTCATCTTGAAGGTCTGCAGTACATAACACGCAAAACATTAGTGGAGTGTCAGGAATATATAGGCATCTTTCGCTCCCCGGTTCAGCGATTAATCTCTCTCAGAGATAAATTGTTTTCTATAAACTGCCAAGTGAATTTACAACAGAGGAAAAAAAAAAACAACAACCAAATATTCATACAGTATCTCATGATCTTTGTAGAGTTGCAGGGCAAGCAAGAAAGTAAAGAAAAAGACCCATTCTTGACATGTCTTTTAATACTTACAAAACAAACAAAAAAAAAACATTGCTGAGCATCAATTATAAATTTTTTTTTAGGCCAAATTTCTCTGACTACTAAGCAACCCAGAAAATAACAGCAGGGCTTTGTGACATTTTTATTTCTACTACCTAAAATTCTTCTGCTGACACTTTTAATCAGTACACTTAGCAATCCATCACGCACACAAAATAAATACTTCTTTACATATCTGGGGGGCAGTAATTAGTCTTGTGAAAGCGATGTAATTATTATTTTTTTTTTTTTTCAACTGAGCGGCGCTACCTACAGATGTGTATGCTTACAAAGATCCATGCCAAAACCACTTCTAGAACCTAAAATACATACCAGAGAGGAAGTTACCAAAACTACAGGTCTATTTATATTGCTAGTCAACCAGGAGGACAACACTGTTCTGCGCCACTGGAAAATTTGGTCCATTAAGGGGAGGAAAGAGATGATATATACATAAGATAGCGGTGGAGAGACTGTCAGCAGGACGTCTCACCGAGCGCTAATGATCTTTCCAAATGAATATTAATACGATTAAGCCACTGCATGTCATCTTGCTTTTTATGTCCTACATTTTAAAATTATTATTTCATTAATATTAAAATATAAAATGGATGCGTTCATGCTATCCATGCATGTGTAAAGTCAAGATCTTACCTACCACGTAACACAACGTACAGCCATGTGCCCAGGCACCAGGAATTTCTCCTACCCAGCAAGTCCTCAACCCCATGACCTTGGGCACCCAACAAGCGACGCAGGGCGTTCACACACCACTTGTGTGCCCACAGAACCCTAAAGACCGCTGGTGCATCGCGGGGATGTACCAAGACAGGGAGGGTGTACAGCACAGAGAACCGCGCGGCAGGGACGTCGAAAATTCCCTACTACGACAATGCTACCGGCAGTACAGTTGTCATGAAAGGTGGGTAGTTTTCACCGAAAGAAGAATTTGGGGAAACCCATTCAAACTGGTTGTCATGCCAAATGACAACTGTCTCCTACTGAAGGAAACAAATGAAGGAATTTCAGGAAAAAAGATTAAATCTGTCAAGATCCCTGAGAAGACTTGAAAGGGCGGACCGACAATAAATCTAAACACAAAATGTAAAGGTAGGAATAAATGCTGAAATGATTGCTACCATTTGGTCAAGAAGGAAACAAAGTAAGATGCATAAAAAAGAGAAGAGCCTTACTCTATTACAGCTACGTTAATATACGAAGAGCAAGGAGGGGGTTATGATTCTTTACCTAAGAATCTTATCATAATTTGTAGCCATACTGCCTGATTTAAGAGCTATACATAAATGCTTATTCTTGCATTTTTCATCAATTTGGTTCAAGTTAAACGTGATTTCAGGGAACAGACAACAGCTAGGAATTCCTCCCCCCAAAAAAAGCATGGAGAAATTGTAATTTTTATCGCTTTGGGAAACCTTAACAATATCCTCAGCACACCCTTTGTTACCAAGCAGGTAACAAAGCGGGTCCTCACTGGAGCTGCACAGGCCAGCTAAAACCTGATATAGCAGGGGTCAGGAGAAGAAAAAGCAACCTGAAGAAAGCTTGAGACCCTCTGGCATCCAGTAAAATACTGAGATACCTCCTTCACGCCAAGTGCCATAGGGACAGACTGCAGGTAATGGAACAGTAAGGGGTCCACAAACCACTGGCAGCGAGTTGAACCACACAAGGTGGCTACGACAGGTTCTTCAGCAACGAATTAGAGAACGTCCGCTTTGTCTTCTGGAAGTCTGAACGCCATATTACAGATTCACAAAATGACAGGGTTTGGAAGGGACCTCTGGAGATCATACAGTCCAACCCCTCTTCCAAAGCAGGGTCACCTATAGCAGGTTGGACAGGAACACATCCAGGCGGGTTTTGAAGATCTCCAGAGTCGGAGATTCCACAGCCTCTCTGGGCAGCGCTCTACCACCCACAAAGGAAAGAAGTTTTTCCTCATGTTCAGATGGAATTTCCCATGTTCCAGTTTGTGCCCGTTGCCCCTTGTCCTGTCGCTGGGCGCCACTGAAGAGAGTCTGCCCCCATCCTCTTGCCACCCGCCCTGTAGATATTGATCAGCATTGATGTGATCCCCTCTCAGCCTTCTCTTCTCCAGGCTGAACAGCCCCGCGGCGCTCAGCCTTTCCTCAGCAGAGAGGTGCTCCAGTCCCCTCAGCATCTTCATAGCCTCCACTGGACTCTCTCCAGCAGTTCCCTGTCCGTCTTGAACCGGGGAGCCCAGAACTGGACACAGAACTCCAGATGCGGCCTGACCAGGGCAGAGTAGAGGGGGAGGATGACCTCCCTCCACCTGCTGGTCACACTCTTTTTAATGCATCCCAGGAGACCATTGGTCTTCTTGGCCACCAGGGCACACTGCTGGCTCATGGGCAATTTGTTGTCCACCAGGACTCCCAGGGCCCTGTCCGCAGAGCTGCTCTCCAGCATCAGCCCCCAACCTGTACTAATGCATGTGGTTATTCCTCCCCAGGTGCAGGACCCGACACTTGCCCTTGTTGAACTTCATTACATTCCCCTCTGCCCAAGTCTCCAGCATGTCCAGGTCATGCTGGATGGCAGCACATCTTTTTTGTGTGTCAGCCACTCCTCCCAGTTTTGTGTCATCAGCAAATTTGCTGAGGGTACACTGTCCCCTCATCCAGGTCATCGATGAATATATTGAGCAGGACTGGACCCAGTACTGACCCCTGGGGAACACCACTAGCTACAGGCCTCCAACTGGACTCTGTACTGCTGACCTCAACCCTCTGAGCTCTGCCATTCATCCAGTCCTCAATCCACCTCACTGTCCACCCATCTAACCCACACTTCCAGAGCTTGCCTGAGCGGCTGTTATGGGAGACAGTGTCAAAAGCCCTGCTGAAGCCGAGGGAAACAAAACCCAGTGCTCTCCCCTCATCCACCCAGCCAGTCAGGCCATCATAGAGGGCTATCAGCTTGGTCAAGCATGACTTCCCCTCAGTGAATCCATGTCGACCGCTCCCGATAACCTTCTTTTCCCCTACAATATTCAGAATAAGAGAAAGCATATTATGAATTAATTATAAAACCACCAGCAACAAATAGACTGACTTTGTGCAAGTTGGGTTTCTGCAAGACCTTCCCCTTTTCTGTTTCTACTGGATTCCAGGGATTTGGAACTGGAAGGTGTATACTAGCATAACAAAAGAGAAATCACGGCAATTTCTCATGTTCACTCTTAAAAAAAAAAAAATCCACCATATAAAGTTGAGGTAAGGTATCACACGTAACTGTTAAGAAAAGCTGATCCTGAAGTCATGCATGGCAACAAACTTTCGGAGCCATTCGCCCAGACAACATCTCAGGAAACAAGCTGGGGAAATTGAAACCCCATCTCCTCCACAATAAAAGCAAGAAAGCAAATCTTTTCCCTCACGTGTAAAAGCTTTTTTTTTATTATTATTATTTCTTTTTTTAAACTGTTATGAGCTATCATCCCTGTGGGAGTTAGTGGAGAAAGGAGAGAAAGGGCAAAATGAAAAATCAAGATTCACTTTTGTTTCAATTTTCAAAAAGAAAAAGACAGTAAAAAACCCTGAGTGATTAAAACCTCAGGATTTGGCACTCGGGCTTTTTTCTTAAAAAAAAAAAAATAAAAAATCATTAATTATACCTACCTTTCTTAATATTGGTTCTACTTTCTTTTTATCCCTTCATACTGTTCCAAAAGCTTTTCACACGTCCCCTTACCTTTTTACTAAAATGAATTCATTTTCCTTTTATGCTGTCCTTATATTTTCCTTTCCAGTGTAACGAATGCTGAAATTATTTTTATTGTATCTTGGTTGCATCCCTTTTCTTTTGGGAGCTATTTTTTTCTCAGTCTTACATCTTTAACTGTATCATGAAGGCGCTTGGCTTTTTTCCTGTTTCTTTCATTCTGTTCACTTGGAGATGTGATCAGTCATGCCTTAACCAGTGAGCTGCTTAAGACTGCCCAACTGCGTTCCATTTTGGCAGAATTTTCTCTCTCGTTTCTCACTTTACCAACTAAATTTCTCAATGCCTTTCAAAATTTGCTTTCCCAGATGCTAAAATTCCTGTGTGGCTTCACGCTATTAGAGCTATTGCTTCTAGGTTGACTCCAAGAAGGCTGCTACCACAGGTATTAGATGTCCTAATTTCATACAGCTTCAGGTAACTCATAAGAGTTTATTTTCCGGTAATTTTCAATAACCTTCTTGTTATTTACATTAATTTTTTTTTCAATCAGATCTTCCTATGGCATTTAACCCCCCCCCAGTATTGTACCTTAGGAGAAACAAATGCTCAGTCATACCACAGATACTCAGTCATAAGCTGAAAACATGACATAAAATAATGAAATCATAAGCTGAAAACATGATATAAACTAATAATTCGATGAAAATGCATTTTGACAAAAGTAACAATTAAGAAAGTATGCAAATAAAGGAAAGCATAGCATATATACGTTTGTTGGGTTATTTTCATAAACAAAGAAGGAATTCAATTTCTATTTCACAGACTGATTTTTGCCGAGTTTTTCTGTTGTTCTTCAGATAGTACCATTATTACGCTCGGCACTTTACAGATGTCTTTGAAAATGAGGTCACTGCCTTGAAGAGCTTATAATTAAAACCCCTGCGAATTATACACTGGGTAAGTGAGGATAGTACATCTATCTGCCTGTGAGCTATACAGACAGTGTTATTCAGTGTTACATATTACATATTTATATCACTTTGGTTTCCAGTTTGTATGTTATCTGACATGAAAATAAAAACAAGTAAATGGTGGAAGATTTAAGAAACAATTCTAGCCAGATTACTGTTTTCTCATTTGCTTTTCATAGATGTAAGCAAAATGAATGGGTTACCAAGACAACCATTTCATAAAATCAGATTGTCAAAACCTGTTAGGAAACAAGTACTCTATAAAATGAGCCTTTGGCTAAACGAAGTCAGCTGACATGATGTAACTCTAAAATTACCTCATCATTTCAGTTAAAGCAACTTGCACCCATTTGGTCTGTGAATGTTGACCGTTATCACAGTCCACAATTGTCATTCTCCAAATTATTAACACTGAATAAATACGCCAAAGTCTAGGGAACGTATAAGACCGCAGCACTCCCACTGTCCCTTTCCCCTTCCCTGTTCTCCATGACTCGTTTTCGTTGTGCTGACCACCACAGCCGACAGCACACTTTTGCAGAGCTAGCAGAAAAAAAGGTTAGAATTTTCCCAGCCAGAAAGCTGAACTGAAGAGATCGTTTAGTATTCATAATATCACTTCTTCCCCTTCCTTGCCCTGTCTAGGCAACTAGGGAGTCAGATCCTGTGTACGTAAACCAAAGGGAACAGTGTGAGAAGAATAAAGGGTTTGCAATTTCCATTTAATTTTGTCACTCCCGTCTTTGCTTCCCTTTTTCATGTTCTCACATCTAAAATCAGCTTAAAGTTTTCAGTGGCCCATACTATGAACTTGCACTCGCTATTACTATCAAATGAATGATGTGCTGAGAACATCACAAACAGTCTCCCGGGGAGCGCGTACCATTTTTGTGGCACTAGTCCTGTACGCCGACCTTTTTACAACTGGGGAAAAAAACAGCAAGAAAGAAAAAGCTACAGTTTTCCTCTCTTTGTTTCTGTATGTAATATATGCCTTTTACATACACGTAAAGAGCATTTTGTATATTAAAATAGAAATACGCACAGAGATCTTTAAAATGATGTGCTGCTTATTTCACAATGCTGAAAGGAGCTTTTCCTTTAAAAAATATTTAAGCTTAACTAGAGCTTCTGAAACATTCCGAAATTTCTTTTAGTAGAATTTCTGGAATCTCTGGAAAACACTGAGAGCTCCAGATGGAAGAAATTTTTTGAAAAGCTTGCTTCAAAAGACTTCTGAATTTTGGCAGAAAAATGCTGCATATGTTGTGTGGAGGTGATCTCCTGTGGGGGACAGGAAGACGATCTCTTAATGCACATTCACCAACTGTCAGGAGGCTGAAAAGAATACGCATGCATTGTGCAAAGACACTTATCAAAATTTCAAACCCCTGCTTTTCAGTGCAAAAGCTGAAAGAAATCCTAAAAGTGAACTGGCATGTTCTTCAGGGGATGAATTAAACATGCTGTTAAGTGTATACACCATTGGGAAAAAATGCGGTCCTTTTTAACCCGTATTTATATAACTCACTTTAAAAAATACACTTCCAACAGCATGTTTTATCGGCGGAAAAAATTCCCTAAGCATGCCAGCATCACATGCAACATTGCAGTTCATGTTTTCAGCCTAAGTGAAGGTACAATTCTAAACTAAAACAACCAGACTAAATCATTTACTAGGACAAAAAGTTAATTCCGTTTAAACGGTGGCATTACTCTAACTTAAAAGGTTTACTGATTTAGATATCTGTAATGCTTTACAAATATTTACAGGTCTGTGGCCTAAAATATGTACAAAAAAAAAAAAAAAAACAAAACCCAAACCACACACACAGAAAGAAAATGAGTTCATAATTTCCTGTGGGACTTTTCTACCGCAAAGAAACACAGAACTCCCACCGGGACAAAACCAGGTCTCGAACTCATTCAGTGGTGTCACTTCTTGACTGTGTACGTAAAGTTCCCTCTTCACCCAATAGGTCAGACCCCTATACCAGGGTGCGGTGGCAAAGCACATGAGACTTTTGCAGAGTATTATTTTGGAGAATATTAATTTGGAGAATATTATTGGAGAATATTAATAAATGTGGTTTTCCTTAGAAGCCAATGAATGATCTTGCAGGATGGGGAGAAGTAGGATCCCGATGGCAAAGAGGGATCTCGGTGCTCACAAGGAGATATTATCAGTCCCCAGATGGCCACCTAACGTCCACTGCTGCTCTGTAAACTCTTTCAGTGCAGGCATCAAGTCCGTCCCTGTTCCGCAGAGCTACACACAAGATCAGCAAATAGCTTTTGAAACACTAAAACCATTTACATTTAACAGACACAACCCCACCCCATACAAATGGCCTTGAAAAGGGCTTATACCCCACAGAGACACTAAACACTGACACCTCCCTCAGGCCACAAAGACCATTCCTTTCTTTCCTAGCACGATGAATTATACGCACAACACCGAAGCAAAACATGCAAAAGTCGGAGAGTTCTTATACAGCAGCCAAGGTGCCATGAACTAATTTCCAGAGAACCACAGAAACTCATTAAGGCGAACGGCCTCATCGTTTTCTTCGAGTATCACTATTTCACGGAATGGAAAGCAGGCAGCAAAAGTGGCTTTCACCATCAAACTTTTGTCTACAAATGTATTCAAAACTTCTAGACCGCAAACAATATAAAGTATCATTGACAAAAAGAGGTGATTTGTGCATACGCGGTACTTCCTATGAATGTGAAAAGCACAGAAAATTGAAAAATAGGTACCTGTCAGAAAAAACGCCCCTAAGTTTCTGTGAAGTTAACGTTAGCAAAAAAGTGTCAAGGGGGGGATCCTACTGTACATATTGAAAATTAATTGTTCAAGTTTTAGGTGACGCCATAGATTAATTTTCGTAGATCACAAAGGAAAGGTTATTGTTGCAAAAGTAAACGGAATTATTTAACAAAATATTCCCCAAATTCAGAATAAGCATTTATTTAGAAATGAACTTTATGTAGAGATACAATACGCAGCGCCTTGATGAGAGTGGTTGAGGTTTAGTAGCTTCAGCACCTTTGGTTTAATAACAATTTAAACTGATTATGAAAGAAGCCTGGTCAACGTGTCTCGATGAGGAATCATGAAACGAATCAGTTTTTGAAAAGAGAAGGTGACCATACCTGGCAATTGTACTAAAAAAATGTGAGTTTATGGGGAAGATCCAATGGAAGATATGAGCCATTGACTCCTGACAGGATCTAAAAGCTACACGTTTAAAAACTTCCAGGCAGCTTTAAAAATTATATGTCATCTAAAGCAGGCCCAGCTGTTGTCTTGCTTCCCAAGAGGGCCAGGACAGCTCAGGGAGATCCATCATGGGCCACAACTTGGGGAAAACGCATGTCCCAAAAGACAAAGGCTGGGAAATACTTCTTTAACGGCTCCAGGGCAGTATAGAACCATCCAGTGAGGAGCTGTGCTGCACTACAGGCCTTACGGCAAACCGTGACGTCCCAGTCTCCCGTCGCGCAGTATGGGGCACGTGCCGACTGTGAGGGACATTGTTGAGCTATGTTTTTCAGGTTATTTCATCCTTCCTATATAAACAATCTCTTTCTATAACCACATTTTAATATTTACAAGGAAAAAGAATTATCAGCACATAAAAAAACCCAAACACACCAACATTTACACAAAATCAAGATCATTTGACAGCTGGGTATATGACTTCTTTAGTTAATATATCAGAATAGGCATTTTTCTTTGCACCTTAACTCTCTTACACACACAAATACTAAGGCATACCGTATTTATCCACAGCTCTAATGATATTTTCTGAGTGGGAATCATGCACATTTAAAAAGATTCAACGGAAGGTAATGTAATTTCCTTAAATAACAAATGCCAAGATTATTCTTCAAAGGGCAAAAGTCTTGTTAAATCATTTAACAATAACATTTTGGTGCTATGAAGTTAGGTGCTAAAGCATTTGGGGCCTTTTATACAATTTTTTTATAAACAACAATTATATTCCAATTACAGATTATTTTAACATTATTGAAAAAGAAAATGAAATAAATCCTTTCACCCAGAAGCCATTTGGTTGGCACAACTGCATATTTTTAAACATAAAATTCTGGATTATTTGCGCAAATAATCAAAGCAAGCAAACATTCTATTAATTCAAGGTGATTTTTGTGAACGTCCTGGTTTAATTCAGGCCAGAGGCCCTATGGCACGGGCCACACAAAGTACTGTTGGCACCTCAAAAAGTACAAACATCTTAGAAACAAGGTGAGGAAACGGTCCCTCGTTTTGCATGCTTTATACAAAGCTAATGAAAAAATCTCTCTAGAGGCACCAGACCCTTTCCCTCCTCTATCCTCTATCCTCTCCCCAGCCCAAGCGCCTTCGCAAAAGCAATTCAGAAGAATTGGGCTATAATGAACCATAAAACGTTTGAAGAAGGAGCAGAAAATTAATGGCATTCATAAAAAAGCATTAAGTTGATTTGCTTGGGTCATCCTGCCTACATAATTTAGGACACTGTTGGATATAGGAGAAAAAGGCAAGAGTTACTATAGCAACAGAACTAACGGAGGGACTGTATCTTGCAAACACCATTGCTCCATTTGCTGACAAAGCAGAGCCGTGTGGTGTGCTTAAGTACAAAATAAGGAACAGTCACAAATAGGTTTTGAAATTGTATTGTTTCTAAACTATTACCATTATAAATAGTGGGTTTGAAGTCTGTCTTCTGAGCCGATGAATGGAATTTACACTTATCACGAATCAAATCAAAGTATTTGAAAACTATTAATCCCTGAGAGTTGGCCAAAGTCCCTAATGACTGTTGTTCTAACTTTCTGTTCTTCCAACCAAACTAACTGCCATGGACTTTTTAAAATACTTCTAAGGAAGGATATGATTATTTATTTGGTACTAAATTTAGCAGCAGTACCACGCTATTCATTCTTCAAACAATATCCCAAAAGAGAAGAAAAAAACCAAACCACAACTAAAAAAGCCCCCCAGTTGTCACCGAACAGTTTCATTTCAGCATTTGACACTTAATCATCCAATAATACTGTGATAGACTAATACTGCAAACATACTTATCTGACCAGTGTCGTCTATCTTTTTCACAGACTTTTAGCAGTGTATCTGCTCTCTCAAGTCCTGAACAAAGAGACTATTTGAACAATCAGTATCACAAGCACAGAGCTGAGAGAGCTGTAACGAGTGAATAGATCCCCCCAAGACACTAATACTAATATCTGTAACTTACAGGAATAGAATATTCCCACAAATACATCGAAATGTGCTGCTTTTCATTTCTGAAAAGGCTTTTTATAAAACTGGGTCCTCTTATGTATTTTGGCTGTAGCCAGGAGATCCCAGAAGGCAGGACTAGATAAGGGTTCAGGATGTCACGGGGACCACCCTTTTGTCTTAAGGCAAGATAAAGTCAACCTTTACCTTGCAAATAGATCTTGCTAAAACAACAGTTTTTTAAATACGTACTGAAATGCTTCCTAAAACTCTGCTGGTGGATTTTTTAAATAACTATATTAAGTTCTTTTCTTCAAAACATTTAAATATTTTCTGGTCAGTTCAGGAAAGTACCTCAGTTAGGAAGAGGGAACATTATCTTGGCAACCACAGATGCAAGCACACAATGATTTTTTCTAGGTTTTTTGGTTTAGGTTTTTTTTTCCTCCAGAACCTACCCTTATAGGGACACACATTGTGTTTAGAAGTAGCTAGAGAAAGCTAAGTACAAAATAAGTACTTAGCTTTCTCTAGCTACTTCTAAACACAATGTGTTTAGGATAATAACTTTAAGATCAACTTTGTCAAACTTTAGGAGCACCCGTGGAAAACCTTCCGATTTATTTTCAAAACAGTTTACTACTTTAAGACAGGGATCGCAGGTTATTGAAACAGACCTTTACAGAGGTGTTTGTCTTACATTTTCTTGTCCTTTGCATTATCATATATTCCTTTTACTTACAAGCCAATGCCCTGTTAAGGCCATTTATCTCTGGAAGGGCAGAGCCTTTATTTTTGCTGTAGTATCTGGGGACTGGGAAGCAGAGAGTTGTAGCTGACACCACTGCCACTAAACATCCTCAACAGACACCAAACTAAGCTTGGTAACAGCAAATATATTCAAACAAGGAGAGTCTTGTATGGAATTCTTCAAACGAAGATCAGCCGTGGGGTTTTTCTGCAGTCAGCTGGTCACTATTAACTACCTTCCAAGTAAAATATGATGTAGTGCCTTATTTTACAAGAAATAGTTATACAAGTGAAAAAAGTAGCAAAATTTCCTCAGGAAAGTTTTGGAATTACAGGTCACTGACTATAGATTATTTACAATTTAATGCCAAAAAATAAATTTTAGGAACAGTAAATATAAATAAAAATACACTTAGTAAAATATTGCATTGCATAGCAAATCACAGATGTTTCTCTTTCACAATTAAATTTTATCAGATTGATATCTAATAACATGCATATCTAATTCAATATTTTGCAGACAATTTTCAACAGAGGTTGAGTAAAAAACTCTGCGTACCCAATTTATGACTTTTTTGATGATTCAAAATTTTTGGAAATCGCACTTCTGGAAGCATTGGACAATAAGACCCACAAACATATACATTACTAGTTTTACTCCTGTTTATACTGGAATTTTATGTTGACATCAGTGTCTTTAGAAGATTTCAGTTTACTATATAGAATGTTGAAACCTCCAGTACAGGGAGAATCTTTTACTCAGGAGAAAAAAGAAATTAAGCTGAAACTCGCCTTCGAAACAAGGTATAAAACTACCACATCTTAGATACTATCCATCTGCTAAGTGCTGGCAAAAGTTCCCTTTTCAATAATGACCACATTTTCGTCCAGAAAGAAACTATTCCACATGAGTTGAAAACGCAACCTTCATTAGACAATTCTCACAGCCTTAGGCTGCTGGCATATTATCTAGCAATGATGTTTTTTTTTAACGCAGAATCAGAATGGTTTAAGTTGGAAGGGACCTTAGAGGTCATCTGGTTCCAACCCCCCTGCCCTGGGCAGGGACACCTCCCCCCAGCCCAGGTTGCTCCAAGCCCCGTCCAACCCGGCCTTGAACACCTCCAGGGATGGGGCATCTACCACCTATTCTCTCGGCAACCTGGGCACTGCCTCACCACCCTCACCGTAAAAATTTCTTCCTAATATCTCATTTAAATCTCCCCTCTTCCAGTCTGAAGCCATTCCCCCTCATCCTATCTTAGAAGATGATGTTTTTCCAATAGATGTAGACATCCATCTGAAACAAGAAACTTCAGCAGTAACAAAACCACAAAATAGGCAAGTTGAAATTAAATTATATTGCTACCCAAGTCGCAAGGAAAGAAAAAAGCCAGAGAGAATTACAAGTCTCAGACTGGAAAGGTAAGACAGTGAGGGAAGAGGTGGAGATTTCTCTGCACTCTAACGTCTTTATCAGAGAACACATATATCACATTGTCATTGTCAAAATAACTGTTCTTACAGGAACGTTGTGCATAGGAAGTCAGTTTATCAAGAACACCTGCCTGACACTTTTAAAGACATTTTAACTTGGTTGCTTTACAAGCTTAGAAAGCTTTTGAAAAGTTATACCTGTTGTCTAAGTATTGTGGAAGGAAAGGAAAACCAAATAAAAATCTCAATTTAAAATACTCTTCAAACAAACTAAAAGGAAATTTTAAAGTTAAAACAAATATAGTGAGTAACCGGCACTGGCAAACCTGTTAACAATCAGTTTTGCACCATAACCACAGGGTAGAAAACATCTGACCAAAGTAAAAAATATGGATGCACACCACCATAACACATTCAAAATTCAGAGGCAAAAGCCAAAAAAACACACATAAACCATGAATAAAGATGCACTAAAACATACCGGAGTCAGTCAAAAAATAAATCACAACCAAACAAAGTATAGATTATTAACTATCAGGTGGTTCTGAAGCATTTTCTAAAGTTGGGTATATTTGCCAAGGTTGAAATTTTCATCAGAAATTTTCATTTATGGTGATGAACTGGGGTTGCCCACACGAAGCTGTCAGACAAGCACAGAGCACTGTATCTTTGTACACGAATGCTTAGATACACATAGCTAAGATTTGGACGTCCAGGTCAATTAATTATGCCAAAGTAATTTCATTTCAAGTTCTATCAAGCAGAGAGACTTACAGAAGAAATCACAGTTTTCAGTCAAAACAAATTTTGACTTGTTGATGTCAGGACAGTGGTTGTCTCTGGCCTCTCTGAAGACGGGCAAAATATGAGCAACTTCTGCAAGTGGTACTCCCTAAACAGAATCCAGAGAGGCGCAGTGTTGCCTCCTGGTACCCCACCAAGCAGTACAAATCCATATCACCTACTATTGTGCATTTTAGGAACAACTTACATACTTGTAAGACACAAAACCAAAGTTTCTCATTCAAGAGGGGATACTTAAGCTTCAATAAAGCGACCAATAGATTCACTTGCAAAAGTCAAACTTAAAATTACATGAAACTAACCCTGAAAGCAACAAAAAGTGTATTTGTCTTTTTGTTTTAAATACTAAAGATTCAAAAAAATTTAAGGTTACATGTCAGTGTTGGAACAGAAACATAAATCTGGATATCTTTGTGTGTACCTTGGTGCATTCATGCATCTTTTTCTAAAGTTTGAGCACACTCCTTTTATTCTCAAAAGGCTATTTACGTTCTGTAATATTTAGTTGTCTGAAGTAACACAGTGCAAGAATTTCATTTCTTTTTTAAATTAGCTTTACCACACTGTGCAAGTTAATATGCAAAAGTACTGAGAAAGTCATGTCGCCTGTCTTTTTCGTGGAACTCATACAAACTAGGTATTTATGGTGCCACTTGGCATACAAACAGTGACTCGGCTAGTTAGGAACACAAAGGAGGTGGATCCAGATGGGGTTGAAAAAAATAGACAGCATGAGGTGGACTAATTGGGTTGTCAAGCACTGGCACAGGCTGCCCAGGGAGGTGGTGGAGTCGCCATCCCTGGTGGTATTTAAAAGCCGTGTAGATGTGGTGCTGAGGGACATGGGTTAGCGGTGGGTTTGGCGGTGTTAGGTTGATGGTTGGACTCAATGATCTTCTTCCAACATAGATGATTCTCTGAAAAAAAATACAGAGTGCGTACTGGCATTTTGCAACTTTCATTGCATGGCTGGCAGCGGCACAAACAGACCTACATGACAGAAATCAGTTCATAAAGTTCAGAAAACCAAAGTTTGGCTTGGTTCCAAATAAAGTCAGACGTGAAAAATATTTTTGCGATGCCTTAATTTAGCTATTCAGATACTGATGCTAGAAACGTTACAAGGATAAGCTTAAAAAACCAACCAACCAAACAAACAACCCAAAAAACTCCAACCAAACAACAAACAAAACCACCACCACCAAAAAAAAAAAACAAACACCAAAACCTCCAAACTGTCCTTGAATAAATTATCCGCTCTATTGTACTACAGACAGACTTCCCTTCAAGGGTGGATCATGAATAAATTAACTGTTCTTCCTATTGCTTTTCACCCTGGAAACCTCTGAAATGGGCAAAGTAGAACTACCACAAGACTACTACTAGAAAAGCAGTGCTACTATTCCCTTGCCATTTGGTGTTTTCCCATTTAGAGAAGAGTTACATACGCCGTAACATGTAGAGTCCCGGTACAGCGTGGAAATCACAGCTGAGTTAGTTACTGAAATGTACAGCCCTCTGCTGGGAAGTTAAATGTAGGCTTTTATCTCCCTCACAGTATATTTAGACCCACATTTGCCACGTACAGATAATTAACACCGGGATAGGGACTTTACTATCCACTTTATTCTGATCGCTCAGTTACCGTTGCCGCACCATCCAATCAGGATACAACCATGCTTTAATAATATAATATTTATAAAATCATATGAAAGCGCATTCTAGAAAATAACTGCCAGTGAGTAGTGTATTCTTAAAGAAGTAACTCCAACTGACCAAAAATGTTACTTTTTTTTTTTTTTTATGTGTCTAAAAGAGCTGTCCGAGGACACAACAAACTTAAATAGCCCAGACCGGAGTTGTACAGCACTACGCGGTAGTATTCGCAGAGACATGTCATCTTTATGGCTCTCAGAAGTGTTACTGGAAGGATTATTGACATGAAGAGAACGTGAAGAGGTAACTCTTAAAGAATACGCCATAGATACAAATTGTCTTCAACGAGCTGCTGTCCATACGAAGCCGAAATATATGCAAAATAGCAGCTTTACCATATGCTAATGCAGATAAGAATACCAGACATGCTAATGCAGGAGAAGACCAGACTAGTACATGACTTTACAGTTCAAATTAACTAGACAGGATTTAAGTCGATTATATCACAAGTACTTTGTGCGTACAGAAGGCCTTCAAAACCTTCCTAGTGGGAAGCCACTTTCATGTAAAAAGTATTCCGTTTTACTAGGAAGCCCTGAAAAGTCAATCCAGATAAACGTATTCAATAATTTATCCTGCCAGGCATTTCAAATACCAACAAATTCAGCACACACGCACGGAGAAGCTTTGTGTTTCTTTGGAAGTTTTTAATACGGGCGATGCCGCATATCTACAAATTCTATAGGAAGCATTGTGAAAGTGGTAAGTACCTCGTCGCCCACCCTAAATAACCGCTACTTATCTACTAAACCGCAGCTTGTGGAAAAACAAGGTTTGATTATGAGGTCAACCAATGTCCCCAGAAGACCAGTACCTGATCGACAGGTGGAATGACTGGCTGCCTCCCATCGGGAGCCGAGACACGTCTCTGACGATAGTATGCACACGCTGAATGTCTGTTTAACTGTGATTAAAAGGGCATGCTGATAGGCTCATCACCAACCCTTTCACAGCACTGCGTTACCTAGAAGGTTTCTAGGAGGAAGACAGCGGATAAACAGCAGTTAATTGTGAAAGAAGAGTGTTAGGTACCTGTAAGACTAACATTTTCATAAACGTTATTGTGCTCCCGTGAACCTCTCCCGCCTCACATCCAGCGTATGTGTATCCATCATCAAATTATATTTCTTCCAACTGATTTGTAGGACAACTATTTACCTTCTTGCGTTGACCGTAACGCTGGACGCTCCCGCTAAGCGGAGGAGAGCCACGTGCCTCAGGGAAGAGATGAGGGGCTACAGGCGGGCGAGCCTGGCACAGCCGAGGTGGGACACACCGCTGCCTGCTCAGACAGCTTGCTGACCGGACCTCGAGGTTCAGAGACCCATATTCTCCTTCGCTCTAGGCGAAACACTAAACGAAAATACAGCTGAGAGATTTTTCAAGCCTTACTTGCCTAGACTTCAGCTTTCGCATTTAAAAGGCTGCAGAAGGCGGCGGCGCAGGCGGGAGGGATGCCCAGCGGGGACTCTGATGACCGCACTCCCCGCCCCAGTGCGCTGGGGACTCCTGAGGTGCCCCCTCCAGCCCGCGTCACTAACCACCCCATGCCGGTACAGCAGACACGCACCGCGAGAAACGCTCGGCAGACATTTTTTGCCTATTACCAATGTGTTTAAAACTGGGTTTTGCCAGAGTTAAAACTATTTGTGAATTTATGTGGAAGTCAGTAGACAATATTGGTCAAAAAGAAAGTAAAACAAACAACAAAACTAGAGCTCAAAAATGAAATGCCTTTTCTGGGGTTAAATTCACTTAGAAATGTAAGCATGTCTTACAAGGAATGAATGCCTTAATTATTAATCCATGAAGTAAATTTCCTCTCTTCCTGAAGAAAAGCAAAGTACCTCCTTTTGTTGGCCCATTTGATTCAGCACAAATTTGTTACCGAGATAAACTCAACTGTTACAGCCACAGAATTAAACACAGAAGTGAAACTGTAGAAATTGCCCCAAAACTGAACTGTGTTGAAACGCAACGTTCTCCGTATTCTATGCCGTGACTATCCATATAGTTCCATGATTTTCTTATGTTATCAATATCTAAGTGTCCTGAATAAGTTAGACATAGCAAATTTTGAGATATTTCAATACCGAACTCTCTCAGGTACAAATACAACATGAAGAAAGTTAGACTAAACCCTCCACAATTAGGTATTTGTAATACAGAACAAAGGAGTACGCTCACACTAAATGTGGCGTAAACTTCGGCAAAATTTAACTAGCCAGTTTTTTATTGGAAATTAATTGATGGCCACGATCCCAAAACTAGGGCAGTTTTGAACCTAGAAGGCATCACTAACAGTTTCAATAATTGTACAGGCGTGATGCAAAAGTATGTTAAGTAATACTTTTAATGGAGAAGACTGTATCAACAGAAAAAGCAACTTAAAGAACTGTATTTGATTCTTCCTCTGTAAGTACAAATCAGCAGTGTCACCACCACACGCAGCAGTTTTTTCCTGGTAAGGCCAAGAAAGGTGTCAGCTGTCAAAAAGACAATCCAAACTTCTTAGAAAAAAATTCAAACCTGGGAGTCAGTATGACATCTCTCTATCAATCAGCATGAGGCCGTGCCGAGTTAGATGTCAATACATCTGTCAGCTCCCTGCTGCAGGCACATCAACGGAAAATTGAATCGGATCATACACTACGATGAGAAGAACTGAATACCACATAATAAAAAAAAAAATTTAAAAATTTTAAAAGTATCAATACGGATAAAGAATAAATAAATCAGTCTGAGAAAGAACTCTGGGTCCAGGTTTCAGTAAGACTACCAGTTTGAGCTAAAGTATTTTTGAGTATTTTGTCTTTTACTATTTCCAACTGTGCAGACCAGATTAAAAGTTAACGGGGCTTGGTTTTGTCCTTGCGTAGCAATTGTGTA
Organism: Ibidorhyncha struthersii; assembly: GCA_013398815.1. Taxonomy (NCBI): domain Eukaryota; kingdom Metazoa; phylum Chordata; class Aves; order Charadriiformes; family Charadriidae; genus Ibidorhyncha; species Ibidorhyncha struthersii. The sequence goes on along the minus strand of VZSZ01001682.1, from coordinate 226,923 downwards.
GCCAGAAACAAATGGAAGCAAAATGATCTTCTACCACATTTTTGTTGCACATTTTTGAAAAAAAAAAAAAAAAATTAAAAGA
>VZSZ01001682.1:207321-226813 GCA_013398815.1 Ibidorhyncha struthersii | reverse complement strand
CAATTTTTAAAAAAAAAAAAAAAAAAGTAAAAGACTTCGTTAAGCCACAGATTTGTGTCTAAACTCTCCAAACAAATCAGTTACCGATTTTAACTGCAGGAGAGGGTCCAGCAAAGGGCTACAAAGATGATGAGGGGACTGGAGCGTCTTTCTTACGAGGAAAGGCTGAGGGACTTGGGGCTGTTTAGTCTGGAGAAGAGAAGACTGAGGGGGGATCTTATCAGTGCTTATAAATCCTTAAAGGAGGGTGCCAGGGGGATGGGAACAGTCTTTTTCCAGTGGTGCCCCGTGACAGGACAAGAGGTAACGGGCACAAACTTGAGCATAGGAAGTTCCATCTAAACCTGAGGAGGGACTTCTTTCCTGTGAGGGTGGCAGAGCAGTGGCACAGGCTGCCCAGAGAGGTGGGGGAGTCTCCCACTCTGGAGACATCCCAAACCCGCCTGGACGCCGTCCTGTGCCACTGCTGGAGGTGCCCCTGCTCTGGCAGGGGGTGGCACTGGATGAGCTCCAGAGGGCCCTTCCCACCCTGACCAGTCTGGGATTCTGGGATATCTCTATTACCCTGCTTCAGAGTGATTTGAGTCCACATCCACAGCTTCATAACGTGGCCAAGATTAAGGTTATTTGCCTGGTGGCTTTTTCAAGCCACTAAAGCCAGAGAAATCCAGGTTCCCTCGCGGCATGCTTCGCAGCAGGCTAACAGACCGGGTTAGGGAACGGGTTTGAGCCTTCGACGCTCTGACGCAGCAGAGATTAATTCCACGGAGGAACGGAGGGCAAGGAAGCAAAACTCAGAAATTCACTTCAAATGAACAACAACAAAGAAAAGCCACTGTCATAAGAATTGAACAAGCTCCTGAGAAACCTCCTTGCTTTTGCAGTTCGGCTCAGTAAAGACGACAGACAGAAGAGTAAGCAAAGCACCACTGCAGGAGTACAGCTACAAAGCTGCAGCCACAATACAAATCTACCAGTAAAGGGGTTAAAATTACTTTTCAGAGACCGCAAAGCGATTTGTAGTCATATATTGGCTTAACTTCTGCTCAAGCGATTGAAACCTAAGTATGTCTAACTAGTCAAATACTGTTTTAAATGACCAAATGAGTATTTATCTCATCTTCCTGTAAATTTTGGTGTAATAAGATATATATAAAATATAGATAATAATATCACTTCAGCCAGTTTCAATGGTTACTAGTAGTTTTTTGTTCACTTAAAAGGCCAACTTTTCAGCATGCTTTATTGAGCCCTATTCTATTTACATAGAGAACCTTGTGATGACAGCATCACACACAAAAACAAGAAGCAAAGCAAACCAAGGAGACAGATATAGATCTATATTTTTCATATGCTTTTTTATGAAGGGGTAAAAGACAATTTAAAGTCATCTTTTTATTACCACATTTCTATAATGCAATTTGCTGCATTAAAGCTGCACTATAAACAGTAGAAAGGTGATTCAATGATGCAAAGCCGAAAGAGTTTAAAAATTTTCAACGATTACAAGGATGCGCATAAGAAATCACAGAGGACACGCAGCCTTTATTTCCAACTACCAGACAAAGTCCACTGCAGCCAACTACTTCTTGTAGCACGCTCACATCAGCAAATTCAGATAACGCGCGAACAAAGAGAGAAGCATAGACCAATGAAGAATTGCTTAAAAGAGAGGTGCAACTACTGGTAACACCAAAAGTTAAATAACAAAACCAGAGCTACAGGTCAGTTGCAACCGTTGTTAATTATGCAGCTTCATATGAGACACTGCTTTTGCCCAGCTTGTTTGGAAATTCAGGTTTCTGGCCGTAGAGCCTAGCAGCCACCCAAGGGACACAATCCCCCTCAAGCATATTCTGTGCATTTATGATTCACATTAGACAATTAAATGTTAGGCAGGCTCAGAACTGATCACTAGTATGATTTAATATTGTTCCCACCGGGTTAGGCAAAGATATTTGCCTTCAATACATTAAATAAGTCATTCTACACTTAGAAAAATGTGGTTTGTGCCATCTTAATCACATATTCTTTCCTGGCAAACTAAGCACCTTTAGTTTAATTAACTTAAAGAACTTCATATTTTTCTGGACACCGTCAGTAAAATGGGGATATATTTTTAAAATTACTGGGTCACATAATGATTTATTTGGCTCAGTGTAGCTGAAGTACTCCAGCCAGGCAGAAGATGAATTCTGACCACAAAAGTCCTAAACAGTGGTACGAACCCAGGTGACGAGGACTATACTAGAACGAAAAATGTAAATATCTATTCCATCAGAAAACTAATAAGTGTAGTTGTAATAATACAAAAAAAAAAGTCATTTAAGATATTCCCCCTCTACCATGTCGGTTTCCTTCTTTTGTAAGCTCAGTATGAGGTATTAAGGGTGTTAATAAGCCATTTTCTTCTAATCTCCCCATCCTATTTAATACCAGACGCTGGCAAAGCATCACAAGGTGATCTGGAATGCACTTCCCTAAAAGACTAGCCAGACAACAACAGAACAGACAGGAACAATTTAAAGCTTACAGAACTTTGTTACTTAGCACATTTCGTAGACTTATGCAAGCCTTTTTTTTACGAATACTCTATTTACTAATGAGATATAAAAAACAACTTCAGACACAGAAGATATCAGAACAAAGCTTTTCACTGTTTCATTTGCTCTGTCTCACTCATTATAGAAGCTTTGTTTTCCCCCCAGCACGTTCATCCTAAAATATCTTCCATTAACTACTACTACTTTTTATTTTTTTTTTTCAAATAGCTCAAAGGAAAAGAATATATAAAATTTTAAAATGCCTAATATTTGCATGGGAAAGTGTCAGCTACATACTTTATCTTCATCTTTCATTTACATCAAGATTTAAGATTTAAGCTGTTTAGGCAAGAGGCTCCATTACTTTTTTTCATATCTTTGGCTAGAATCTAATAGATTGTAAGTGCTTTAATAATATATGCAAAATGTACCCATTATGACCTCAGATCCAGTGTCCCATACATCCTAATGCTACAGAAAAGACTGCAAACAAGTGTGTGTGCTAAACGGAAACATTCTTTGAAGATGTTAAAGGGTCAACAGCCACAGCCACTGAACCTCTGAGAGTATCAGCTGTACTTTAAAGGACTTTGCATTCATTATACCGCATTTTCAAAAAAAAAAAAAAAAATCAGGACACTTTTTTTTTACAATACGTAGTGGTTACTATTCTTATGTTAAGAGTGAAGGGTTTTTTCGGTTGGGTACACACACTAAGGTGCAAGTCCAAAATGACCTTGGTAGTTCATCTCTTATTTTTGTCTCCTTGGTATTTTACCTATTTTATCTTTTTTGTAAGATGCAGCTTCTCTACCCAGGGCAAGGGCAAGAATCACACGTGTCAGAAAAGAAACGGCGATAGCTCAGCACAAAAAGCAAACTTTCAAATTCTTATTTCAATAATTTATTTTTGCTTATTTAAAATATGCATGCAAACACCAGGCTTCATCATCATGCTCTCTATACTGTTCTTTTTTTTTTCTTTTTTCCTTCCTCTCTCTATTTTACTGAATCCGTAATTATTTTCAGTAAAACCCAGTTTCAGCAGAGACGGAAGGGTACCCATTTCAACTTGCCCTACAGCTTGGTCGTTGGAATATACTCAGGGACAGAGGAAACGTGGGTGAGAAGGGAACTGATGCCAAGCACATGGGGTAACCATTCACTTAGCACTCTCCCTCTCAGATGCACTTTCAGATCACGCTTCGCAAGATGAAACCCGTAAGTGAACAGAGGTGAAGCGACACTCTACACGTAGATGAACCGCACAAAGCTGCGAAACCCACTAAACCAGTTACTGCCAGCTCCGCTTCCAGCAGGTCTCTAATGCAACTTAGATATTTTGGTACATACGCATTTTAGAAGCCCACCAGGATTAGGCAAAACCTCATGAGGTTTAGTAAGGATCAGATTAAAATGTGCATACCTAAACTCTCACTCGCTTTTGGATGGGTGCTAAGTCTTCCACTCCTTTTATACAGACAACTGCAAGAGATTCACGCTGGGAACCTGAAAATATAGTGCTACTCTCCATCACAGCCTACGTGGAACTACTGCCACAGACTTGAGGGAGCATCCCTGCCAGTTCACATCCAACGCTGAGCTGTGGGAGGCTCTCTGGGGACAAGCACCTAGGAATCATTGGGGGAAAAGGGGAAAAAAAAAAATAAAAGAAAAAGAAAAAAAGCCACAGAAAACCAAACAGCATGATGAGAACCTTCTAGATCTTCTTGTTGGTATTAGTTTGTATTCCCACGCTTGCTTTTGTGAGGAGTAGAGCTAGCACTGGTGAGGCCACACCTCGAGTATTGTGTCCAGTTTTGGGCACCGCAATACAAGAGAGATATGGAGGTGCTGGAGCGAGTGCAGAGGAGGGCAACGAAACTGGTGAAGGGCCTAGCAGACAAATCATATGAAGAGCGGTTGAAGGAGCTGGGACTGTTTAGTTTGAGGAAGAGGAGGCTGAGGGGAGACCTCATCACACTCTACAGCTATTTGAAAGGACACTGTAGAGAGGTTGGTGCTGGTCTCTTCTCACAGGTAATTAATGACAGAACAAGAGGGAATGGCTTCAAGCTCCAACAGGGTAGGTTTAGACTGAACATTAGGAAAGGATTTTTCACAGAAAGGGTGGTTGGGCATTGGAATAGACTGCCCAGGGAGGTGGTTGAGTCACCATCCCTGGATGTGTTTAAGAGACGTTTAGATGTGGTGTTGGGGGATATGGTGTAGGGGAGAACTTTGTAGAGTAGGGTAGATGGTTGGACTCGATGATCCCAAGGGTCTCTTCCAACCTAGACAATTCTATGATTCTATAGACAGGCTTTAAAACAAGCCTCTTTGGAAGTGCGTGATGTAAAGACAACGCAAACGCCTGAGGAGGACTGTTGAATATCTTGTGGCAGATAATGTCAAGGTGTACAGCCGACAGATCTGTGGCTTAAGCTCACACACAGGTTGAAATAGAGTAAATGTGTCCTTATTTTCTTCTGCAGACAAACTCTGACAAACTTATGGTCTGGTCCCAACATTTTTTACTGCAGAAAGATATCACAATAAGAAAAACTGCTTTTCCTCCCATTCCCTTCATATTTTTCAGCTTCAGCTTTTATTCTGTCCGGCTACAGAAGATAAATGGGGGGAAAAAAAAATATCTCTGGGTTTCCAAAGAACCTTTAAAATAAAAGGCAACAGTGGGGTATGTTACAATAACACTCTGTCTACTATGCAAATGTGGAGAGAGATGCTTTAGTGGCATTCCATTAGCTCTGCAAGATCTTAAAATACAGAAAAATGTAAATAGTCTCTGTGATGTTTCAATCCATCAGGTTATGCACTGTTTCCCCCAGAATGCAGCAGAAGTCACCTCGGGCACTTTCAAAACCACCAATCAACCAAAATATAATTGGAAAAGACTCTGTAAGAAGCCCCCCCCTGAGAGATCTCAGGTGACTGGAAGATCTTCGCCACATCTCTTTGCAGCACGTTAAATACCTCTGCTTTACCTTCCACTTCTAGGGGGCTATTCGAAGGACGTGACAGCCAGGCCAAGAAAAAGGCGCAAGTGTCATCTTGACTTATCGGTAAAAGATTTAATCAAAATAATTTCAATATGAAAATGCGTTTCTGCTCTTTCTGAAAAAGTGATATGTCATTTTAGTTAAGTACGCAGTAAACCACTTGTCAAAAATCAAAGTGGTCAGGTTTTTAGGCTTATTTGGTTTGGGGGACCTGGGCGGTTTTGGTGCAGGAGAAAGTTCTTTTTCCTTAACCTCCTGAAGATATCCTTATCCCTGACACACTTTGCTGGTTGGGAGTTGGCACCAGCTCCGCGTATGCTCACCGCAGTCCATCTGTTAAAACAGATATCCAGCGAGCGTTTGAGATACGCCTTGCTACAGGTACTAGCTACCTCCAAACACGCTGTCTGAAGGGGGGAAGGACATCACTGTAGGTGAACAAAATCGAATTCCCAAGTCTGCCGGCAATCCAAAGTTCATTCTGGAAAATACGCAACACATATTGAAACTTAAGAGTGCTACAAACAGGAAATAAAAGCCGGGGAAGGTGTGAGATTTAAGACTGTGACATATGTCCTCCGCTGTCTTGTGCATCCACTTGAAAATAAACTCCTTAAGCACAGGCTCCAGAAACCCGCGTCCCTCCTGCCGNTTTACCGTGCTCCGATGAAATATGATGTATTTATTCCTGGACCTGAAGAAGTTTAAAGCACTGCAGAGGCAGATAATTTAAGATCCGGCTATACAGCAGTGAAGTCTCGGCAGTTTTAGCATTAATTTCCACAACAGCAGCACTGAGCCCTTAGCCACAAGGACACGGGTTAGAACCACAGGAGGGCTTGGGTCAAACTGACCAGCCGTACGTCCAGCCAGTTGTTCAGGTGGGAAACAAACAGCAGGAAAATATTAAAGAAAAAAAAATAAAAACAACAAAACTACAAGAAAATGAACACTTCCTTATAGAAAGAGCCAAGCCTTTTATAAAATCAGTAGTGAAAAGTTTTTGCACAAGGTTACTTCCCATTTATTCAAGGAACAAGTAATGCTTTCAAAAGCCATGGAGTTTCTCCAAACTCGAACCCAAAATGAATGAAAAGGAAAATTTTCTCTGCTCTTTTGACCGAGACCAACAAATAGACGAGCTAATATATGTGTGCTGGCCTTAAAAATGCTCATGTATGGTTGGGTTTCCTTTCCTTTCTTATCAAAAACATACCTTTAATTGCATAGGTAATAATTAGGCAATAAAGGTGAAAGGTTAGAACAGCCAATTTAACTACTGTAGTGACTGTAATGACATTTTTAAAAAAACCCAAAACCTCTCATCCTTCTCCCTAAGTCTTTTTTATTAGTAGTAGTAGTATAATCAACCAATTTTTTTAGTTGTCCTATTCAAAGGTTGGTTTAGTTAAACTGTGCAGGCAAGGATCAAGTCAGGCAAGGATGGTTCCTGAGAAAAGGACAGAAGAGAAAGATAACCTACAAAGAATAGTGGGAGGACCAAGACTTCTTAGCTCCATATTTTTCCCCTTTTCGCCTAAAATATATACAGAGCATAGTGTGGCATTGCACCAGGTCATGACTCATTGTTCCCCTAGCCTCAGTCTTAAAATTTAATCCTTTCTAAAAGTAAATTTCCCACCTTCCAAGTTTAGCTATTTTGAATCAGAGCTTACCTCCTCCTTATTTATCCAGTGTGCTACTGTTCATAAGTCCATATACTTAGGAATATTTTTTTAAAACCCTTCGGAGATCCCCTAGTAGTTTGAATTTTTGTTTCTATAGAACAGGGTTTCCAAACTGTATTTTTTCTGCTACTTCTGAAACATCTGCAGGCCCAAAACATAAAGTGCAAAGTGTTTACCGTGCAACGGGAGTTTACTCCTCAGCAGAAGTAACTGCTGTTGATCAGCTGGTGAGGATGGGAAACGTACGAGCTGTGAAGGTGACAGGAGTTCCGTCTGTATCAGGTCCAGACGTGCAGCATTATGACATTGGCGTCCCTGGTTTTTTGGACCTCTGTGAAAGACACTGGGCAGGCTGGCTCCCCGTGTCAGCACCAACGGCAGAACGGAGCAGGCTGCTGCGTCTCTGGAGCCCCCAACAGCAGAAGGACATGGACCTGTTGGAGCGGGGCCAGAGGAGGCCACAAAGATGCTGGGAGGGCTGGAGCCCCTCTGCTGGGAGGACAGGCTGAGAGAGGTGGGGTTGTTCAGCCTGGAGAAGAGAAGGCTCCGGGGAGACCTTAGAGCCCCTTCCAGTGCCTAAAGGGGCTCCAGGAGAGCTGAGGAGGGACTCTTGATCAGGGACGGGAGCCATAGAACAAGGGGGAACGGTTTTAAACTGAAAGAGGGGAGATTTAGATTAGATATCAGGAAGAAATTCTTTCCTGTGAGGCTGATGAGCCCCTGGCGCAGGTTGCCCCGAGAAGCTGTGGCTGCCCCATCCCTGGAGGTGTTCAAGGCCAGGTTGGACGGGGCTTGGAGCAACCTGGGCTGGGGGGTTGGAACAAGATGATCTGTATGATCCCTTCCAACCCAAACCATTCTATGATTCTACAACCAGCTCTGGGGCTGCTGCCATCAGAAAACCAATTGTGGGAATCCCTGCCTGAATGCGTTTCTTTCTGAAAAACTTCATAGCTCAGACCATGACATGCCCCTCAGCCCTGTACAATGCTTTTGTTTGACAAAAAATAGATGTTTTTACCAATGCCCATCAAGATAAGAGTCTAATCATTTCTCTTCCAGTCATCAGCTACTCGATTGAAGCAAAGGAACACGTAGCCCATGGAGCAGTCTCGCTATCAAAGCTTAGGTCCCTCCAGGTGCAAGACTTTCACTCATGCCTTGACTTGCTCAGGGGAAAGATTTTAAACTCTATGCGATGATAAAATTCCTTCTTTTTCCCTTCCCTTGCAAAGTATTTTAACGGTAACATTCACGCTTCAGCATCAACTGTAGAAATCAGTTAATTAGATCAACAGTTATTACTATGAACTTATGGATGTTCAAGTTTCCTCTGTGCATGGACTACTTTTCAGAAACTGGTATGAATTTAATTGTCACTGATGTCTTTTGAATGTTGGATGCCTGGTTTAAAGTAACCTATAGTAAAGATCAAGATAAAACGCCGATTCTTTCTGCTCTGGATTTTTCTGGCTAAGTCAAAATATTTAACTTATAGTAACAATATAAATGCTAATAACTACTGAACTCAAGCGAACAAATAGAAAGCGCTAGCAATTTATATTACCTTTGTGGAAGGTTGGAAACTTCTACCCATTTGAGAAAAGCTACTGAACCAGCCATGAACAACTCTGCTAATTCCCATCTTTACTTGCAAGTGAAGTTTCCGAACTTACCTCTCCACAGACATCCGCACTATGCAGTATGAAAGCATTTCCCTTAAATGTCTGCCAGTTTAAGTCAGAACAAAATTGGTTCAAGAGATTCTGACAATAACGACAAAGCCGTGATTTTAAAGAATGGAAACAGAAACGTTTTATCAATTATATGTTTGAAGCCTTCAACTAATGTCACAGGACTTTTTCCCCACGCTTTTGGTGGGACAGAGCAGAATTCCTTTCCAACGACACACAAAGGATTTTCTCTTTCCTTGTTTGCAGTTTTTGCGTAGGCACAAACTCCAAGTTCATTTCACTTGAGCGAGAATCATACCTAGCTCCACTTGCTTTTAAGTTTCATTGTAATTAATTATGCAGACATGTAGAGTCCATTTTGTGGTGAGTATGAATAAAGTTGGCATTGCACGGGTGGTTTTTACTTCACTGGAGTTTTAGGTGCCGTCTGTAAGGATAGCAAAAATACGCCACTATAAACACTGAAGACGGGACTTTAACCCTGAAGACGCGACTTTTACCCCAGCTGTCTGACTCACTTCAGCTACATTTTGAAATACCATTCCGACATCTGCATATATTGAAGCAAGTGAAATTTTCAAGACATCTACAGAGGATGCATCCGCATCGTGCCTTCTTGAGAACGTACTACAGCATCACTAGATCATACCAGAATTGCTACTTATTACTATTAGTGATATTACTAATACTGCTATTACTGTATTATTACTAGCACTAATTACTATTACCGTACTATTCCATGCTATTCTAAGATGTTCAGCCACACTAAAAAAGTTTAAACTATCGAGACTAATTTAGTTTCAGTTACTTATTTTCTCATCACTTAGAAACTCTAGGCTTGCAAAAGACTTTTAAGCCAATGAGGAGGCGATCTAATCTATATAAATATTAAAAAATCCATTAAAATGAGACCTCTGGAAATTAAATGAAAGAATCTTGAGAAATTCAGTGATTTTCTTCTTCCGTCATTGTGTGATTTGTCACAATCTAGATCAGACTGAACAAAAAGCAGAACTTGTAGTTTGTTTAGCTTGGAAAAAAACAATGCTCTCTTTTCTCCTCATCAGCATTTGATATGCTTCTAGATGAAACCATCTCCAAATTGCTCATTTTAAGCAACCCAAGGAAGCAGAAAAATTTAGAATACACAATGGACAATGAAACTGGCAGTTGATGGATTTTATCCCCTTTTTGTGCCCCCCCAAAATAACCCAAATTAAAAAAAAAAGTCAGTTGAGTGTCAACTAGTACCATACACAAGAATTCCAACACATGTGGAATTCTGTTTATTTATAGATTCATGGAACACAGCACTTTACTGCCGGTTACTTCTCTACAGGGAGGTATGGAGGAGGGGGGAAGAGAATGGCAAATCAAAGCAAGATCTAAAGCAGTTATGAAATATTTATCTTTCTTCTGTCATCCATTAGAACAACTAGATCCAACCGATGTCTAATGTATTCAATCCCCCTAAACTAAAATAATACCCAAAGACTTAAGAACAAAGCCATAGTCTATAGCCTCAATTGCTGTGCATTGCTTCGTCTTATTAGTAAGTGTGCGTTCCTCTCCCCCTCCGCCACTGCTGAAGGACGATACACCGTTAAAAAGAAACAGGGAAGGACCTGCATCCAAGCGGGTTTTTCCTCCCTGCCCTCCAGTGAGAGCGGCGGAGAGCCGGCTCTGCGCATGGTTCCTGGACCACTGCGGTTGCCTTGCCAACGAGCAGGGAGAACTCGGGCTTACATCGGGCATTTCAATGCAGTGACCCAATTACTGTCTGTCAACAAATTCACTGGGACAATAGCGAGTGTAACACATTACAGAGATTAAATCCCAGAGACTGAACTACAAAGATGTCTGGAACAAAATCTTAGTCAGTTTGAAAGGCCAGAGCACTACAAACAGAGTTAGCTGTAATATGTGTTAATCCTCCAACCTATTTGTTGCTTTAAAGGAGAAATTTCTACCGTAATAAACTGCATTCGTTATTTGTGTATTTATTTTTTAACTACGTTCACAAACCTAAGTCAATATTGCTGTAAGAGTAATGGGAATTAAATATCTTTTGTATATCGCATTCTTGGCTAGAACCCGGCAGAATTAAAGCATAAAAATGTTCTTCCAACCTATAAGAATGTAATGGTTAGTTTAGAATATATTTGTACAGATAGCCATCGTAGGAGCAAATAATGAAAAAACCCCGGTTATTTCTGCAAGACAGTTACATCATAGATTTATATTTAAAAATGAACTATGCGCAGGTTAGTTACATGTCTCCCATGCTGTTCTGCCCCTTCACAAATATATCATCACAGGCACGCTCAAAAAGCTTCCCCCCCCTTTGTTTCCCAGTTTCCTTCTGTTCTCTCCGTTCTCTGCAAATAGATTATTCCAATAGAAATAATTTGCTTGAAGAGACTGGCAAATATCAAGAGAACTAAATATGCATAATGGCATATTACCAAATGCAAAAAATATGTATTTAATATATTTTTACCTACATTCTTTAGTTTCTTAGCAATATTATCCTGTCACTTTAAATCAAAGTCAACAATTTTTATTTTTTTTTAAAAGGCATGTGTCACCAGTTACCAAATGGAATTATCTGAGGAACCATGCAGAGAGCAAAAAATAGCTGCAGCCTTCTGCAGTATCTGTACAACAGGCTATTTTTTAAACCACTGAAGGTTTATTCCTATGTTTACTCCTAATATTTTGTCTATGTGTATTAGTTGCCTGGCTATAAGAATCTATACTGCAGCAATTTGATACTGCCAAAATTCTGGGACTGTTTCTCCACTACCCAGCAGAAATACCTTTCTGATTAACGCCCAAGAGTGGGCGTTGCATCGCACCTTCACACGGATGTTTCCGAACCCGATGTGGCTTGCAGACACCCATCGTGCCCATATAACATACACTTTTTTTTTTCAAGAAAACCCCTTATTGTTAGGAGGCGGCGGGGAATGCAAATGTTCCTTGTGCTTGACCTGACATCACTGATACCACACAAACTTAAAGGTGAAAACTTTATTCTAGAAAAGTCACCATCAGTCAGTGGAAAAAACTGCAGTTCTAGATTACACCTAATATCCCTGCAGCATTGTCTAATAGTTCAGCTGGCTTACGGAGAGCGTGACCCCCACACAGCCCTTTCACTTCCAGCCACCTTTCCCGTGCACATTCTTTATAGATCTTTATATTACTGAGCACTTCCTCTGGGGTCCTTGAGATTTGAAGTTTTTCCCAAAACTAAATCCCGAATCTGTCATATCTGCAGATTTCTCCCGAGGCCCACACTGCTCTCCCATGCGAAAGGAACATAGGGGCTCTCCTTTCCATCTCCCAGGGGGATTACCTTGGTTTATAATCTTCTTTTGTCCCCTACATGGCAAATTCATAGAATCGTTAAGGTTGGAAGGGACCTTTAAGATCATCCAGTCCAACCATTAACCTGACCTGACAAAACCACTTCTAAACCATATCCCCAAGTACCACGTCTGCCCTTTTTTTAAACACCTCCAGGGATGGCGCATCCACCACCTCCCTGGGCAGCCTATGCCAATGCTGGATAACCCTTCCAGTGAAAAAATGTTTCCTAATATCCAACCTAAACCTCCCCTGGCTTAACTTGAACCCATTTCCTCTCGTCCTCTCACTTGTCACTGGGGAGAAGAGGTCAGTCCCCATCTCTCTACCCCCTCCTTTCAGGTACTTGTAGAGAGCGAGAAGGTCTCCCCTCAGCCTCCTCTTCTCCAGGCTGAGCACCCCCAGCTCCCTCAGCCGCTCCCCATCAGACTTGTCCCCCAGACCCCTCACCAGTTTTGTTGCCCTTCTCTGGACACGCTCCAGCACCACCAAAATACTTTCATCTCTATATCTGCTGTTCAAAATATCTGAGTTTCATCAACCCACGTGCATTATTAATACTTCACACAATACCCATTTTATCAAATCCATAACCTCTCATTCTCCACAGATATCACACACCAGCAACACAGACACACACCTGTGCGGATTTGCTATTTCCACTCTTTTCCCCTGTTCCTTACGCTCAGCACCTCTCAGATGTAGGGACTTCCGTCATTATGCCAATATTTTCCAATGCAAAACACTGGTTTTATTTACTCATTTTTCAAAATCAATTATTAAGGATGAACTTGGCTATGCACGGTGTCTCTCTAGGCTGCAATCTTTAAAGTTACAGCCAAAAAACCTCCCACTATGCCAAAGAGTGAAGTTAAAGGAAAATACATTAATTTGCCCTCAGGGGTGGGAAATCTAGCAAGCTTTTCTTTGAACAACTTCAGGATTTTTTTTTTAAGCTTTACAAGAGGGACTTGAAATTGGCAACGGGATAGGCACAATCTCAGAGATGTGCTCTTTGAAGCTTCCCTAAAAATTCCCTCAGACTTGGTCCACGAAATCTGAGGCGTGGAGATTCGCTGCGCCTGTGGAAGAAATGCTGTCAGGAGTCCAGTCCATGTCAGCTGGGGCACTGCACAGCTTCTCCCGCATCTCTGTGAAACGGGACAGCAGCTGGATTATCCCAAACTGACTGCATCATGTGCAAAGCCTACGGTACCCCGGTGAAGGGGGAATTCCTGCTGCTTTACAAAAATCTCACCATGATTTCCAATTCTTGGCAATTCTGTAAGAATTAGAATCAGAGAATTGTTATGGTCAGAAGAGACCATTAAGGTTGTCAGGTCCAACTGTCAATCTCAGACTTCCAAACCCACCACTAACCCATGTCCCTCAGCACCACGTCTACGCATCTTTCAAACACCTCCAGGGATGGTGACTCCACCACTGCCCTGGGCAGCCTGTGCCAGTGCTTGACAACCCTTTCTGCGAAGAAATTTTTCCTAATCTCCAATCTAAGCCTCCCCTGGCACAACTTGAGGCGGTTTCCTCTTGTCCCATCGCCTGTTCCGTGGGAGAAGAGACCGACCCCCACCTGGCTGCACCCTCCTCTCAGGGAGCTGTAGAGAGTGAGAAGGTCTCCCCTCAGCCTCCTCTTCTCCAGGCTGAACATCCCCAGCTCCCTCAGCCGCTCCTCATCAGACGTGTCCCCCAGACCCCTCACAGATCCATTGCCCTTCTCTGGACACGCTCCAGTGCCTCAGTGTCTGTCTTGCAGTGAGGGGCCCAGAACTGAACACAGCACTCGAGGTGGGGCCTCACCAGTGCCCAGTACAGGGGGATGATCACTTCCCGAGTCCTGCTCACCATGCTGTTCCTGATACAGGCCAGGATGCCGTTGGCCTTTTCGGCCACCTGGGCCCACTGCCGGCTCATATTCAGCCGCTGTCCACCAACACCCCCAGGTCCTTCTCCGCCAGGCAGCTTTCCAGCCACTCCGCCCCAAGCCTGTAGCGCCCATGGGGTTGGTGTGACCCAAGGGCAGGACCCGGCACTTGGCCTTGTTGAACCTCATACCGTTGGCCTCGACCCATGGATCCAGCCTGTCCAGATCCCTCTGCACAGTCCAGTCTGCTGTTCTCAACCTCAGGCCATACAAAGCTTCCAGTTTTCCCCTCCCAAGATCATCTGTTTGCAGCTGCCAGTGACTCAAAGGTGCCCAGGTTCCTCCTCAACACATCCTTAAACAAGAATCACAGTGAGAATGATTTCACAATTTGTGCCTCCATAGAAGTGGAGCTTTCCAAATATCATTTGGCATCAGTGTGCACAGAAATGCTTTACAATGGAAGAAGGTGCTACTTCAGCTTTCTCTCCACTTCTCAAACCACATCTGGAAGGGAAAAAAATAATCAGACTCTATTGCCGCTTTCCCTGCTCGGTAGCCCTCCCCTCCGCAAGCCTGGCCTCTCTTCCTACTTAGCAGCTTAGGGAGAACTCCCAGCAGATCCCAGTCCAATGCCTCCTATCTCCACGAGAAACAGCCACAAAATACTTTCAGCAGTAACAAACACTTCCTGACGCTGCACTGCGTTTCCCGAAGGCAAAGACTGAGGGCAGTAAAAATGAGATAATTCACACTTTTGTGAGAGAGGAACATTTTATGATTGATTGCGCATGCCGCACTCAGCTTTTGGCAAGTAACAGCTTTAGCACTGGACTATACTTAAGAGTCACCGCTCAAAGCAAAGCAATGTTTTTATAAAAATTAATGCGCACGTCCTACGCCGCACTGCGAGGGAGCTCGTGACACAGGGCTAAGCGTTGACGGGAACTCTTCAGCTCAAAGAAGACATAGCATTCTCTGTCTCTCTTCCATTGTTGCTTGGGGGAAACGCTGAAGTCCTCGAGGCTTCCTTCCTCCCTGGCTGAAGTCTCAGTGCCAATGCCGCCCCCAACACAAGTTTCGCACGGATCCAGCGTAACCGCTACAGAAACGCCTTCGAGCTGAAAAATGATTCTGGTTTTCCTCTCTGTTTCTTACTTCGATAGCAAATAGCAGGAGGGAAATATGTAGATCACAGAATCACAGGTTCATAGAATCTCCTAGATTGGAAAAGACCTGTAGGATCATCTAGTCCAACATTAACCTCACACTGCCAAGCCCACCACTAAACCATGTCCCTGAGCACTGTATCTACACCACCCTTAAATCCCTCCAGGGATGGGGACTCCACCACTGCCCTGGGTAATGCGTTCCAACACCTGATGGCCCTTTCAGTAAAGAAATTCTTCCTAATATCCAATCTAAACTTCCCCTGGTGCAACTCAAGGCCATTTCCTCTCGTCCTATCACCTGTTACTTGACAGAACAGGTCGACTCCCACCTCTCTGCACCCTCCTTTCAGGTAGTTGTGGAGAGTGAGAAGGTCTCCCCTCAGCCTCCTCTTCTCCAGGCTGAACACCCCCAGTTCCCTCAGCCGCTCCTCATAAGACGTGTGCTCCAGACCCCTCACAGCTCCGCTGCCCTTCTCTGGACACGCTCCAGTGCCTCAGTGTCTTTCTTGTAATGAGGGCCCCAAAACTGATATCATACCATGGAATAAGAGATGGGGACCCTCCTGTCCTAACAACTCCCTTTCTACACCGAACACTCCCAATCCATCTAGTTGCCTCGTTTGCCAGCCGCTGGCAATTCCAGCTGCGACCCACCCTCCCACTCCACGTACCACCGCACAGCCCCAACAGCCTCTGACCCATCAGATGTTCCTCACCATCGCGCTACGGGAAGCGCAGGTCTTCACTGAACTGATACAACGACCTCATGTTATGCACTTGGTCTCTACCCACCCTCTGCATTTTACAGCATCCCTTGGTACAGAGCTGCCAACCACATAGTCTGGAAATTCCATCATTACCCACTTCAGGAGCAAGAAAATCCATGACTCAGGTGAAAGGAACAGCTAAAGGACGGCTCTCAATCACGCAGCAGCTGCAGGGGGGTCACAAGCCTTTGCTATCATAAAATAATGAACTGTGTAAGAGTACTTTAATTGCCATAAACTGTAAAGACAGGAAAATCAGGGCCCCATATGCCACTTAATTTGTTTTTTTTTCTTGTTTTGTTTTTTTTAGTGTTTGTTTTTTTTTTTTTTAAGGTGCTTGTATTCTTTCACTCTTTTTCTGGTTCTGGAGCCTTCAGAACGCACCCCACTTCACATTTTCAAGATGTTTCATACATTTATGACTGTAAGACTCTTACTTAGGCCTTGGCAATTTTGAAAACGCAAGCAGACTTGACGTGCAACCCCAGGCAGCAGCCACCTCATGTACCGCACAACCACCCAGAATTCCCTCATGATGAAAGTCCTCCTCACTCTTCTGTTGGTCTTTTGTTCTCCAGTGGTAACGAATAAGAGAAATCATTTCTTTCTTCCAGACTAGTTCACCCCCAGATCTCTTTGGCTTTGCTGAACAGCGGAGCATGAGAAAGCTGCAATCACTTCCCATTCTCCTCTCTGCAAATGCCACTTGGCGAGGAATACCGACACACAACTGGGCTCTACCCATGCTGCCAGCACAGGGCGCCTTCTCGGTCTGGTTTATAACCTGACTTTGAAATACAATGGGCTAACGCTTGCTTCACACCAAAGGCAGATATTCTACAAACCGCAATTTTTCCTTGAAATATTTTCTTGAAGCTCTGTTCATCATTGTTTATAGGACTTAGTTTGTTCCATGAAACTGAGAAAACCAAACCGTTCTGCAAAATCTCATACACAGTGCTGTTCTGGCAACGACAGTAGAGTTCTGTTCAGAAAGCACAATAGCTATTGCACAGCTAGAACAACCTACCAGGTACTATAGTCCAAGATTGCATCCAAGAAGAGCGTGACCAGCAGGTCGAGGGAGGTCATCCTCCCCCTTGGCCCTGGTGAGGCCACATCTGGAGTACTGTGTCCAGTTCTCGGCTCCCTGGCTCAAGGACAGGGAACTGCTGGAGAGGGTCCAGCAAAGGGCTGTGGAGATGCTGAGGGGACTGGAGCGTCTTCCTTACGAGGAAAGGCTGAGGGACGTGGGGCTGTTTAGTCTGGAGAAGAGAAGACTGAGGGAGGATCTTATCTCTTATCAAAGGGAGAGTACCAGGGGTACGGGAACAGTCTTTTTCCAGTGGTGCCCCGTGACAGGACAAGAGGTAACGGGCACAAACTTGAGCATAGGAAGTTCCATCTAAACCTGAAGAGGGACTCCTTTGCTGTGAGGGTGGCAGAGCAGTGGCAGAGGCTGNGGGGGAGTCTCCCACTCTGGAGACATCCCAAACCCACCTGGACACCGTCCTGTGCCACTGCTGGAGGTGCCCCTGCTCTGGTGGGGGGTGGGACTGGATGAGCTCCAGAGGGCCCTTCCAACCCTGACCAGTCTGGGATTCTGTGATTGCAAGTGCACACATTACATTCATCTTCTGAGCACCTGTCCTGGTTTGAGTGACACAGGATTAATTTCTCTTCCAGTAATTTTATTTTTCACTAAGGTATCTTCTAATGCTTGGGGAAACTGCACTTTTAGAAGACTCTAGTGTCTGAATTTGTGGAAATATTTACTTTCTAGGCAGCTATGGGACGCAGGTTTCAAGGTCTCAGTGTTTTTGAGCTCGCCAGGGATGAGGAGGAGGGAGACCGGGGCACTTGACCCAAGCTGGCCAACAGGATTATTTCATACCACGAACAGCACATTCCATACAAATTAGAAAGATTTCTAAGGGGTTTTCTCTCTCTTCCTTGATGGCAGCGATCCAGAGAACGCCTTGCCCCGGTGCCACAGCCCTGAGCCCTTCCCGTCCTCCCGAAGCCGCAGCGCTGGCAGTGTCCCACATTTGCTGTCCCCTGCCGGGAGTGCCCGGCTTCTATGGATAGAATGGGCTGGGTATAATCCTTGTGTGTTTTATATTGGTACGGGGATCAATATTGGTTCTTTAGTGTTATTAATGTTAATTATCTAGTCTTATTCTATTAAATCTGTCAACCTTCGGGTTTCCTTGTTTTTCCCTAATTCCCCTTTCCCGGGTGGGGATGGGCCATTGGCTGATAGAATAATTGTCTAAAGGACAATAAATTGTTGTGGGTTCTTCAAACCATAACAGCACCTTTTACTACTACTGCACCTGCCTCTACTCAGGACTCAGAAAAGCACTTTTCATGACTAAACCGATCTGCCACGTATTTACTGCCTCTTCCAGCAATATAACTGTCTCCCAGGAATAGCAGTGTTTACATATGGACAAATAGTTTTCAATGCATGTCACAACATAAAGAAAGCACTGCATTTATGTAAGGAAAAAATCTAGGGGGAAAAAAAAAATAGAATAAAACGTTCAGCATTCCCAAGAAACTGCCATAAGATTGGAATTTTGAAAAGAATAATCTTTTTCCAAATTTCTGAGTTAATAAATGCAATTTCAGAGGTTCGCATCAAATTTGTACAAAATTAATGCAAAGCTTTCCTTTGAATACCACTCGCTTGAAAAAAAGAATTGGAAATAATTGGAAATACGCGATTTCCCCTTTCCTTTCTTCCTTTCCCATTCCTTTCACCTCTCCCCCCACCCCAATTTGTAGCAGTATCAAATCTTGAGTTGTACAACATTTCAGGGTATCAATATTTAAAAGCTGTTGTAATCTATGGGTATAAAACTCTTTTTGCCACTTTAAAGAAATGTTTAGATTATCTCTATAATCTAAGATGTGGAATATATGCCCCCAAAAAAAGTATTGTTAAAAAAAAAACTTGTTTTGCAGGATAACAGTCCCAATAAAGAGGAAAATCTCCAATATCAGTAAAGCATTCCTCTCTGTATAGTCTATGTGACATATGCAATATAACTGGTTGATGAATACCACTTCATTACTGGAAGTCACCTGGCATGACCTGATAACTTACATGTGGTTCCGCTATTTGTCAGCGATGAACAATTCCAAGTTCCCAGCAATGGCACCTTTTGGTAATCTGCCTTTGAGTCCTGCGCACTTTCTGGCTCGGGACAGGATTTAAAGTGGCCTGATCCCTCAAGGGTCAGTACTGGGTCCAGTCCTGTTCAATATATTCATCGATGATCCGGACGAAGGGATAGAGTGTACCATCAGCAAGTTTGCTGATGACACTAAACTGGGAGGAGTGGCTGA
>VZSZ01001682.1:112766-192978 GCA_013398815.1 Ibidorhyncha struthersii | reverse complement strand
GCCATCCCTGGAGGTGTTTAAAAAAAGGGCAGACGTGGTACTTGGGGATATGGTTTAGAAGTGGTTTTGTCAGGTCAGGTTAATGGTTGGACTGGATGATCTTAAAGGTCCCTTCCAACGATAACGATTCTGTGATTCTAAGATACCAGTGGGAATTATGCATTTCAGTTGCATGAATGGGGTGAAAATTCTTCTGAAACAGAATTGTCAACCAGAATATTAACTGACAAAGTATTTGATCCAAGATCAATATTCACATTTGCCTTTTTTACAGTCTGATTTTCAATGCCCATCAGGTGCTTTATGGGTTTTATAACATCATGCGCAGTGTCTGTAAAAAATGAAGCAGAACAGCCCAAAAACTTGTAATTTTTTTTTTCTTCTTATTTTCTACTTAATCCTCCATATAAAACTATCGGGAGGAAAGAGCATATTCTCACCTTTTTATATAGGGACAATTAAGAATTCCAAACTATTGTGTCAAGAAAGCAAACATTGTCGTTACGTGAGGCCAGCAGCATTCCACCCGTTCTTCCATCCTGAATTTTAGGGCATGTGCAGGCAATTCAAACAGGTTAAAAATCACCTTGCCAAAAGTGTTCAAGGTTCTTATCAGAAACGAATGCATAGTCACAATATAAAATGAATAATTTTTAGATATACCGGTCCCTCAAACCTCCTCCACTTCAGCACTAAGCTGAATCAAATTTATTTTTGCTATATCTGCAGTATTGTTTTGTCATTACTAAATGCTTATTTTTTCAGAGGAATTAGAACCCCCAAAGGAGCCCTTCCCCCACCCACCCCAGTGAGCCTTTACCTTCACAAACTGTAGCAAGTTTTTTAAAAAAAATCTGTATTTCTGGCTTGATACAGTATTTTTCAAGAATTTGTATAAATTAATAATTTTCAATATAGTCCGTGCTTTTTTCTAAGCATTTACATCTCTTACTTATAAAATATCTTATTTCTAAAATAGCTCATTTATGAAATTGACCTACAAGTGTCCAAATTACCACGAAGACTTAAATTCTCACGCATTGAATTGAGGATTCCATCTGCCTTGGGGCAGTTGGAACACTTTTTGCCCTGGTAGAATAAATATAAAAAGTATAATTAGGTTCTTGTTAATGCTGGATTTTCGTGCCTGCGACTAGTAGGATGTTAATCCCGTAAGAAACACAAAGTTTTCTACTATTAGCAGAGACATTTCAATGTTAAAATTAAATAAGCAAGCAAGACTAAATTTATTTACATCCTTATCTGTGAATAAAAGCCTAATGTAATGAATAATAACATATATTTGAATAAAAGCCTAATGTAATGAATAATAACATATATTTAAATTCCAGCTCTGGTACCCACTGCTCCAAATGTAAGGATATTAAGTAAGGGAGTCTGCAGTCACTACATAAAGGAGAATAACTTGCAATAATAGGACAATTAGCTCCAAATTCATGTTGAATGTTACTGCCTTTTTCTTTAATAAACCTCATTGATTAACTACTAAGGAGTATTAAACAGGAAATATAGCGAGATACTATGCCAGATACTAAAATTTACTTCCATATTTAAGATTGATTAAGAAGGAAAATTATTTACTCAGTGACTTTGTGATTGTCAAGTGAGTATTTTATCTGACATTCACTATACACACACACACTTTTAAGAACAGGCAGCAATAGACGTGACGAAAGTTAAGACCATTCTAACCTGAAGGAACTTGTAAAAATCCAACCTGAACACGAGCTTGGGAAAAAGGAGTAGAACTGAAACTATATTCCCAAAGGAAATGGAGCTTGACCTCTGCCCATCAGGTTTTCTTTACGAATCGAGCAGCGCAAACCCAGG
The DNA here is from genome assembly GCA_013398815.1 of Ibidorhyncha struthersii. Classification (NCBI taxonomy): domain Eukaryota; kingdom Metazoa; phylum Chordata; class Aves; order Charadriiformes; family Charadriidae; genus Ibidorhyncha; species Ibidorhyncha struthersii. The sequence goes on along the minus strand of VZSZ01001682.1, from coordinate 191,127 downwards.
TTTTGTATGAAGAACATCAGCCAGCAAATGTCTGCTGCTTCCGACTTATATGGCCAAATTTAAAAACCGTTTCCGAATTGCTCACAAAACTGATTGGACTTCAGAGGTCCTGTAAGGCCAGACAGGGTCCTAACAACGTAGAAAGGGTCTAACTGGAGGTACCAGCATGGCTCACGCTTACTGTGGCATTGACATTGAAGAACAGGAAATGACTCTGCGGCTTTATTTACAGGTGTAGTCACCCAACTAAATCAAAGTGCAAAATATCGAGATTGGCTCATTTTTGTTGTACCCATCTTTCTAACAACAGTCAAATGAGAAACTGGACAACTGTTGTCTTTTAGAGGTAAATAAAAAGCTTTAGAAGACTAACTTGCAGAGGATGCCAGCCAGGTTTTGACTATTTGGCTGTTGGTTTATTTCGTAATATGAAATAAGAATCGCCACTTTCATCTGGTCTACAGTATCCTACTAACCCAGAGTCTGCCATTTTCCCAAAAGTCCTGAAGGAAGAGGAAGCAATCCAGCCTCTCGTGGCTGTGCGTGCCTCACGCTGACAGCATCCTAGACTCCTTAGCACGTCCTTCTAAACCTCTGCTCAGAGCTCTCCTTTACTGGCACGCTGGGGAACAAGCGAAAAAAGCTTTGATAATAGGCTGCAGACCCACTTAAATCACTAATGCAGACCAAATACTCACTCGTTATTTATTTCCTAGTATTCAACCATATCTTGTCACAATAATAGTCTATATTTTTTGGTTTGTTAGGTATAGTACAGCCGAGAGAGCTTAAGCAAAATTAGCTCTTCCTCATGTTTGCTGCTGTACAAACACAGATGCTCCATCCGTTCCCAAGAGTTTATCTTATAAAGGAATTCAAACTACAAAAGGAAGCTATGGAGGAACCATAAAAAAAGGCACATTTATCTCCATTTCAGTGCAAGCGGTACAAGTATGTCTTGCTGTGCTACAGCATGTTTCTTTTTTCTGAAATAGATACGTGGGGAGAACGATCCTAAACTCTGCCGTGCCAAGGCCCACACTATGCAAAAAATTACACTGCCGACCCTTGGGAAAGTCTTCCATTGGGACGAACGACTGGGGTTGGGGACATCCTTGCATCATGGGTGCTTTCACGGAGGGAAGACCGGTTCTGCAGGGACAGGACCGATATTTTCCAGTTAGCAAAGCTAAGAGGTTTGACGTCATTGTCTTTCCGACGCCGGCAGTCGAGACCTACCACTGACACATGCAAATTTATGCATGAGGTTTTCAAAATCAGCATGCATCCCTAAAGACATCAGGGAAACTTCTGCTTCTAAGCGGAGCTGATCATTTTTGAAAAAAACAAACCAGTCAAATAAATTACAGGCTTTAGATATGCTGGCTTTTCCAGACAGCAAATTTGCAATCAAAGCTCTGGGTCTGTTACAGTTCCAGGCAGGTAGCGTAATGTCGGCGTNTCCACGCTTTCAGTTCTGGGACAGCTACGGACGGCCCCGTGGCACAGACCTTTGAGAGGTCCTCCCCCGCCTGCACTGGCTCGCACGCCAAGGAAGGGCGTTATCAAGGGAAAAAGGGGGGTGGGGGTGGGGGGGAACAAGTCTTCTAATACTTCAAACCAGAAAATGTGTGAATACAAATTATTCCCGGCTTCAATTTTTACAGCTTTACATTTGAAAACTGCTGGGCAACAGCATTACCTCAATTTACCATATTAAGGGTCCCGCTGCCAAGAAGAACCCACACTTTCCAAGGCCAATAGAAAGAAAACATTGGGGGGTGGGGGGAAGAGAAGGGGGGGTCCATTTCTGGTTTCCAACCATTACTTTGAACTGTACAGTTTCTCGTCATTCATTAATTTCAGAAAACAGATGTAACGCATTTCCCTGCTGACAATTTTCCAAGATACAGCCATAAACAGACCACAAGTGTTAAACACTAGAACGCACAGAGGTCGTGTCAGGCAGAAGCTCATTATTTGGAACCACTACGGTAAGAATTATGATCGTACTTATCGATGGCTTATTGCATAAAACTCCGTGAAATAACAAGACTTCCAAATCTGCAAGCCTCTCATTAGAGCTCTCCGTCGGATTTATGAAAGGCACCGACATGAAACTGTTCCCCTCCATCATGGCTGCTAGCAAGACGTAATGCTGTTCAGTGGGAGGTTCGAAGCATCTGCTGGGAAGAGCACAGGAGTTGATAAGCAGTGACAATTTATACTCCCATTGATTTTTGTGGAAAGCAGAGGGGGAAAGAAAGAAAGAAAGAAAACCAACCAGTTCCACTCGAGATGGCAGGAGGACGAGAATTGGAATATATGAATTACAGGTAAAGTTGCTGGGACACTACAGTTAGAAAAAAATTAGTCCAGATGACCCGGAACTATACTGTGAATATCAATTAAACACCTAACAGCTAGATGATGCTAAATGAAAGCAGGAGGGAAAAAAAAAAAAAAAAAGAGGACTATGAAAGAGAAGTATCAAGTCATACTGGTGCATCAGTCAATATTTTTGAAGTGCAAAGTGCAAACCTTAAAGAGATCCACGATTTCATCGTCACCCCTACACTTCCCTATAATTCCAACATCTGCATTGGAGCACCCCCAAAAAGTCAAAAATGAAAAATGCTTTTTTCATTTTCCTCCTGAATTGCAAGTTTTCTTCAAACTCGAAATACATTGCAAAAGGTGTCACAGTCGGAAGTGGGAAGACGGCCGGTTGACACGGCAGGTTCACAGGTACGGTCACAGCGCCGAAGCAGCATCCCTTTCCATGCCAACAAGGAAAAATACATGTCATTCGTGAGCAATTCCCATTCTCCTGTCACTGTCTGTGATGACAGCTGGGTACCACTAAAGGGAAAAAAGGCTGAACACATGGCATTGTAAATGGGGGTGGGGGGTAAGTAGTGTTAGCTGTTGTAATCACACTATTAATCACACCGTTTTGAGTGGCTATTGGTCATTCAGCTGCTTATCATATGAACAATGAGGACACAGTTTATCAATAACAACATGCTCTTTTAATATAGGAATTATTCACTTCTTTCTCCGATTTTGTGTTTTTTTTTTTTTTTTACTCTCGTAAGAATTTAGGGATTTTGATTTTCACGCTGTTCCTTCAGGCAATATCATTCGGTAACAATGAAATATTTTGATTCAGTGGCCAAACAGTTCAAGTCACTTGTTTTAAGAAGGGGAAAAAAAAAAAAAAAAAATCGTATTTCAGACTTTAAAAAAAAGCACATCTTCAATTTCTAAATATAAAGCACACTAAATAATTTGAACCATAAAAGTATTGATTTTACCTTCAGAAAAAAAAAACAACCCTGAACTGTCTTGTACTTTCCCATTATTTCTGCCGTTTGCAAATAATAAAATTCAACTGAAGAAACTGCTGAAATCACTGCCCAAATACTAATCTAATTATCTATAAACATAAGTCTGCATACACGCAGAGGGGGCACGTATATCCTCCTTTAGTCTTCTCATGATGATCTACCGTGCATCCAGATCAAGTCAAGACCATAAACAATTCAAAGCTGCGTTCTGTCTAAATGGGTCACTTATAATGAGAAAGGATGACATTTACACGTAGAAAGCAGATTGATCAGGGAGCGGAAAGCCAGAATATGGCATCAGCACAGAAAAATACGCCCGTACAAGCAATTTATATTAAATGATGCGGCAAGTTCCTAAATCCTCCTCTGAAACGGAAGCGAATTAAAAATAAATGCAAAAGTAGAACTATACGTGATTTAACACGGCGAATATTCCCTAGGATTACCCTTTGTGCTTGCAGGAAAGTAAAAGGAGAAAACCTTGCTCCCTTTCACTACTGTCACGTCACTCGTACAGAATACCGCTGAAGCAAAAGACTAAACGCGCTCCATTTCTCGGAGATTCGCAAATTAATAAACAGCCTGCAATAATTTTAAATTGCACCTTGAAGTGCCAGCACGTCCCAGCACGTTCACTTATTTCCAACCTGACCAGAAGCAGTGGCACAGAAATGCTCCGTAGGTGCCGCGTACGTCCCTGCTAAAGCAATTTCAGCTGCAACGCGCAAAACGAATTTCAGCAAAACGCAAAATCTCTACGAGGCAGATATCGGAACCAGAGCCAGGCTGCTTCGACACGTCGCAAAACGACGGTGGGGAAAAAAAAGGCAGAGGGGAATTTCAACCCTGCATAATAGCTACAAAATATAGCCCGTGCCTTTGTTCAGCCTGGACTCTCATTCGAGGTGTAAATACTGGTTGCATTGTTAAATATCCAACTGGAACCGGCTCCAAATATTGTGCGAGAAGCTCTCTCACAGTTCACCCTGGACTCCCTTGACCCGGCTAGACAAGCGTGAAAACATGAAATAAATGAAGGTTAACAAAGACCGGGCTGGGAAGCAGGCTGCATTAAATGCTTGCAATAGCATTAGGAGAGATGTAAAATTCGCTATTTAGATCCTTTTAACACTAGATATTGGATGACAGTCACTATATTAACGCTAAGCGCTATCGCAGAGAGGCAGATGAAGTAAATGGTATGAAAAAAAAAATATATATAAAGAAAATCATATCTTTCCCCATCTGCCACACGAGGCAAGTCACTGGCATTACAGCAGGCTGCTAAAGCAAATAAGGAACGGCAAAATAATTACCTCCTTGCAAAGAGAAAGCAATTTTATCACAGTACCTTTCTGTGTTTGTCCCTCTTCCATATTCTCTTCCATGGCTCCCTCGCTTCACTAGAAACAGCTACGGAGAATTAATCAAAAGCTTCAGTCAGATGGAGGAAAAAAGTGTGGATTTTTTTTGGTTTTTTGTTTGTTTGTTTTTTTTTTTTCCCTGGGAAGCTCCGACAGCAGAGGCTTAGGCAAGTCCTCAGAGCTTAGCTAAGGCTCCCTCGCCCTCCTTGTTTGCTCGGAGACAGGCTGTCAAGTGTAATTTCATTCAAATTACTCTTCCGTGAAGATTATCAATTTTTCTTCTCAAAGCTGCCCATTGTGCACCACTGTAAGCAGGTATTCAAACGAACAGCCCGTGAATTTTGGGGGGAAATTTGCTCTGAGCCCTTATGGCAACGCCACCGATTCATAAGCCTCGCTTCGCATGTAAAATGGAGACGAGAAATCGAGGTTTGTCTTGAAATCCGTGTTTTAAATTGGAAAGAGGCTGTACTGAAAGCAGATGGAGGGGTGTCCTCCTAACGGGAAGCAGACCACCAACCCATAATTCCCCCTATTTGCTACCGAAGTGGGAAAGCCCAGATGCCTGTGGGTTCTTTATGCTGTATTACTTGTCTCTCNCCCCCTCCTCCTTTCCCCCTCCTCCTGGATCAGCACATTTAAGAATAATACGACTCTTCATTTCCCTCCTTCTCGTGTATCTGCATCATCTGGAACTGACAAAAAATATACACTATTCTTAATATTTTACTATTAAAATATACACTATCATATTCTGGAAACCATCTTTATAACAGTCCCATTTTGGGTGTTTATACACACATACAAGCACAATTTAATACGCGACGTTGGTCGCTGCGAACTACGGGCACCCCGCGCGTTATCTGTCAGTGGCAGAGGAAACAAGAATTTCGGGGCAGGTCAGAGATTTAAAACAGTCCTTGCACCAATTTCTTGTTTTCCAGTTTCTACCATGCAAAGTTAGCCGTACGCTTCGAACCCCTATTTAAAAAACTGGACCTTCTGAAGATGGTGAAGCAGCACATGCGGGGCACGTACGTGAGGAGGCGCGTACGACCGCGCGTGCGGTTACGAATTTACTCAGGAAAAGCACAGGTTAAACACGCTGTGAGGGCACCTCCTCATTTGGGGAGCTCTGCAGTCTGATTTGGAATGCAAATCGGGCGCTGCAGTCTACCAGTAAATTAGCATTTGGGTACCTCAGTCTACAGAGTAATGTAACATCATTTTAAGACTCATTCTCTCACCAGAAGTGCAGTTAGAAGACGAGTCCAATTTTTCTTTACAATTTTTCACTTTTCATCCTTCTGGGGAAAAAAAAGTGACTCAAACTTATCCGCAAACAAAAACTACCGCGGCTGAAAATTCATATTCACATATAAATGATAAATAGCTCCTCCATTTACTTTATGCTCTCTGAACAGACTGACTAGCACTGCCTTCTCACTCACCAAAAGAAAAGCAAAGTTGTTTTGATTTTTTTGTTTGTTTGGAATCTTTTGTTTCGGTTTGGGGTTTGGTTTTTTGGGGGGGGTGGGGTGGGGGTGTTTGTGGGTTGTTTTAGGGTTTTTTTTTGTTAGTTTGTTTGCTTCAGGGGTTTTTTGTTTGTTTGCCATGGGNAAGCCGACTTTCAAGCCTGAATTAATCTTACTGGGAGTTTTTTGGATTTGGTTTGTTTGGGTTTTCTTTTTTTTCCTTTTTTTTAACACAGCTTTTATATAAATCTGTTCAAATCTGGTTCACACCAGAATAATTTTTACATATGAAGTTATTTTATATACGTAATTAAATAACTGGGTGTATATTTATTTAGTTACCCAATACATTTCCTACCCCGTTCTTCCTTTTTAATTCACCCCTCCAGGGTTCTATTTTCTGGACTAATTGAGGAACAACGAACTGCTGTTTTAGTTCTCAGATCTAACTGATCATTTCAAAATCAACACATTGACACTGCCGATACACATGGAAGTGCCACGCCATCATAGCACCTAAGTGCCTTCCATCTTTCTATGTGCTTTCCATTCCTTCAGTCAGATTTTTTTTTTTTAAAAAAAAAAAAAAAAGGATATTGCCTTTAAAATAAAAGATCTCCTGCGGAGGTATTTTCTTACGTTAATAAATCTTCATATTTAAAAAAAGTCTCTGGCGAATATTTTACATAAGGCGGCAACTGCTTCCAAGCTTTGTTTCCTGATTGCACCAAGTATTTGAGATAACCAACCTCTTTAACAGCGGTTTGCAACGGAAGAACCTATAAGGTTGCTTACAAAACTGAATGACCTTGTTCCTCAAAAAAAAAAAAAAAAAGACTCTTACATATTTTGTTTCAGGTATAAAAAGCATCAAAAAAAAAAATAATGGCTGGAAAGAAATGACTGGGAGAGGATACAATAAAGACTGTACAATCACGAGCAACACAGAAAAGGGGAGTAAGAAACTTGTTCAATAAGAGGAGAGGGCTGCAAAGGCGGCAGGCTCCGGAGGAAACAAAGGACACAACGTGGAGTTGAGCTGTGGAACGTGTCGCAGCAGGGTCTTGTCGAGGGGGGAAAAAACCAACCAACCAAAAGAGCAAGGACAATCTGGATCCCAAAGATTCACAGACGTGAAGATGCACCTCTGGATGAGGAGATCCCTGAGCCGTAGATCGCTGGAGAGGAGAGGAATGGTTTGGGGAAAAGTTTTATCTTTTTCTCACACTGCTCCCAAGACAGTCTGGGTTTGGACACAAGCACACGAGATGTTGGGCTGAGCGACCCCTTGATCTAGTCCCTGCTGTGGTCATTTTCACAGCAGCTTCACGTGCACCTTTATTTTAAGGATAGGATTCTTAACTTCCCAGAAAGCCTACACTCATATCTCAGAGGTTAAGGCGAAATCACAGGACCCGGTGAAGCAAAATATGGCGTTTGGAGCTCTCCCTCCACCCCTCACAATAATCTATTTTTCCGTGAGGATATTATTGTCATAAAGGCACCAACAACTCCTCCTGCTAGACCTCAGCTCCTCCAGGGTCCTTCTTCTTTAGAGGACTCTGATTAGCTTCAGGTGTTCGTACCTGCCCATCCATCCACAGCTTGTGTGTGAGCGTGCGCGAGAGAACGCGAACGAGATCTTCTGTCAGCTTCCTTCACCTTTAGCTGTATTTTATTAACGCTGAAACAGAAATCTGCCTCCTCCACGTTTCTTTAAAAAACTTTCCCAAGGACCTTTCAAGATGGAATTACGTATAGGTGTTAATCCTAAAAAAAATCAAACAACAGAAAAGCGGTGCAGGTGTTAAGAATAACAACAAACAAAATCAGAAGACGCCAACTTTTGGGGATTTTCTCAGCAGCGGCCGCCGAGGCTTGCTTTCTTCAGCATACTGGGAAACACGTTTACGCCCAGTGATACACAAGCTACATTAAAGCCGTACCCCGGAAACTACGCAAAGCTGCAAACCCTCTCTTTCTGGGCGCGCTTCTGGCACAGAAGGAAACTGGTTTAGTAGGAACTACTTACGAGGGGTAATGGGCACAAACTTGAACATAGGAAGTTCCATCTTAACATGAGGAGGAACTTCTTTACTTTGAGGGTGGTGGAGCACTGGCACAGGCTGCCCAGAGAGGTTGTGGAGTCTCCCACTCTGGAGACATTCAAAACCCGCCTGGACGCTGTCCTGTGCAACCTGTTGTAGGTGACCCTGCTCTGGCGGGGGGGTTGGACTAGATGATCTCCAGAGGTCCCTTCCAACCCTGACTATTCTGTATTCTGTGAGACGAGATCATTGGGCGAGTGATCACGGGAGAGCCATGCCTATGTAAATGGCAAGGCAAGACAGAACATCCAACTGTATAATGAGACTAAATAAACAGTTAATCAAGGGAATAATTGGAAGCTGATGACATTAAGAGATCCCTTGGTATCCATTATGATATTATGGAACATAGTTGAGCACTTACAGCTTTAAACAGCATGACAAGACGCCCGACTTTTACTCCCAGTTTTGTATGGCCTTCAAAGCAGTTTACCACTCCATCCTTCAATCCTATTGATTTTCAGCTACACAATAACGATAACGTTGCGGCACAATATCGTCTTGATCGACACACGACAACATAATTTAAAAGCCCAACGTCATCTAAGTTGCAAACACTACTACCTCCATAACCGAGCACGCAAAATCAAACACCAGCGAGAACCCCCTCAGCTATGTCGCAAGACTTTGCCGATGAGGGCATGAACAAGCGGTGATGGATGCGGGGGGTGCAGGAATCCCCCTCGCCGTGGGTTTCGGGGGGATTGGCTTTGGACTAGTGCCAGTCAGGTCCCACGGTCTGACTGCCCTTTATGGGCTGGGGGTGGCGTAGGGTCCCCTCCCGGAAAGCAAGTTCTGGCTTCATTCAACAAAAAACAGTTTATGTTCTTAGAGGATATTCTTTGATGCCAACCGAAACACAGCAGGGGGGGGAAAGTGGGACATTCACTTTAAAAGCTCACTCCTGAACTCAGTGAAACACTAACGTAGATGCACACGCAGTAATTATTTTAAGAAAATTATGGAAATTGTGCCTGTGAAAGGCTCCCAGAAAAATTAAAAGTGGACGATCAAATTTCATATTTAGAATGCTCCCCAATTAATATTTATATTTTGTATTTAAAATAGAAATATGACTATAAAATGATGGCACAAGGTATTTCATCTTTGGAATATCCCAACAGAGTAAGGTGAGAGGAAGCGCTGAGAAGCTTTAAGACTTCCAAAATGCGTTTAATCGCCTGTTCTGGGATGCGTATTTCTTATTTACCGCTTCGCAAGATACTTATCAAAATAAACAAACAGCACGCGGTCCATCCCAGATTTTAACTCATGCCAGACGTTCACACAAGTGTCCAGGGAAAGGAGCAATGCTTAATGACATGAAAAATTAGCAGAATTAGTGGGGAAATGGGATGTTCAGAGAGGAAGGAAGGAAGCAGAAGGTAAAAACGTAACATCGGTAGAATCTTGTTGCTTATCCCAATGATGGGACTGTGTATAGTTCTAGTAATTCCCAAAAGTTATTTTTCTGAGGAAATTACATTCTTCTAGAGGAACAAAGTCCCAGTTTAAAATGGGCCGTTATCAAAGAGACGGCAGGAAGGTCATATAACCTAAAGACTTCTCAGAACAGGCCTTCATCTGGTACGAGCGAGCAACTTAAAAGAAATATTTGCATTCTGACTCACAATATCAATCATTTTTTGCTAGACAGAGGAAAAAAAGAAGGGCTATACAAACACAGAACGCTGAAAAAGAGGTTTGAGAGGTTATTACAATGCTATTTGTGCTCAAGTCTGGATGTGACATTTGGCAGAAGTGTAACGGTCATCCTTTCTTTAGCGACCTTAATTTATTCTCATTTCTTTCTACAGCCTTCTATAATCTAACACTTCTAGCAACAGGCATTTTATTGAGGAGGAGAGTGTGAAGGGGACCTCTTTGCATACAGCCTCATTATGTTCTATACTAATAACCACTAACATCCTTATCACGGTCAGAAAATTAACCCTTTTGTAAAATTCTCATCTGGTTAAAAAAATATCTTCCCTCAGAAAAATCTTTCACCACGGTACGATATCCAGCCTTAGAACGCAACGGATAAGAATTTGTTCCTCTCCGTACTCAAATACATATTTCATATACGCTGTAGTAATCAAGGGGAGAAAGATAATAGAAAACTGATTAATAGGCCCTCCGATTCAGAATACCAATCTTAATACACTTCCAGACTATTATCTGGAGCTATTGTAAGTATTACCTATAACTTAAAACCTTCCATCTGACTGGATATGTTTCATGATTACGATCAGTAACGTTTTGGTTTTGAAAAATAAGTAAAATTTTCCAGATTAAAAAGACTTAACACTGTGAAGAACTTCAATCATTTTGACAACTAAATATAAGAAATCTGAGCCTTTTTTAACAGGTCGCGTGAATTAATACCTTTGGGAACAAAAAGTAGTTGGCCATATTCCCAAAGGATATTGTTACTCACCCAGTAAGCTTTAACCCTGAAAAGATGCTGACGGTACAGGGAATAACGGAGGATAATCAGCTCAACGTGAATGCCTGACAGTAAAATTCAGGGAGATGCCCAATACCACATTTATACACGGGGGATTCTAAATCGGCTGGCTAGATCCTCCCCATGGACACTCAACATCTCAACTCTAAGCCTGTGAGTATATTTAAAGCCCGATGGCAGCTGGCCGTTCACATCCCCTTTCAAAATTGGAGGCCGTGCCATAAGCACAGCATTGTCATCATCCAAGAGAGCTCTTCCCCCCCCCTCCCCCCCAGACAGTGCTGCGGGTAGCGGATGTACCGATAAATACCCACATTGATGTGTAGTGGATGTGCTGATAAAGATGACCATTTCACAGGGTGGCACATAAACACACACACACACTTCTAGTTGACCCTACTTTTATCAGGGGACTCGGACTACACTATCTCCAGGGGTCTTCTCCAACCCCAACCACACTGGCACTGGATTCTAAGATTTCCTACTGGTGTTACTATTATTGAAATATTCCATATATTTTTTGGTGCCATCAATGCAAAGGCACTGCAGAAAACTGGAGGTTCTTCAGAAAAGCAGCCACAGACATGGCTAAGGAAAACATCCTTTCGATATAAAATCTCACACTGATGAGTATGGTAAATTTAACAAAAAAGTTAAGGAGCATCTACGTTACGTCCAAGTATCTACAAGAAAACACATCTAATTGAAAGCTGTTCAAGTTAGTCAATATTGCTGGAATTTGAAACCAAAAAATTTCAGAACAGAAATTGTATTCAAACTTTTCTTCAAAACACTAGAGAAATTTGGCAAGATTGGAATCTTGAACACACACCGAAAAAAAGTCAAGATCTAATATTTTCCTAGTTATATTTTATTTTAATTAGGCCATAGGAATTCTCTGATTAATTGCTGCATTATGCAGGAGTTTGGACTAGATGACCACACTAGTCCCTTCTGGTTTTTTAATCACTTAATTAATTAAAGCTGTAATTATGTTTGCTGAGAGATTTCTTATCTTAACGTGCTCTGAGATTCCCTTGACTTCTGTGGTCTTTGTACAAAGCGTTCATTCAAATAGCTTCAAAATGTAGAGGTCTGATACATGTAAGAATTAGTTACAGCCAATGCCTTTGCTGCTTCTTCCCTTCCCACCAGCCTTGTGGAGTGATGCTGACACACGGTGATTAAAGACGTTATTTGCTCCACATTCAACAACAGTGTGTGTATCTCCCGTGTGCCTCTGCTCCATGAGTGGTGTCAGTCTATTAGAATCATAGAATCACAGAATCATTGAGGTTGGAAGGGTCCTTTAAGATCATCGAGTCCAACCATTAACCTGACCTGACAAAACCACTTCTAAACCATATCCCCAAGGACCACGTCTGCCCTTTTTTTAAACACCTCCAGGGATGGCGAATCCACCACCTCCCCGGGCAGCCTATTCCAATGCTGGATAACCCTTGCAGGGAAAAAATTTTTCCTAATATCCAACCTAAACCTCCCCTGGCTTCACTTGAACCCATTTCCTCTCGTCACAGAATCACAGAATAGTCAGGGTTGGGAGGGACCTTTGGAGATCATCTAGTCCAACCCCCCTGCCAGAGCAGGGTCACCTACAACAGGTTGCGTCCTGTCACTTGTCACTGGGGAGAAGAGGTCAGTCCCCATCTCTCTACCCCCTCCTTTCAGGTACTTGTAGAGAGTGAGAAGGTCTCCCCTCANAACACCGCACTCGAGGGGGGGCCTCACCAGTGCCCAGTACAGGGGGAAAATGCTACTCAATGCTATTGAATGCAATGAATGCTATTAAAGCATTCGAGTTGCTCTTTTTCTCCGTAAAGTCTCTCACGTTGAAAGTTGGTGAAGATTCTGAGAGCACCTTTTGATGATTTCAACAGGTTGTACTTGGTCTAACCCTGTGTCTTGACAAGGACAACGTTTACCTCGAAGTTCGGAGCTGAGAGGGCAGCTGGGCAGAGAAGAACATGCACCAACCCCCCACCCCCACAATTCAAGTAATAAGAACAAATAAACATAGTGGTATGGAAAGGGGGGGGGGGGGAAAAAATGCCATGCAAAAAGCGCACCTTTTTTCAAANAGCAAGTGTCACATTTGTACAACTGGACTCATGCCCCCTCTTCCACCGCAGTTCAGTGTGCGCAAGTGTAAGCGATGAAATTCAAAGCAGCACTAAAACACAATTACCCGTTAAATCTTACCCCAAGGTTCAGTTACCCACACGCCACCTGCACGATTCAGCTGGAGGAGCTGCTTTACACTTAGCGATGGGACATCTCCATTTCTTCTGCTTTCCACCTCAGGTTCTACAATTTCTATTCAGGAATCACAACTCAGAAGAAATAGCCACGTTCCCGCCCACGTACAGCGCACAAACCACACAGCAGTACACGCTGCCCAGCAGGCTACCTGCAGTACCCACATCGGTTAATTTACATTTAATTTCCTCTCCATTATTCTACAAGCTGTAGTTTAGATGTTGTCTTTGTTCACACATTATTTGACACAGAATCATCTTTGCAGTTAAGACTTTTGGACATCACAAGACATAATAATAATGAGGAATTACTAATGCTTGGCTTTCCCCCCCATGCAGTGAAAAGTGATGTGAAATACAGTGGATGCAAAATATGACCGTATCACAGAATCCCAGACTGGTCAGGGTTGGAAGGGACCTCTGGAGCTCATCCAGTGCCACCCCCCGCCAGAGCAGGGACTCCTCCAGCAGTGGCACAGGACGGCGTCCAGGCGGGTTTGGGATGTCTCCAGAGTGGGAGACTCCCCCCCTCTCTGGGCAGCCTGTGCCACTGCTCTGCCACCCGCACAGCAAAGAAGTCCCTCCTCAGGTTTAGATGGAACTCCCTATGCTCAAGTTTGTGCCCGTTACCTCTTGTCCTGTCACGGGGCACCACTGGAAAAAGACCGTTCCCATCCCCCGGCACCTTCTTTTAAGTATTTATAAGCACTGATAAGATCCCCCCTCAGTCTTCTTTTCTCCAGACTAAAAAGCCCCAAGTGCCTCAGCCTGTCCTCATTAAGAAAGACGCTCCAGTCCCCTCAGCATCTCCACAGCCCTTTGCTGGACCCTCTCCAGTAGATCCCTGTCCTTCTTGAACCGGGGAGCCCAGAACTGGACGCAGTACCCCAGATGCGGCCTCCCCAGGGCAGAGCAGAGGGGGAGGATGACCTCCCTCGCCCTGCTGGCCACGCTCTTCTGGATGCCCCCCAGGGCGTATGAAAGACACACAGCAGATTTTAAAACAAAGGTCCATGGGAAAAATTCTAACGATCTTCCACAGAGCTGAAGGTGTTATTTATTCTCAATAGAAATTCAGAAAACAGACATGAAAAGTGTTCTGAGTTTTTAAACTGTTGCTTTTGGAACTGTAAAATTATTACTATAGATTTCAAAAAGAATATAATCAACTTTGAGACTGTCTAATTTATAGTAACGATTTTCTCATGAGCGGAGCAGCACATTATGGCTTCTCAGTAGCCGCATGGAAACTTAAGCAAGTTAGGCAGCGAAGAGCATGCACGCACCACAAAGCGCACGGGAGGCACGGCCGGGGGGCTGAGGAGGTCATCTGGCTTCAGAGGATTTTCACGTCAGCCGAGGTAGACTATCACGGAAGATTCGGCCGAGCTTTACGGAATATAAGAAGTTAGAAAAAAAGAAGGGAACAAACACGATGTCCTTGCAAGGGCAGTAAATATTTGGTTGCTAACGAGTTCAGCTGCCCCACCGTGGGCTCCTTTCTCCAAGGGCTGGCGAGGGAGCAGCTACAGTAGATTCTTTGTGTAGATGCCAGCTACGTCTTTGCTACCACTGGCCTTTCCTCCAACTGCATCCATTTCATCCAAGCTCTGAAGGGAACAAGAAAGGCAAAATAAGGCCCCCAAAAAAGGGAGATTAGCAGTAGAGTAAAAAAGAGAAATAAAGAAAAGGCTGCTGGGTGGGTCCTCCCGCTGGCACAGACAGCTCAGGGCTTACCGTGAGTTGTGAAGCTGCCAAAACCTTAAATGTTTAAGGCTTATTTTAAGGTCAAGTTTAGCTGCCTGTGTTTCTTTGTTAAAACCGGAGAGATCACAAATATTCGATTTGTAAAATAATGAAAGTTAAACTGTGCTTATAACGATTTACCAGCAAGCTTTTTGCTCCTTAGTATATCCCCTAATGAGCAATGCATCACTGTCTCCGATGGCCTACATGTGACAACGTAAGGAATCTAAACCAGGCATCATTGTCACTCTCTTAGAGTAAACACCATGACAAAGACAAAACAAGTTTTTTTGAGGGGAAAAAAAAAAAAAAAAAGAAAAACACCTAGCAAAAAATAGATTGTGTAGCTCTAACTCTGTTAGGAGAGACAGAAGTTCTAGAGATGAAGTGCACCTATAAATATATGTGTTTTATATAAGGATATATAGAATCACAGAATGGTTTAGGTTGGAAGGGAACGTGAAGATCACCCAGTTCCACCCCCTGCCCTGGGCAGGGCCCCCTCCCCCCAGCCCAGGTTGCCCCCAGCCCCGTCCAACCTGGCCTGGAACACCTCCAGGGATGGGGCAGCCACAGCTTCTTGGGGCACCCTGTGCCAGGGGCTCACCGCCCTCACAGGCAACAATTTCATCCTAATACCTGATCTGAATCTCCCCTCTTCCAGTCTGAAGCCATTCCCCCTCATCCTATCCCTACATGCCCTTGTAAAAAGTCCCTCCCCAGCTCTCCTGTAGACCCCCTTTAGGTACTGGAAGGCCACAATAAGGTCTCCCCGGAGCCTTCTCTCCTCCAGGCTGAAGCGTGTGTACGTATATAGGTATGTAGACGCATACATATCAAACGCACGTACACATCTATACTCCCAGGCAGTTCTGTTCAGTCGCAAAATCTTCAACAAATGAGAGCTTTCCGCAACGCGCATGCCCAGCAACAGAAGGCAGGTCAATCATGTCCTGAGTGCACCGCCCCCCTCGCCCCACCCCCTCAGAATTCCTAGAAAATCAGAGAAAGAGATTTAAAGCCCATAACTGAAATTGACCGTTCAATTACAGCCCACAAAACAACAGTTTATAAATACCTTCCACGAGCACCGGTTTAACGATGCTGGTTCAGCAAACTCCCTGCATCCTGTAATCCCTTTTTTAATCTCTGTTACACACTTAGTGCCTTTGAAAGGATCAGAGTAGCATACAATATCCTGATTGCACAGCAACATTCTAACAGCACAGGTTGGGGGAAATGAAGATTAACAAAACTTCTTTTTTTTTTTTTTTTCCCCACCCCCTCTTAAATAGCACATTTTGGGTGGCAGTCAAGCTAAGATTCCTTCGCAAACTCCAACTGCAGTAGCTCCATACAATATGATTAGAAGATCTTCCTAATCTGGAAAATTAAACCACATAAAAGGATTGCAGATCAGAAAAAAAAAAAAAAAAAACCTGCAAAAAAAAAACCACAAAACCAAACCAAAGATTCCCACAAAGAGTAAAAGCTATTGATGAAAACACAGCAAACCCAGCCACGTTTCCTGAATGATCACCTTTACTGTTGCACAGGCAAACGGATTTGTGGTTTGGCTCTCAGACACCTCTAACCCTTCTTTGCACCTATTATTAGATGGTTGGACTCAATGATCCCAAGGGTCTCTTCCAACCTAGACAATTCTATGATTCTATTAAAATTTAGTGTTTCAACACGGGAGGAATTGCGCTCTACGCTGTAGAAATGTCACCGAGTAAAATTATCACCAAATTTTTTTTTCCACTATCCTTGGATAAATGTGATAACTTTAAAGCCAACACTTACTCAGATGAGAGATTCTAAAGAAGTTTCAGGTCCGACTTTCAAACTATGGTCCAAAGCATAATTATACTGTAAAATTCTGCCTGAACAAAATCGGGATTTTTGTCCTTATGCTCACGACGCTTACCCTACTAGCACAAAAAAATTGGGATTTTTTTGTTTTACCGTGAAGAATTCGGGTGTGGGTCCCAGTAACTTGAACACTCCTTCCTTAGTTGTGCAATGCGTTATAAACATGAAGATTCTTTATGTCTTTCTGAAGCTCTCTGCTAACATTGTAGATAAGAATGAACTACTTCAAAAACTATTTTCGAAGCGTTTCAAAAATATTTTGTATAGTTATCACGCGGTATCTAAAAGAAGTAATCTGAGATGCTGAGATGTGAAATAATCACCTACAGAAGTTTTTTATAGGATAAGTTTAAGAATTTTAATTATTCATTTCTTAAACAACTCTTTAGGATACCTGTAGCAACAATAGGGATCAATATATCATCTCTTCTGTTGTTTTGTTTATTTTTAAAGAGAAAGAGCGATTTACACATATGCAAATGTAACTATAGTTTTGCCCTGAGTGAAGACGTCGATAACCTAAGCACGCCGGTATGGAAGGCAAGCAATCCGTGAGCCGCTGTAGGGCTAGATTTCAAAATACACAGCAGCACACAGGAGATCTAAGACAAGACAGAGAAAAAGAACAAAGAATATCAAACATCGTTCAAACGGGGAACTGTGTAAAAAAAACGAGGAAGCTTGTTAAAAAGAAATGAACAGGACAGTTAAAAAATTAAAACCTCACAGAAGGCATAAAGACTCCTGAAATTCACTATACCGAAAGAACAACATGCACCTAATACAAAGATTTGGGAAAGGGTGGAAGCCGGCATGGATAAACGTGGGATTTGCTATGACGAGCAGATTTTTCCCCACGTTTTTCGTCCTCTAAGTGGGCTACAGTAACTTATAATTTCAGGTTTGCGAGGTCTGCCTCTGAGGAACTCAGCTGCAGCTGTCGTTCACTACATACAGATTTTATTATAATCGGAACTTTGGAAGGAAGGCTGAAATCTCATATCAGTGCACAAACAGCGGTCGATGCCACAGGAAGAGCCTCCCGCGAAAGACGAGACGTTCTGTGGTTTGCGTCTAAAGTATGCTTTCTTCTAACCTTCCCCTCCCTCTCTCAGAAGCAAGAGGCAGGCACCTTCGGAGCGGGGGCTCCCATCACGCGCTGCCTGAATCGCGCTTTCTCTCTCTGGAGCAGCACAAAGACGTTCATTTACGTATTTTTACAGATATCGTGCGCTTACAATGCTGCAGCTCATTTTACCACATAGGTACGGAAAAACTGTTAGAGCGGGAACCGCGTCTGAAGACATAAGGAGGAATTAGTGATGCTGAGGCGTACGCGGACCCACCTCTGCCTCCCTAGCTCGTAGCCATATGTCGGCCGAAGTGGCCACGGAGTCGGCCCGCGCCATGCGCTGTCACGCAAGCTTGCAGGTGTCGCAGGAGCATCCACAGGTGGTCCTGTCTGATGTTCTAACACGCGTCACTCGTTCTTCACGGACATTTCCCACCCTTTAGATGACAAATTAATGGTTTTCTTGTGAGGAAAGAGACCTTCTTTGATGAATTTAACGATGAGGGAGGTGGTGAGGGATGTCAAACCTCACCATGGATGGGTACGAAAAGGGAAGCGTTAACAATATCTTATCGGTCGGTCCAATGCAATTTTTAACTTTTTAAATATTTGCTTCATTACGACGACGCCTTTTTTCTCCTGCCAGGCTAACTGCTTCTGTATGGGGAAGTACACGCCTGGTGTCCTCAGAGCTGCCAATATTCGTTTCCCCCTCAGCCCTTCGGCCATCACATTCCAATGGACATAAAAGTGAAAGGATGATAAAGGAAGTAGGGCTGTTCTTCCATGGAACACAACGCTGCCAGTACAAAACTAAACTTATGAAGGGAGGACTATAAAAAGCAAAAGTAGAACAAATAAACCTACTTGAAAAAAAATAAATCCCCATTTCCATGACAACAGAAACACATCATTAAGGGCCAGTATACTTCAGAAGAACCTGTTTTCTCTAACAGAGAATACAGTAACTGCATTTTTATTATATTACTTTTTTAAACCAGAAAAAGCTCTTCCTCTGGAGTCTTCCCAGAACCAAACTGATAAGAGAACGCAAGACAAATGGTTTCTTTGGATATGTAAGCAGGAAAACCTCACTGCACGGTACTTAAAGGAAAGAGACATAGTTATTGCGAGCAAGGCTGAGCACCTTAATCTCTCAGAAGTCAACCCACGGATTAGTTACAAGACTATAGAAATGCTGCAAAATTCTCACACACCCATTTTAGGTGGTTTTATGAAGTTCATTTAAAAAACAAGTTCATACAGTTTTGCTATTAAGAAACTGTTCCACATTGTTATTTATAGATGTATGAATTTCCTACATCTTTGTTCAGTATACATAAGCAACCACCATCTCCTCACGGCAGCCCCGGTGTTTTAGACATTTATTTAAGTATACATTTAAGCTGTAAAGACAGAGAAACAGAACCAGTCTTTCCTAGCAAGGGAAGTATACCAGCTTTCTTGTACCGTTATAACTGTATCTATACCGTCCCTGCTCTGAACAAAAATTATCATTTTAGCTTTAGTTATTGAAACAAATAATGCCTTTCTCTACACTATTTAAAAAAAAAAAATTACCTTCTTCCTAATGCTATTTCCATCTTGTTTTTCTCCCCAGCTTCTTCCAGTCTAACAAAATTCCAGACTTCCAGCTATACATCAGGTTCATTAGTTGGACAATATCATTTACTGAACCCAAGCTTTCTGCTGTATCTTGCTGGTACCACAATTTCAGGACCCAATCCAACTTCACCATTGCCAGCACCTCTTTTCATCTTATCAACGTCATCCCCCAAAAAACTCATCTCACGTCACAGCTTTTCATTTCTTGCTCTTCCACTTTCTATCATATCAGCTAGTATTTCTGGAATTCATTCCTATCCTGCTGTGAAATCTTTCCCCCCCTTCTTTTATTTTGTCCAGTTTTCAAAAATAAAATTTCCTACATCAGCTACTCTGAAATACTGATAGAGGATCACAAAATGCAGGCATTTAAAAAATGCTGGGAAAGTACACGGCTAAACTTGAAAAAGGATGTACTGTAGGTGAGAGTTGTTATCAAACTCCACTTGAATAGATGATCACCAACTACCTGATACATGACAACTTTCAGAAACAAATCATCTTATTGCTACACCCTTATAATATATCATTATGTTATTAGATAAAAAATACTGAATTCCTTGACATCTGTGACCATCAGCAGCTAGATTTCCTAGCACTACTGTCACTACTTAAACTCTGGGAGGTAGTAATGGTGTCTCTGCTGTGTTCGATGCAATGATAAATCCCAATGATTAAACAAATAAAGACAAACTGACCAACACACATACACAAATTAAAAAGAAACTATCCACTGCAAAACAGCAGAAGTTTCTAAACCTTGAATGGTATCCTTGCAATGTATGATGATACATGTATTTCATTGATTGTGTTAGCTACAATGATGGAAAATAATCACCTTCTACTAAGAATCATAGAATGGTTTGGGTTGGAAGGGACCTTGAAGATCATCTGGTTCCACGCCCCTGCCCTGGGCAGGGACACCTCCCCCCAGCCCAGGTTGCTCCCAGCCCCATCCAACCTGGCCTGGAACACCTCCAGGGATGGGGCAGCCACAGCTTCTCGGGGCACCCTGCGCCAGGGGCTCACCACCCTCACGGGAAAGGATTTCTTCCTCATATCTCATCTAAGTCTCCCCTCATTCAGTTTAAAACCATTCCCCCTCGTCCTATGGCTCCCCTCCCTGATCAAGAGTCCCTCCCCAGCTCTCCTGGCGCCCCTTTAGGCACTGGAAGGGGCTCTAAGGTCTCCCTGGAGCCTTCTCTTCTCCAGGCTGAACACCCCCACCTCTCTCAGCCTGTCCTCCCAGCAGAGGGGCTCCAGCCCTCGGATCACCTTTCTGGCCCTCCTCTGGACCTGCTCCAACAGGTCCGTGTCTTGTGTGTGCTGAGGGCCCCAGAGCTGGACACAGTCTATTTAAGCTTTTCTGGGATATGGGAAGGGCATGAAATACATCTCTGCACCACAGAAAGTGTTTCAGCAATAAGAAGAAAAGCTGAAGTCAGCCGTAACTGGAAAAACACCAAGACTGATGAGTTATTCAGACCTTTTTTAAATGAAATCATTAGGGGTGTGTAACCGGCTGACTAGCTGTTGGTACACTCTATCCATTCAGTGGTGGTATTTTCACCCTGTTTTGAGGGCGTACACATCCTTCTGAGACTGCACAAAGTACATTGTATAAACGTGTTTTAAAAGTGTGCTAGTTTTAACAAATCCCCACATGAAACTGGTCACTCAAATACACGTAAGTACTGCCTGACATGGATAGAGTTCCTTCAAAATTCCTTGCCAGACTGTGTAAAACATCACACCCTTGACTGGAATCTAATGAGCTACCTGCTGTTAAGTCAAAGAGAACTTCTGATATATTTTGATTATACTTTCCATGGGAATGTTATGAATATTTAGGATTAGTACATTTAATAAAACAATAATTCCATAAAATCTGACTTTAAGCAAGCTACCAACCTGTTAGACTAAATGCTAAAGATGGAATAGAAACTCACTGTCCTACCACTCACTTTGCAGTCCTGTAGTGTACGGAATAATCTCTACTTCAGACATGCAACTGAAGCACTCACCAAATGTAGTCAAAGTCCAAGGTACTCCTCGCTGGCATTTTGTATTATATCATGTATACCAGTAGTACAAAAAATACTGAAATAGCACAGAAAGAATAAGATTTTCCTTCAGATTGGAAAAGAAGAATGAACCACTAAACCCGACCAGCAACGACAGCATCCTAACGAGCAATACAAAAGGATCACAGCTTGCTTTCTCTACTAGGGTTGAGCATAAAAGTAATGTACTTCATTGTATTAACAAACACTAAAGTGTAACGTTCAAGGTTTTACCTCTTCATCATCTTCTCTCACTTAAAGCTTCACTTTTATATTTCTACAAATATAACTTAATAGATTATTTATTTTTTAATGAATGGAGGCACTTGAACAGTAAATTGAGGCACCCTTCTCACAGGGCAATAACCTGGGCAAAATACCTCCTTAAACATCCTTTGTTCTCAAGGAACAGCTTGTATGTGCCTTGAATTTTGTCACGCATCCTTAGAATGTGTAAAAAACCCATAGGACAGGCAAGACAGTAAACATAAATCCTACTTCTATCTTTTCTGTTACGTTACTAAGTCTACTCAACATTATGGATACAGGCCAGTAACAACAGAGTTCTAGAGTACAAAATATGTCTTGAGTGACCTCTAATGCTGACCTCTGCTACACAACTTCAGAACACTCTTCTTTTTGAAAGAGTAAACGTATTAAATTTGACCCCAAAAGATACACGTGAAATCATCTTAGAACCTGAAGTCACAAGAGAACAGCCTTACGCAGAGACCTGAAAGAACTGCCCACTCTTGGGTATAAATTTCTAGAGGAGAGAAGCTGTTGACATGCAAAGTACGGGGACCCTACCACTGCTGAGTTTCCTCTGTGATAACCTTGTTTGCATGTTAATGAACTTAAATCCTATCTTTAAGTACCATACAAAACTATTATTCTTATACATAGCTAATTAAGAAGCAAAAAGACTATCCAGGATTTTAAAACGTAAGTAATATACTAAGCTACCCATTGTAGAGAGTTAAATTTGCATCCTGTGCTATTTATCATTAACAAGTTATAGTTCTGCATTAAAAATTGAATAGATAATGTAGAAAATGATTTCATCCAGAGAGCTGAACACTGTGTTGGGTGGGGGGGAAGGTCGTTTTTCTCTGAAAAAACAACTCTTGCTCAGACCCTATCAAAGCATCAAAGTCATTAGCTGAATACCTTTTCACTGACTACTTTTTTCTATCTAATTAGACAAAAGTCATGCCTCATCTTTCCAAACGGACTCTGCGCAGGGGAGGATAAGCAATGCTACAGTAAAAGACTGAAATAGCTTCCTAACTAAATTACAACTGAAGAGCTTCAGGCAGAGAGAGGTGAAGAGAAGGAAGGAGAATGGAAAGAGAGAATGTCGGAAACTGATTAAGCTAAAATTAATTTGGGACATAATAAAAGGACGACATGTTCAAATCCACATACCATTCCATGAAGACAATCTGAAGATGTCAGGTTGCTGAGGAATTGGATCCTCAACCAGAAAAATCGAGCATCTCGTGGCACATCAGCTAGAATTTACTGTATGAACATACTTCTGCAGCTAATCCAACATAGATACATACAAGGCTTTTACAACTGTTTTAAATGTTTTGATAAACTTTGCAAAGCTCTATTTAGATTACTTTTTAAAAAAAAATTATTTCACTAATTTTACTTTTTACCACCTTCTTTTATTTTATGTTTACATGTTTTATTTTTCACATATATGCAACTAGTTATGAACCAAGCCTAAAGAAACTACAAACCTTCTTTATTCTCCCTTATTTGAAGTGTTTGTGTGAGTGAGTTACAAGAGTATCTTCAGGGTATTTTTTTCTGTTTCACATTTGTATGGACAGGCCAATACCTGCTTCTTTTCCCCCCCTCCTCCAAAACACAGTCCCAGCTTCCTTGACTGACTAGCACAGTGCCTGCAGCTATCTTTACTGAAGAATTGTCAAAACAATCTGGTGACTGAAAAGCCTCTGTCTAATGCAGTATTTTGTGAAACGTTCATACCAGTATCATTTTAGTGGCAAACTTCATGGCTAGCTGTCCAGCCTGGCTTGGTTCTTGAGCGTCGGTACCCAGCAAAGCTATGGTATCCCTCTTGCTACGGGCTCAGCATCCAGAGTTCTGCTGTTTCTACGCGCCTGTTCATTCCCAATAATCTCCCATCGGGCCAAATGACATCCTGTCCCTGAGGCTTCTGTCCTGTTCAAGCTGCCACCGCGAACTGTGATGGGAATAGCACCCGCTCCATTTATTTCTTCACCACATACTATCTGTAAGCTGTATTTTGCGAGAACGGCTGAGCTGGGGAGGAAGGGCTATCTGTTTGCCTTGTCTTTGCTGCTGTTAGTGGGGACAACCGGAGGCTTTTAGAGGGCAAAAAGATTGTCTCGGAGGGCAACTCCTCACTTTTCATTTGGCAATAGCTTACAGAAGGCAGGCAGGGACCCTGCAGGGGTGTGCAGTAGGAGACCCTAAAGAGGAGAAAGGAGCATACTCCCAGACAGACCTTAGAGGTGACTAGGGAGAAAAAAAAGGAAAAAAAAAGAAAGGAAGGAGAAAAAGAGAGAAAAAAAAATAAATGGAACCCATCACACCTCAAAACCACACAAACTTTGCCCATGGAACCCAGCAAGGACTATATTGCTTACTGCAACCAAGAATGCCAGTGAAGAATGTTGGACTAGAAAGTGAACAGGGGAAAAGGATGCATCCCTTTAACCTCTAACACCCAAAAGATCTGAATTTCTACTTCAAAAGCAACCACATTTTAGCTTTTGTCCCAATAAATTACATCTTTAAATTTATAAAGCTGTTTGGGGTACACACTTTAAGGAAGTGATGTTCTGACAGAGTCCTGGCAAACAAACAAAACTGGAACAAGCAATCCTTTCAAGACAAATATTTGTTTGGGTTTTTTACTAAGTATTAAACAAAAAATTAAACATTTTAAATATGTCATATAATAATTATTTCAGGTCTTAAATTATAATGATTTGCCATATTTGGGAGCAATTCTACTACTAATAGATTAAGACTACATCTTTCTTTTCTACCTGTTACACAAAAAGCAGCAGCAAATCCCGCACTTCTATGAATTGCAGCAGGATGAAACCCAAGACATTTGGCTAAGACAGGATTGAAACTTGATGTCCTCCCACAAATCTTAAAGTTGATCTTAAAAGCAATAGCAGATCATACATGAAAACCACAGGCTTAACCTGTGTGTGTGTGTGGAGGGGGAATTACTAATGAAGTGTCGGTTCCATCAATGCTTTTTTCCCTATTTGGTCACCTTCCGAAAGGACTGCCTGGGTGGATGACCTCCTCCCAAAGTCCTGTCAGTGCCCTGCTAATATTTCCTTTCAGTAATATCTTACAGTACCATAGTCACATTTTCTGTTATACTTCCACCATGAAGGGAAAAATGTCACTAAATGCAGTGTAAAAGCTTGAAAATACACCGAGAGATAACTGTTGAAGCTTTGTCAATTGTTACTTTAAAAAGAAACGCGACCCTGAAGACCTGTGTTTGGGAGCATCGCTGTGAGAAATGAATAAACATCCTTTCACTCCTTCCCACTGACATCAAGCAGAAATGAGAAAGGGAAGTCGACAGAGGTCACATACGAACGTGAAGAGCTCTGGAGAAACATCCCTGGATTCTAATCCGGACTGACAGCCACCCCGTTCCTCACCAGAGTTACGTATAATGGACACACGACTCTTGCTTCAAAGTCAGAATAACCCCTGACTCGTTTAAAGACGAAATTAGTAGGCCTCATTCCAGCCTCCTGAACCTAACTACACGTCAATCAACTATTGACTTGGGCACCTAGCAGTCCAAGACGATATGCTAAAAAAAATAGAGGAAGAAGTCCTCAAAGCGCATTGCAGTATTTATGCATTTCTAAGAGAAACAGCACATCTATTATCTGTATGACCTTAAGGAAATGATTAATGATTATTAACTTCAATGTATAAATTCAGGTTGTTGAGAGGTTGTAATAAGTGGATCACAAAGAAAAGGAAGGCAACCTTCCACCAAGTGGGAAAATTGCTATCTATAGATGTTTCATTTGCTTGGATATTTAACTGTAGTTAATGTAATCATATAATCACCAATTTACTTCCACAGTATCAACGATATGTGTTTATCTGTTTCTAAATCTGATTTTTTCACTGCCTTTTTAGTTGTAAAATTGCACAGATATTAATTCTATCTATTTATACCCTTCCCCAGTTTAGCGTACATGTCAGATCTCGAGGTTGATTACTTGAACAGAAGTTTACATCTCATTTTTTATCCAATATGATTTTTCTGTATTAGCTCTCGGAGAGGAACATTGCCACCATCCCAGACACTAAGAGGTAAAGTTTTTGAAGCACTGTCTAGGTAACTCTCACACAATGCTCCAGAGCCCTCACAGTGAATAGAAAAACATCACGTCCTCTTGGGTCTCAACAAGATCGGTCTCGAGACCTTTCCTCACCACAGCTGGGGAAATCTGTGACAAAAACGGTCCTTTTGGAGGAACAAGAGAGGCATCATTACAAGAGCAACACTTCTAGGGACCTCCAAACTTTCTTTTGGTGGTATTCTATAGCGCTATAATTTTTGCGCAACGGGGAGAGAAAGATCAGGTAATAGACGAAACAAGTCACATTTGAGAAATATCGTTGAAACATTTTGAATGCGCATGGAGTTTCTTTTCAGTGGCTCCTGAACATCTGCAGAACAAAGCATCCAAAGACAGTACTGCTCTTGCCGACGCTATGCTGTTACTGCAGACAAAGCTATCGAAAGACAAAACTCCGATGGCTGGGATAGCCCAGAGACAACAGTTCTGCGGAGGCTCCCGCACTGGACAGCTTATGCCTTAAAGCCCCACAGGTTTTACCTCTTGAGTTTTCAGATTTTCAGCCATATATACAGAACGCTCTCCTTCACCTCATGCGACTCCCCTACGTAACTTACAGCTTGAATTCTGAGTCTAGGTATCTTCCTACTCATGGTAACAGCCCCCAAACTCTCAGAGGTCAGATCTCAGATTCACATTTCTTCAACATAAGCTGCTTAATGCCCACTACAGCACTTATTCTTTAACTGTATCTCGCTCAGTGTTTGCTTTCCAGGTAACTAATATCAGGCAAACTGTGAAAAGAACAAACAAACAAAACAAAACGCAAAAAGCAACAACAACCACCACCAACCCTGCGCAGTTTGGGCTGAAGACATCCCATCCCATTTATTCTCTACAGTTTCTGTTACACATTTGTCTCAGCTGCAAGTTTATCTGCCATATACAGTTCCTATCAATTTTTTCTCCTACTGATTTCTAGTCTCTCTAGTGCAGACTGAAACTGATTTAAAGCAAGTGCAGAGAACAGATTGTTCCTATCCAAAGACCGAAAGGAATAAAAATCACTTCCTTGAGCAGGACTCACAAGACCCTTGCTATCACTAATTAAATGCTGATAGCTGCTTCTACGGGGATCAGATGACAATGACGGAGTAATAACCCCATCTCGCAGGATTTTGATTTTCCCAACTCTGAGTTCCATCAAGCGTGGACAATCTGACTAGCTACGTGATATAGCTGTAATCGAGTTAACAGCATTTTACAGAATGAGAACGTAGCTTTTTCATTACACAGCGCTCAAAAAGACACCACTATTGAGGTAAGTGCGTTCACGCACCTATTGGAAATGTGGTTAGAGAAGCCAAAGACTTTTTCTTTCTCCCTTACTCCTATCTATTTATAAATCAGAAGTAACTTCGAGTTTAACGGACTGAATTGCCATGAGAACTGTCAGGGGTCCAGACTCAAAAATGCTGCTGCAAATTAGCATTAAGTGAAGACAAAGGAATTGTCTGGGAGCAAAATTAGTGCCTTAAATCAGACCCAATCTGCACACTTTAAAGTGAGTCTAAAACACCCTTTTTCACCTCACTCTTATAGCCCATCTCTTTACCATAATGGTTCATCATAAAACAGTGTCTTTCATTCCTTGCAATGAGGTGTTTCTGCCAATCGTATCATTTATAACTGAAACCATAAAGCACATGTGCTGTAGAGTGACAATGAATCTCCTGTCTTTTCTCTCTCCCCCCCATAAGCAGTAGAGGGCCTTACGTCAGTAATGGCAACGGGGCATTAGACATCATCAGTTCTGATGTGTCAAGGTGATGTCGCAGGGGAAATTAGCAAAGTAAACTGGAAATTTGTTCCCTAGCCTGAAAATGCTAGTCCTTATTCTGGAAAATATTCAGTTCTTTCTCTGAAAGAAATTCTTTTCATAAGCCCAAAATTTCATGTATAACACTGGAAAACTACCTATAACGGCATTTCTGAAAACGTAGGCGTTTTTTCCTCAGTAGATACAATACACTCTGGAATTCCTGCTCAATGCAGTACAGAAGGAAAGAAATAAAAAGTAAAAAAGAGGACTGACCAAACTAACGTCAATTGTGCCAGGAACTTAAGCTAGACAGCCTACAAAACAGACCAGATTAACCCCACGGTCCTTCGTATAGCGAAGGTATTAAACCATCAGGGCACAACTCATTCCGAATTCAGCGAGCGTTGTAAGGGCTGCTACAAGTTACCTGAAAATTTACATTCAGAGGCACTTTAATTCTTTGGTCTTAGGAAGTCATTAGCTGCAATGAATAGCTTGAAAAGTGAATGAAATGGGAATAATACTCCAAACGCCAAAGTCTCCTAGAACTTTCCTTTTCATCCCTCAGAGTTTTCAGTTTTAGGATATAGGTGTAAGAGGGTCACATTCAGAAAATAAGGAAGGTTTATAAGGGGGGGGAGGGGGGAAGAGAGGGTAAGGAAAGTAGTTCTTTTCTTTGCAAGTATTTTATGCCAGAATAGACGTGGTAACAGAGAGTAAAGTCACGGCTCCGACAAAATCCTGAAAGATAGGATTCCAACACACTAGTCACATCAACTAGATTTTCAGCTCATGTCAGCTCTACAGCGTATACGCACAGCAAGCTAATAAAGTGTTGACAAGCCTCAACTTTAAGATTTGGAAAGCATGAGATTTTCCTGCCGTGTGACCCCCTTTCCGCATACCCATCCGTGCGGGTTGCACCACCGCAAGGTCAGAGGACCAGCACAACAGTCACCAGGAACTTGTTCCAACGCAAGACTATCTGCACCGTTAAAAGTTCTACCTAGTCAAATATTGGTCTGAAAACATTTTCAGCTTTCAGGATTTGGGTCTACTGTGTTTCATTGACTAGATGAAATAGCTTTTGGTGTCAAATTTTTGTTTGTCACATCATACTTCAGTATGTGACCGTCTCGGACCCTCTTCTCTTTAGCTAAAAGATGCACTGCATTGCGAGTGTTTCATTATAACCACTGATTTTATATTTCGCTCCAGATCCCTGAAAAAAAACGTTAAACAAACAGCTTCTAATCAATACCTTCAGGGTTCCACTTAAAATACAGCACACGGGTGCCTATTCCCCCTTCAGAAATAATTTGGGAGCCATCAGCCATCTTCTACTCTACAGTGTACCATTTAAAACCTGTATCACATCTATTTTTAATCAAAATGTCAAGCACTGGGGGGGGGGAAGCCACCCATTGATCTCCAGCATCCCCTGTCTGGTTTTAAGTACATCATCACATTAATTTTGTCAAGCAAGATCTACTTTCCATTAACACCATCTGACTGCATTAATTAGATTATATTCATTCAGTTTCCGATTAACCCAAGTCTCATAAGAAACATTTAATCTCTTGCCTGGGATCAGCATCATACTGATAAGAATAGAGTTATTTATTTCTTTCATCCCATCCTTTTCCAATATTGGAACTGTTATGCCAGTTTTCAGGATCTACTGCTTCTGGTTTACAAGCGGATTTTTAGGGAAACTAACAAAGCTGGTTCTTAAAACTAAAAGGCTTTTGCAGGCTGCTCTTTTATCTTTTCAGGATAAGAGAGAAATGATAAAGGGACATCATCAGGATGTGTGTTTTGACAGTTAGAAGGGCCTCTAAGCATTGCCTCTTCCGAGCACGGAGAGTAAGCCTAGAATCATAGAATGAATCCATAAAAGCTGAAATTTATTAATAGGGCTTGAAGAAAGCCGATCTTCTGCTGAGCCTACTCAAACATCAGCTAAAAGATATGTTTTTGCTAGTATATGAAATAGTTTGAAGGCAAAATGTTGGGCTTTCAGAGATACCTGACTACCTAAAATATAGCCTAATCTGTGACACCAACCCTGCTGCCAAGCAAAATTTACAAACTCTTCGGATCTACTCCAGCCTTCGCAAGTCGCATTAGGTTTCATGACCAGTTCACACAGCACAGTTACTCAGCTTTCCTGACAACTTAAGTTCAAGATGTACAAATTAGTCTTGAAATACGGAGGCAGTGAAAGCACACCTGAACGTTCAAGTGTACGGTCAGGCCAAGTGCTTCTGGTGGAACCATTCAATTCACACAACCACATTATCTCACTGAGTTGGAGACACAACGGACAGAAAAAAAAAAACAAACACTTTCTGCGACCATTCTACTGAATTAATAATGCAATAAATGTTGTTATTGATAATGCTAAGAAAATCTTTTTTAAAATCACATACTTCCAGTATTATTTGCAATAGTAAACTCTAACTAAACAGTACAGACATCAGAAATAAATTCATTTTATAGATTATTGCTCTTAGGTTATAAGAGTTTGGGGGGGTTTGGAATTAAATTTCAAGAGCACATATACAGGAGCTCATATTTCCACAAGTAAAACGACATACTAAACCACAGGAAAAGAGAAAGTCCTCTTTCTGAAGGAGGTCTGACTTGGTATTATGCAGCTGACACTGCCTCAAAGAAGAGAGATTGAAAGTAATATAACCACGAAGAAAATGAGCTTTCCACCACTGAGCACTGGCGCCACGTATTTAACGCAGTAAGAACGCTGGGTGATGATATCTGCTGATAATTCAGAAAATTCAGATGTTATGAATAGAAATGCTATGGAAGTTCTGTTTCTTGAAGCGTTACAGTGCTATTTTATCCTAATAAATTAGCATGTTATTAAAAGAGGCCATGTGATTAATATGCAGTGTTCTGCTAACTGAGCTCTTAATTAGGCTACCAATTTAGAAGACACAGGAAAGAAAGGAGTTAATTTAGGCAGTCTGTACATGAAAAGAATTAAAAGTTAATGCTAATCATGCACCAAATAAAAGTGAAGCCAGATGGCATAACCTGTGAAAAAAGAGAGACTCAAAATTTTCATTTTCGTGCAACTGTGATGTGAGCAGCATCTTGTCTACTAATTAGCAGAACTTGATGATCCCACTTTCAGTATACGTAACATATGTAACATATGTGCTTGAGCATATGTACAACTTTCTATAATAAATATTGATAGAGATACTGTGCTATTTATTTGATCTTTTCCTGAAAGTCCTTATACACCATTTGAAGCAGCATAATACATTGCTAAATTCCTGTTCCCCCAGGAACGTTAGTTACATGGAAAGTGGAAGTGAACCACGAGGTTCTTCTAGTAATACCACGGTACCGCCCAGAAATTCTGTGAAGTAACACAGACCTGCAGTGCCACGCACGGCGAAAGGAGAAAATCAGAGACATGGGCCATGCCCCAAAGCACTTTTATTTCAACTATTAAGCCAAATCCTCTATCACGAAAAGAAGCAAATAAAAGGCTAAGCGGGGTCAGGGAGGAGCTTCAGTGCAAGAGAGGGGTAAGAAGGACAAAAAGGGGTGAGAAGGACAAAAGGATTAGAAAAACGCCTGAGGATAAGGAGCAGAGGTTTGATATTCATAATTTTAATACGATGCTTAGCCACCTGGTGAGCTCGTAGACTTCAGAACACATCGGCACTATAACACAAAACTCAGCGCAGGACAAAACCTCAGTCATTTTGTCACTTTATTTGCATCTCTGTTTTCAAGATAAATTACTGCACATAATCACTAAAGAATTACTCCCTGTCCAAAACCTCACTTCTCATCTTCCACACCTTCTGTAAGCGCGGGGTAAATTATCCGTACTTAAACACCTGCTGTGGTGTTAATTGGAGTTGTTACACCTCAAGCTACACTCATTTGTGACTCAGTGTCTAGCTAGGCTAACTGGTGCAAAAACACCACCAAAATTACCGGCTCACAACCCATATCTCCTTGAATCTCTACACCAAGTAGAACTAGCTGAGGAATTTTCTCCTTGTCAATTACGGCAAGGATTATATGTCACCTGAATAGATACTTGTCACTCTATTGCCGGTCATAAGTGATATATCCATAATACTGCACGGTTACATTGACGTACGATAATTTGAACTAACAGGTCGCAGCCAAAAATTTTCTATTGGAAGCAAAAACACACTCCAGTGATGGAGATGGCTGGAGCACATCTGCAGTACAGGGAAATATTAGTTATAAATTTTCTGTGTTAATGTTGTGACAAACACAAGCCCTTAGTGTGATTACAAAAAAAATGAGCGATTCAAACATTTGGACATTGCTCTCACTCTTCTACCCCTAAAAATTCTATAAGCTGTACCATAAGACAAATATGCAAAACTATGTAATTTTCTAAAAAACGTATATGATTAGGTTTCGGTATCAGCAGTTCTAAAAAATCACAATTGCACAAAAATTCTCATGTGTTGAACTCCCCTTCAGCAACTGCAGGTTTTCCCATACTTCTCAAACTTGAAAAGACAATTTATTTGACCCACAACATTACAAAAGTCAAAAAAAAAAAAAAATCAAACAAATCAAGATCTAGAGATTTAATTAGTGAAACTAAACTTCAGACTGCAATAGAACCTCATGTTCAAGGTAGATGTCAGTGAGCCACAGTGTAGGAGGCAGATTAATCTACACAGTCTTTCTAATGAGGATTTCTGACTTATTCTTTCTATAGGCTCCTGCATATTCCGATTTAAAGAGACCATAATGCAATGAATCAAGACAAATTATGTCTGCGATGTGAATTGCGGCTTTCTGCAGCTTGTTAATTCCTTTTTCACTTCACGCCTTTGGTAAGCTGAAGTATGAAAAAAACCCTTTCTCAAGAGTCAAAGAAAGTTGTAATATAAAAAAAAAAAAAAGATGTTGTTATGGTTCCAACAACCGATCTGAACCCTAAGTAGGCACATCTTTGTTTAGTTATTATTGCAGCAAACAATTATCCCTTCTAATTCAGTGTGGGCTATTGTGTTAGCTCCATCAAAGATGATGAAGTTATCACTGAATGAGTAAATGTTCGTTGGCGCAGCAAAAGATATTATGAACTGTTTTCATCAGTTTTGCAACGTTAGTTGTGTTTATGTTGTTATTTTAATTCAGTTATGATTTGGACAGTTTACTAGACCATTTGCTTAGTAAAGCTTGTTTTGGTGAATATATGAAAATAACATTTTACTGTTAATCTCCAACTTAAGTTAGGTGCTTTAACTTAAGAGCCTACCTACCGATCCACTTCCACTGCTGTTTATCAGCACTGGGAGAGGCAAGCAGCTCACATTCCCATCTCAGTTATATCCATTATTTCCCCACATTCTAGAAGCCAAAGGAAGGAGTTGCCTTTAATCCCCAGTAACGGTGTCGCTCTGTTTTCAGACCATGCCATTAGTGTCTGCCACTTGCCAACCCAGGAGTTACCAGGTGCAGCCTTCTGGCAAATTTATGGCAACTTGTGGGATCTTAAGGCACACTCATTTTCACAATATTCATAGAACAGAATCATAGAGTCATCTGGGTTGGAAGGGACCTTTAAGATCGAGTCCAACCATCAACCTAGCACTGCCAAACCCACCACTAACCCATGTCCCTCAGCACCACGGCTACCCATCTTTTAAACACCTCCAGGGATGGTGACTCCCACCACCGCCCTGGGCAGCCTGTGCCAGTGCTTGACAACCCTTTCTGTGAAGAATTTTTTCCTAATCTCCAATCTAGACCTCCCCTGGCACAACTTGAGGCCATTTCCTCTTGTCCTGTTCCTTGGGAGCAGAGACCGACCCCCACCTGGCTGCACTCTCCTTTCAGGGAGCTGTGGAGAGCGAGAAGGTCTCCCCTCAGCCTCCTCTTCTCCAGGCTGAACACCCCCAGCTCCCTCAGCCGCTCCCCATCAGACGTGTCCCCCAGACCCCTCACCAGCTTTCAGTGATCTTAACATGTGTGAAATAATTAGTTATATGGGACGGAGAGCTTAAATTATGATGTCAGCTTGAACCGTTACCTGGAATTATGATACCTTTTATATATGCACCTTGGTACATCTTCAAGTCTTCAATTTCCAACTGGGTCGTCATTCCAGTTTCTAGATTTCAGTAGTTTATAACCCCCCAATTCAAGATCTTATTTATTAGCTTTGCTAAATACAAAACAAAATCTAACCTAGCCACCTACCACGCTGTTGGATCGAGGAGGCTGGTGAAAAGCTATAATGGCTACATCTTTATCCATGCTAGTATACTAAGGTTCTCGGCAGACATCAGTACATCAAGGGCATCAAGCTCTAGGGCCCAAAACAATCAATTGTGTTACTGTAATTACCTGGAAGCTAAGACACAATAACTGGAAAAGAAGAGAGGAACAGCGGTAACACATTAAAAACGGGAAGCAGGATTGGAAAGATTAGAGGTAGCAAGCAAAATAACCTGTTTTAAAATAAAATCCTGAAAAAAGATCAGTATTTTATTCAAATGCGTGTAATTGGTTTTATATATATCTTTGTTATAGACATAGATACACACTTGTACACGTATCGCCCAGAGAGGTGCGCACACAGCTAATGGCAGTTCTTTTAATGGAACTATCACTTACAAGTAAGCCCAGTAATATAATAAAGAGCAAACAGCAAAGCAGTTCTTGGAACCACAAACACAGCTTTCAGACAGCACTAAAGGGACTGAGTAAGAACAGAGGCATACTCTTTATGATTTTAATTTTCATTAAGACTTTCTGTGCCAAAGAAAATAGCTGAATGATTCCAGAAGCCAGAAATATTTTCAAGGTCTATTAATAACTGGATGAATGTTATTCATCTAACTAACGCTGTTCTACTAATCTTCATTCCACCTGTCCCCTGACTAAATGTAAAAAGAAGTACAAGCCAAAGCTGCATGCGATAATTATTGAGGCGTGAATGCACGGCAAAGTTTCCTATCTTACACAATAGGGTGTGCCGTAAGTATTGAAAACGCAGCTACTATCTACCCATTTTCTGAAAGCAAAATCAACTATAGTGCATATTAGGATGCTCCACATAATGAGACAAGGGATTATATTTGTGTAAGAAATCGGAGATTTTTGTGTGTGGGTGTTATTGTTGAACTACGCCACAGTACCATAAAACTACCAGAGCACACACCTCCAGTGACACTGAAGTTTTTCGGTACCGTAGGTCACTGGCCAGGGCCATTATTAGAAGGACAGGGGTGTTTGTTTCTTCTGATGTACGTTTGCTTTTATATCTGGCACATACTGCGCAAGTGGTCCCTTTTGCTCTGGATTCCATTTCTGGGACATTCCCGGAGGCCATATCCCGGTTTTAGGTCGGAATGTAGGTACGTGTTCTCAGCTTGCCAGGTCAGAACTTGTAATAATACGAGTGAAGCTGTACTTGGGTCTTTAAACTCACTTCGTTTGCCCTTGTGCAGCAGGGCTGGGTGAACATACCTAGATGGTTCTCACAGCAACGGATCTACCAGGGAGCAGCGACTCCTCTTTCCTCCAGCTCCAGTACTTCTCTACGGCAATCCAGCCCGGCGCTGCCCTCCTCCACCACCAGGCTTCTGCCCAAACTCGGTATGAAGCAAGAGAAAGCAGCTCTGCAGGGGAATTCCACATTTGCCAAAGCTAGATTTAGGAAAGAGCCCCGGATGAGCACTGCAACGCAGAAGAGGACTACTTACTGTCTTCTGTGTTAGCACGAGAAGGCAGCCATGAAAAGCACTGTCCTTTGGGGGATCACCCCCTATACCTAGAAAGTTATCACCAACACTTACACTAAGGAAACTTAATGAAGCCCATTGTGGGGAAAGCATTAAAAATTAACCAGGTCAGTGCAGAGTGCCTTTGAAACTCCTAGTTTAATTACGTGTTTACAATGCAAACCTCAGTCTCTCTCATCAAAAGACTGGACTGGCTTTAGCCCTGACTGTCGCGCAAGGATTAAGGTCTAATCTGTATTTCACAGTTTGGCTGAGTAACAGCTGCTTTAGTTGCCTCGCGAGCCACAGTGGACAGAATCGGCTGCAGACTAAGAGGGCAGGTGTGTGACTGAAAGCCACCAGGAGAGAAAGAAACAGTGGCCGCACAAGCCAGACTAGGTGAGAAAGTGAATAAAACGTGGAGTGAGAACCCCCCCAGAGTCAGTCCAGCATGAAACGGCTTCAGGCAATCGCTCCTGTAACGTCCTCTTCTGTAAACAAAGAGCTTAAAGAAAAAGGTGAAAAGAATAATGAAACAGAGAAGCAAAT
Source organism: Ibidorhyncha struthersii (assembly GCA_013398815.1). NCBI lineage: Eukaryota > Metazoa > Chordata > Aves > Charadriiformes > Charadriidae > Ibidorhyncha > Ibidorhyncha struthersii. The sequence goes on along the minus strand of VZSZ01001682.1, from coordinate 155,210 downwards.
TAGAGGAAAAACAGCAGAATAACAGACTTGCAAGGAAACTGAGGGAAGACGGCTTTTATAAACAAGAATTCCCCACTCATATTACCCTTCTAACACCGGGGGGAAATACGTCTGGTCGGAGGCTTTTATTCCATAACCAGATGTAGCTGGAACACCCATTCAGATTACTTCAGTTTGAGATCAGCTTACTTCATAAAAGTTTAAACAATTATTTGGGTTTCATTATAGCTAAGAGGGTTTTCATGTCGCTCGTTTTATTACGCTACAGTAAAGTCCCCAGGGAACTGAAGCAGAAGGTTGTTACTCTGTTTACTGATGATTCATATAACGGTCTTAAAAAGTACTAAACCTAAAAGAATATGTATGTATGTAAGGCATAGCATAAATGAAGAACAAACCAAAAAACCACTATGTGCCTTTAACAGACTATCTAGCTCAGGTAAGAGCCCTTGGAAAAAAGAAAAAAATGGGAATGAGGGGAGGGGAAGACTGCTCTTTCCCCAGAGAGCAGCTGAGCATCCTCGGGTGGGGGGAACCGAACTAACTTAAAACCCCACATGACATGGTGGAGCAGATGTTTAACACCCCCCCCCTTTATTATTTCTGCTCTCCCTGACATAATCACTTTGATTTTTCTATATATAAGAAGGTAATTATTCTAGTCTTATTCTTATAAAATAAACTGGGACCGGTGCTGTTCAACATCTTTGTCAGAGACATGGACAGCGGGAGGGAGTGCGCCCTCAGCAAGTGCCGATGACACCAAGCTGTGTGGCGAGGCAGACAGGCTGGAGGGGAGGGAGCGCACCCAGAGGGACCTGGACAGGCTGGAGAGGTGGGCTCATGCCAACCTCATGAGGTTCAACAAAGCCAAGTGCAAGGTCCTAGATCTGGGTCAGGGCAATCCCAAGCACAAACCCAAGCTGGGCGGAGAACGGCTGGAGAGCAGCCTTGAGAAGAAAGACCTGGGGGTGCTGATTGATGAGAAGGTCCAACACGAGCCAGCAATGTGCGATCACAGCCCAGAAGGCAAACCATATCGTGGGCTGCATCAGACGTGTGGTCAAGGGAGGTGATTCTGCCCCTCTACTCTATAGGAAAGACATGGACCTGTTGGAGCGGGGCCAGAGGAGGCCATGAAAATGATCCAAGGAAGCCTTGACCTTTAATATGTTACCGCTGCTGGAGCCCCTCTGCTGGGAGGACAGGCTGAGAGTGGTGGGGGTGTTCAGCCTGGAGAAGAGAAGGCTCCGGGGAGACCTTATTGCAGCATTCCAGTGCCTAAAAGGGCTACAGGAGAGCTGGGGAGGGACTCTTTACAAGGGCGTGTAGGGATAGGACGAAGGGGAATGGCTTCAAACTGGAAGAGGGGAGATCTAGATTAGATGTCAGGAAGAAATCGTTGACTGTGAGGGTGGTGAGCCCCTGGCGCAGGTTGCCCCGAGAAGCTGTGGCTGCCCCATCCCTGGAGGTGTTCCAGGCCAGGTTGGACGGGGCTTGGAGCAACCTGGGCTGGGGGGGGGTGTCCCTGCCCAGGGCAGGGGGGTTGGAACCAGATGATCTTCAAGATCCCTTCCAACCTAAACCATTCTATGATTCTATAATTCCTGGGTTTTTTTGTGGGTTTGTTGGTTAACAACTTTAATTCTCTGGAGGTCCACTATAAAAGGATATTTAAAGAAATGCGCTTGGTCCTTCTGGAAAACTCAGGTTCCTGTCACACTAGCGTATCCAATATAAGGCATCAAGGCACCACATCTACATGGTATTAAATAAGTATTATAAGTAATAACTGAAATAAATTCTTAAACAAGCAACTGATGGTCATTTGAAAAAAAAAAAACAAAACTGATGTGTGCTCCGTAAACAGCAGATATTCAAACGCTCCTGAACAGACACTGCCACAAAGAAGTAAGTCTGAGTCTCTGTTAATAATTCACATTGAGAACAGGTCAGGTAATAAAATTGTCTATTCTTGTCTTTTCTTCCCACAGAATACAAAAGAAATCTATTCAAATTACTGCAAACAGGATTGTATGAAAGAAGTTGCATCCTTTCTGTCCATAATAAAGGGTCTAAAACATTATTTTCAAATAATGAATAAGAATATGGATTTTTATTATGTGTAAAGTGTTTGATTAAATACTATTCCATTAATAAGTAGAATAAATTCCTGTATTTCACTAGTTTCTCTTTTGTTATTAGAAGCCTAATGTCATGTCATGCTTACTTCCCTGAAGAGAAAGATTTCTTCACACTGAAAACACTCTTATATTAACCTGTATTTTACTTTGTACAGAACAGACACCTTCAACTAAAGAAGTGAATGGATATATGTAATTCTTTGTAAGACGCCTGTCCTATGTTCTGAAATCATGCATCTTTCCTCCTAATTTCATTTAACTTTGCATTGAGCATCCTCATGCAATATACAAATATAGTTTCAAGTTAAATCCATTTTATAATGGAAGCAATGTTTTAAGTAATCAGATTAAATTTTCAGAGGACAAGTGGTTATAGAAATTTGAACAAAAGTGTAGCAAGCCTTCCGATGCAATCTAACAATACAGTCGAGGTAAAATATGTACAACTTTAATCTGAACAGACTTGACTGTTTAATGTAGACGTTTTTCAAATTCTATAATTCATGAATTCTTCTGCATATTGTTCTTGCAGGATTTGGAGAAAACTATTATGATCATTGTTCTAACAAACTATATTTTTATTTCTCCGTTACTCTCCTTTTTCTCTCTTATGAAAGGACTGAAGGAACAAGTTTTTCAAGTCTTTTTATCCAAACCTCGTATTATTACTTTTCCCTTCCTTTTAAGCCTTGACATTTTGCGTAAATCACTCCATCGCAGTAATGGCCAAGACTTGAGAGATGCCATCTAATACAATACCTGGAACATTAAAGAGAAATAAGCATGTTCAGGATCTTCATACTTTCTTCAGTATCTCCCCACGTTAGATTTGCCTTTTCTGTGACAGCTCCATCTATTCTGCTCTACTCATTTACATTTGACTTCTCCTCTTAAGTACAACACCTCACGCACATTGATATTTTCATCTTGTTGATTTTGGATATTTCCTCCAATTTATGAGATCACTTTGGGTACTAATCCTACCCATTTTAAATAAAACTTTTCAAATATTTGTGCGCTGATCTTCTAGCTAGATGAAACTATTCCACACACACACACTTTGCTGAAATGAGACAGTATTAAAGCGTTAATAAAGGTTTTAGACGCACTGCTTCCGCTGTGGGCGCTAGCCAAGTTACCCTGACAAGTAAAATAAAATCCATTCCACGCAGGAAGAATGAGACTGGCAGACCTGACATTTCAAAAACGCGTAGCATGATTTTCCTCTTGTGGGACTTCAGCCATCCTTCCCAAACTGTCCATTTGTTTGGAAAGTGCATCCGTATGCCCGGTAATTATTCTATTGCCCTGCAGACTTGAATGTCTTCAATCTCTAGCCCCCCTCTGCCAGTCTTTTTTGCCAATTGCTTTTTTTAACAATAAGAAACTGAGAAATAACCTTGTTTGAGAAAGCTGAAGCTTTAAAGACCTTTTCCACATCAGTCAGATATTTCTCTTTACTGTTGTAAGATTATTTTTTTTATTATTTATTTTATAAACCTTTTCTGTTCCTCAGTTGCTGTAATTTGGTACCTTGACCTTTTCAGTCCTATCCTTTTCCCATTTTTCCTGTAGCTTCAATACTCTTCGAATACTCTTTGTCTTTGTTGCACAAGATCTTTTGGGGTTTGTGGTGCAGTCTTACTGATCTATCATTATTTTCCTGTCATTTCTCCACATCAGGACAGTTGCAGTTCACAATTTCTTGTGAAAGCAGCAAGAACTTCTGCATTGCTGTTTTCCCACAGATGCCCTTCCCGCAAGTTCCTCAAGTTTGCTTAACTGTACTTGTTAACATGCATTCATCCGTTTTTTGGGTTTTTTTGTTTTGTTGGGGTTTTTGGGTTTTTTTTTTTTTGTTTGTTTGGTTTTGTTTTTTTTTTTTTTTAAGAATCATGAGTTTAATTTGTGTTCCTTTTAATCTAAATTCTCAGTCAGTTTTTCAATTCAAGGAAGTCCTCCTTTCTACTAGTCGGAGACAAGTCTAAGCTATTCCCATTACTTGTTTTTCACTCAGGAACACCACACATCCTACAGCTACACTAGGTACATGCTTTATAAAGCTTAACTCTGTCCTCTGGATCCTCCCATTATTTGAGTGAAACTTCACCAAGAGATATTTATTGTCTTTTACCACCTCCATAGCATTTCAGAATCCCTTTGCCATTAGGTCTGAGATTTTGATTCCACTCAAGCAGTCCATCTCCCAGGATGGCAAGTCAAAGAGCCCTAAAATCAATTTTTTTTATTGGGGGTGGAGATGTTTGCCAATTTTTATTACGCGTGGCTCGCTCTTCTCCAGACTCCCACTTCTCACAGATTTTTGTAATATGCCGTATGCTTGCCTGCTATAACATGGCTGGGAGAAGGAGGTAGCACGCTCTCAGCTGTGCCAGAAGCCGTTCTTCTTGTGAACCAGTTCTCCTTTCTTCCCTTTCAGCGCTAAAGTCTTTCTAGACTATCTAGAAACCTCCCAATGACAACTTTTTTGTGCTTCCTTATCTTTTAGATCCAAATCTCTCCTTAATCCAACTCAGTTTCCACTGATACATCCCTTTCACACAAGTTGGCACTCTGCAGTGCCTTCAGTGGGGCTACACAGGTCCGCACACTCGGCAAATCAAGAACACAAACTGATAAGGATCAACGTCCTTGTTCAGTCAGAACTTCCATAGATCCACGCAGAAAGAGTTTTCCCCATCTGTCCTGCTTGTAATACATACACCCTCACGTACACCAAAAAATCCTTGCTCCTAGTTAGTGAAAACTGATTCAGTTTAATTTCTTGGTTCTACATCATCATGTCATTATTTACAATGAGAAGGGGATCTGATGCTATGAGAGACTTTTTAAAAACAAAAGAAACAAAGCTAAAATAAAACCCCCACATAATATCATGAAATGAAAAGTCATAGACAGCTTAAACAAACTTCCTTTAACTGAAGAGCCTTATATCTCTATTGCAGCTCAAAATAGTGATACTCAGGGTGGAAGTCTGAGTTGTGTGGAAGAGGAAAGACTGAGTTTCTGGAGATTTTATCCAGAATGAATCTGCAACACATACACATAATCCAATTCCCAGTTCCCAGAATCTCTCTTGAAGCTGCCGGGTTTCAGGTCACAGCTGGACATCCGTGAGACTGAGAATAGGGAAAATGGTGTTTAGAGGAAACTAATCCAAAGCTTTGGGAGCAGTCGGTTATCGCCTAGAGAACACTTCTTTGTAACAAAAGAAATATTTTGGTGCATTTCACTTCTAAGTTTTCACCGCGCTTTTCTAAAGTTCTCAGTTCATTAAATCTATCGTTACCCTCACCACACAGCTTTCACTGATGTAGACTTCTATTTTGTCTATTTTTTTTCCTCTGTTTTATACGTCTAAATATGTCATCCCAAATCATCCTCTTGATGGCTAACCAGTTCAGCCCTTATACCTGAGCACCAGGAACATCATCATTTGAACACCAGGAACAAGAGTCAGCGCTGCCATTTATTTCTCAGTCAGTATGAGCAAAGGAAAGGTTCATTAACTTTGAAAACACACTGCGGTCAGGCACCATCTTCCACCACAAGTCTAAATTAAGACGACTATTACGCTTAAAATAGAATTTGGTACAGTCAATTCCCAGAATTGTTATTTGACGTTTTATGCAAAGCGCATGTACGCTTCGGGATTTTTACAGGCCTTTTTTTAACATATGTAAAAGGAAATTGAGAGATCCGTTATTAAGCCTTCTACTTATCATTGTGAATGACCCATCCCCTGCAGAGCAGCACTTCCTTCAGCACTCAGTTTATTGTACTCGGTATTTATCGCCGAAGCATAATTAAAAGTATATTTTAGAAGAAACCTATATGGCATAGTGGGATACTAATGAACTATAGTCCAGATGGCATCAAGATGCGAGGCATTAAAGGACGTCGCATTCATCAGAAAGTACTGTACATTAAGTTCTCACTTTATTCTCCGCTTAACTCTATCTAAAATCACGTTCCTATAGCAACTCGGTGAATATACAGATATGCCTGGAAGAGTTCTATACCAGTAAGGATTCTCATCTCCAAAGCATACACTGCAATTTAACACATCTTTGGGCAGGAGCTTCCATTTAGGGATTGCCAGAAAATCCCCTTGTCCGTTCATTCAGGGGAACATCCCAGGAGTTTTACTGACGTGCACAAGCAGCTCTAGCTCTGCCTCACTAGGAGCAACTTCGTGATTTAAAACCCAGTCTCATCAATTTCACTTGGAAACAACAGCAGCTACTTGGTCACAATATTAAAAATAAAAGACGGGATTACATTTCCCAAGGTCTTTAAAACCACTTTCTCTTCATGGAATATCTAAAATGTATTTTCAGCATGAAAACACTGTGCTGGAAAACGCAATGTCAGAATTTTACGCAAGCCTGATTTCTATTAATGCAAGTCAGAAATTGCCTTAGAAACTTGCGTTTATAAAACGCAAGTCAGAAATGTAGAGTTTTTCTTGTTTTTAAGAATAACCTTCTCAAACTGAAGTAACTAGTCTCCCTTCTGTCATTATACTTCCTCAAAGCATTAGGACATTGGTATTAAGAAGGATTTAGATATAACGTGTAAAGAAACTAAGGATTTATGGAAGTGGAAAGCAATGGCACACATACCAAGCCTAGAGTTTACAAGAGATTCTGGAGCTATCACGTGTTGCTTGAGTTAATCTTGAGTCCTTTCAGAATGGGTACACGTGCTAANGGGGGGGTGACCTTTAGAGTTTTCTCTAAAGGCCGCAGATATCTTGACAGATTTTCAAACCTTAAATTCCAAGACAGAATCACTTCTTTTAACATCCAAAAATCTTCAAATTCCCTTTTCCAGCACATCTAGCAGATCTTCAAGTGCAATACGTGTTTTGCAACCGGGAAATTGGCCACAAGCTCTGAGAAAGTGCCCTTTTTATGTCTGCTAAACAGGATAGTTATATTCTAGAGCACTATTGGATCAATGAAGCTATAAACTCAAACCACAGTCTCATAAATGCAAAAGACATTCTTTGATCTGTTCCTTGAGACTCCTTGGAAAGCACTGCCCAGGTCGGCATTTCATCTACCAATCCAGGCCCTCAAAGAGCTCTCTCGTAAACTCTGCTTTGTAATTCGTAGGATCACAAGAAAATAAAGTATTAAAACATGATCTTGAATAAGTCTCAAGAGCGTTTTAGTGCCTTTTGAGGTGATCTTGCTGGCAACATAGCTGTTAGATGACAGTTCTTATCTTAGAAATATTTATTTCTAAGCAAAACAAATTATTTTTAAGTAGTAAAATTTCTCTTAGAGAAATTTTATCAAATTTATACCATTATGGAAATCTGAAACAGTTAAAACATTAACTAACAACAATTTTTTCAGATAAAACTTGATAGCTTTTTCTTCATTATGCACACTACATAGAAGAAATTATGCTAGTTAAGAAAAAGAAAGGGAAAGTCTGCTTCTGCAAATATTCCAGCAGGCAGACAGAGAGGAGGCGGGTTATTTATAGCTTTGGTTTTAGCACACTGGGATAGGGGTTATGAACACGGCCTTCTGGCAACTACTTCTTAAAGTGATTTACTTAGTATGTAGCCAGGCATCGAGCTCCTACAGAGGGCTTCGTGGAGACAGCAGTGATGCTCCAGGTAACAGTAAAAGATAAAACACTAGGCTATAGAAATAACACCAATAATGTTCAGTTCTAAATAGTGCTGAACTTTACTCTGACATACACTCAGCACTGATTTTATACTACTCTAACCTCATTGATTTCCGAGGGTTAGTCACGACTGACCTGGAGCAAGTCAGATAAGACGCAACCATTTCACTTTATTCCCTGGACCACAGAGCAAAACATCAATATTCACTACCTTCAGTTTCAAATACAGAATTCATATTTGAGCGCCAGCTGACCCTCGAGACCAAGTGAACTCAGTCACAATGAAAGTTCCTCGTTGTGCCTCATTTTCCATTTCCCACGGAATAGTAAAGTCTGTCTAATACAAACTGCTGATGCAAGTACCCAGTCTTCAAAACAAAATACCAATATTGTGGAATGCCACAGGCAACAAAGTATTCTCAGCTGAATATATCAAGAGATGCACAGATCTTAGAAGATGAGATGCTAAGCACGCTATCTGATAATAAGGAATAGGTATTACTATGTAGAAAATGTCTTTTACTGTATTCAGTGCAGCACTGGATTCATCAGTCTTCCACTGGCTCACCTTTAGAATCAATAACCTAGCGTGCATATAATCCATCAGACTAATGTTTTTAAATAAAAACAGATAAGGCGGCCCCAGGATAAAACAGGAGATGAAAGCTGGAGAGGGACTTTTTACAAGGGCATGCAGCAATAGGACTAGGGGGAATGGCTTCAAACTGGAAGAGAGGAGATTCAGATTAAATATTGGGAAGAAATTGTTGACTGTGGGGGTGGTGAGCCCCTGGCGCAGGTTGCCCCGAGAAGCTGCGGCTGCCCTGTCCCTGGAGGTGTTCCAGGCCAGGTTGGACGGGGCTGGGAGCAACCTGGGCTGGGGGGAGGTGTCCCTGCCCAGGGCAGGGGGGTTGGAACCAGATGATCTTCAAGGTCCCTTCCTGCCCAAACCATTCTGTGATAATCAGAAGAAAGAGTGAAAAAAGAAAACACTATCAGACTAGAGTTCTGCATCCTTCATAGTTATGCTGGAAAACACCCTGGACCACAGGCAGAAATAACTTTTCAAGCTAAGCAATTCATGCACTATTGCTTTAAAAATCTACCTAATCAATTAAGCATAAAGATCTTCAAGCTCATTAAAAGTAAGAACTCTATCCCTTAAGGATCAACAAAGCTGGGTCACCCCAAACTAGTAAACAGCTTCTTGGGACGATAAACCTCTGTGCTGAATATCAACTTGCATCAGACACACGCTGCATGGCCGGCGTAGCAGAGATTTTATTTGAAATCCACTGATTTGAACTCATCCACTAAATCAAGACAGAATTAAAATAGCATGTCGTTTAATCAGAAGTTGTTGATCTTTCTTTTTTAGGCTTTCCTGGTTTCCTTCCGCCTCTGTGAACTTCATGTTAATGTTCTAACTTGCATGAGGATTATTCAGTCTTTCATCAGGCCATTAAGGGTGGGGAATTAAGAGTTTTACAACCCACGGCATGTTTTCATCTTCAGCAAGGATTTGGATGAGAGAGAAAAAAAAAAAAAAATAAAATCACAAAATGACCTTGTGTTAAACAAGACAAGAAGCAGTAGAGCATTTAGAATATTTCTATGCATTTCTATATTCTCTTTTGCAACCAGCCATCTGCTTCGTCTTAATCCAGCTACATAAAGCAACTATAGTCTGAAGACCGTTCCTGGAAAGGATAAGGCCTTCAGGCCAATGATACAGATGCTAGAACTCCAGTCAAGCAATGAAGACGAAAAGTTAGCCTGCCATATGTTAAAAAAAGGAGCTTTTCTTAGCAGAAGGGCTTTGCTTATGATTTTTAATCAATATTTATATGTAAAAGATATCTAAAGTAGAAAATTAATTTTGCTCTCTTGTTCTGGTGGCTATTTGTATCTCAGATTTATGAGAAAGTTAATGAGATCGATATGCAATAGCCTTAGGGAGGTTATGATACTATAGCACACAGCAAGAAATTAAAAGTTCATAGAAGAGAGTGCGGTACCCCGCCTCATGGGGGGGGGAAATGCAGCAAACTATTAATGCAAGGGGGAAAAAAAAAAAAAAAAAAATCAGGCCAAGAGAAACCAAACTCAGTGACATGGCTGCCACCCTTTGCCAAAATCATCATTAGACACCCAGCTTGAACCGAGGGCGGGTTTTGTTTAACAGTATTGTCAGAACTCATGAGACCGTCTGTGTTGAGAAGCCCCAGCAGACCGGGATGCTTTACCTGTTCCCCTTTGTTTATCACCACCACCGCTACTGAATGCCCATCAGCACTCAGTGCCTTTTCCAGATCACTCTTGCAACAGTTTTATATGATTCAATTAACCCAGTGCCTATTTTAAGCTGTCCTTACCACATACAGCCAGTAACGACAGTGACCAGAGCATAGCCTGAAAGTTGCACCTTCTGACAGACTGTCAGGTCTGTACATTCCACCAAATTCTGAAATCTGGGCATCTGACACTCAGGCCACACACCCACTTGGACTCCTGACAAAGACTTCCAGTTCTCAGACCATCCACGTGAAAATTCAAAGCATAGATTTAGTAGTAAGATTAGATAAATAAGAATTGAATTTATCATTCTAAATAGGTGCCGTACCTGAAAAGGATCTCCATCAAGGGCACAACCAACTTACCAGAACTCACAAATAACAAACTCGGACTACAGCTTTATAAAGATATAGAGCAGACCTTCATGTGTTATCACCCAACAGGGAGGCCACAGAAAATTCCAGGTGTGCACATACCTGACAAACTAATTCTGCTCTCATTTAGGTATATAAGGAATTACAGTTTAAACAGAAACAGCATGTCTAGTTTTTGATGTTTAAAGGGGAAAAAAGTAACTGGGAGACACACTGCAACATGCAATTTAAGATGTTTCTAAGATAGATATGTGCTATTCAAGAAAGAATGGGGAAACATGCTTTTGTTAAACTTCAGAGTAGTACAACCTTAAGAGTAATCACTTACATTTTTATGTTAATTACAGTCACCACATCAGCATCTGTGATATGACTGCTGTTGGAATACCTTTTTCTTTCAGATACCCACTGGAAAGGGAATTCAAATATCAGAATACACTGCGTTCTGCTGCTACCAGTTCTATAGGCAACACAGAGATGGAAAGAAATCCTTTAACAAATTTAACGTTTAAACAAGATAGCTTTGCCAGTGTGGACCAGATATAAATACCAAACAATCATCTTGCAACTCACACACACACACAAAATAAGAATAAACATTTGCTAGGATCCCCGTCCGCCTACCTGCTCCAAAGAATTAATGCAGCTATATGTTTAAGAAGTAAATCATAACTGCTGCGTATTTCCAATCAAATACATCTATTAATTATTTAATTCAATACGGATGAAGCAATAACATACATACAAATACTATAGTACGAACCACTGCACGCTAAAACCATTTCATTTTCCTTCCTTACAACAGCATAAATAAATACCAGTATTTTCAAAGAGTGGATGAATTGGTCATAGAGTAAATCTCTTTGCATTCTGAATTCTAAGAAAGTCTACAATGGTAGTGGCAATTCCAAAATAGATGTACTAGGAAGGAACAAAATTATTTTAGTTTGCCTGGAAGGCAGCAGATAGTACATTAATAAACAAAATTTTCTATTTTGCTTTTGGAATAAGCTTAGCTGACTGTGACTAGTTAAAATTAACATGCTTATTCTTTCGAGGCAAGTAGTTTCTGAAATAGATTTTCTACTATAAATACAATTCCAACACATTGAATTTCACTACAGAAAAAAACCAATCTTTGTGCTCTGGGGCACGCAAAGTAAAATCTGCAAGTAAACATACTGCTTATTTTAAAGCTGTATATTCGGCCATACTCTTATTTCCATTTATATAGTGTGGAAAAGTACATAACATTTAAAAACATTTCACAGTATAAACTACACCAAAAGAACTCCATTCGGTTCCAAAGGCAACTCTTGCATTCGCTGTCACTTGGCAGTATGACCACTTTCTGTTCACAGTACTCTTCTAGTGACAGGAATATTAATTTTCAAAAGCCTCTATTTAAAGGCTGAAGCACTTAAGATTCTAAAAACTTTGTTAGTCTTTAAATAAGAGGAAAAAACAGAAAGCATCTCTACGAAGAGATTTTTAAAGCCACCTGAAAGCTGTTGTTACAGACTTTTTTTTTTTAAACTGTTAATATTTATACTAACAGCTACAGACTATTCTCCCCTTTAAAGCACCTAAGCTCTTTCCAAAGGCATGGCAGAACCAGACACTGAGCGCGGTATCTCTCGTCACCCAGGGAACACCCCAGAACTTGCCTAAAGGGACAGTCAAGATTGGGATCTACTCTTTACCAGAGATTAAGAAAAAAAAAAAAGTTTGCCTCCATAACTCAAGGCAGGCTTTGTACTATAAGAGTGGAACGATTTTGCATCTTTTGTGGCTCAGACTCACGGATCACCTAATACATAAGCAATATCTGGATTATGCAGTCAAAAGCACAGACACATCCAGCAAAGCAAACGTGTGTGAACCAAGCAAGGAGGCTAAGTTGTCCCTGCATATCAAGTAAAAAGACAGTAAATAGGACTGGGAGCACAGTCTAAATCTCCTGGCACAAGTTAGGATAAGCTTTAACTTTTCTACTCTTTTAAAGAGCTCACTGCAATGTCTGTCTCAAAAATATTCCAAAGAGCAATGAGGTTTGCTATGCTCCTAGCTGTTGCAAACGCATCTTGTTTGTTCCAGAAAAAAAAGAAAAAAAAGCAGCAAGGTATGATTCAAGATAAATCATATATCAGACTTCTTAGTCAGATGGCTGGTGTGTGTTCAGCATGACGGTCTCTGTGTGCTCTGTGAAGAAATGACTCAGAAGCAAGTTCCGCACTTGTCACTCCGAGCAAGGGGTGCAACGGCGATTAAAGTCTCTAACAATTTGTTGAGGATCAAATAGATCTCATGCATCTCGATCTAATAGATGAGGACTGATTTTCTAGGACTTATTCAACATCATATCATACTACCGAAATATATCTGATGGAAACATTAAATGTTAAAAAAAAAAAAAGAAAGGAAAAAAATTGGCCTAGTTAGTAAGTTAATTCATGGGAGTGCGAGTGCTCACCGGCAGTCGCAACCAAAGGATTCTTAATAAATAGTTCTTTCTTTGAGGCTTGAATAGATTCCCAGGGAACAGCACTAGAATAAGAAAAAACTATTCACACCAGTAACTCCCATGTCTCCTACTTCTCGCTGATTTGAGATCAGTGCACAGTTAAGTTTTCATATATGTTTTCAGATCTTGTCAGTACTTTGACAAGAATTAGATGTAATAAAAGACTTTGGTATCTACAAGTTCCCTTTCTTTTTAATTTTTAGCTGCCTAGTCCAAAGTCTGAAAGTTAGGATCCTATGACAGCACTCCAGGGACAAAGCTAGACATTTTAAAGGGTATAAAAAATATCTTGTACACTAATTGGGAAGTTGCCTAGGCATAACCAACACGAAGACTAAGAAAAGCAAAATATGAGTCCATCCCTTTCCTGGCATATCTTCAGCAAAGTAGGTGTCCAAAGGAGCCTAAGTGCCAACTGTTTTTCTTTCAGTAATTGGGAGGTAATGATTCTGTTGTAAAATACAGATGGAGAGAAAGAAAATATATTTTACACTGAAGCACCACCCAAGAACACTCACCTGTGAAATGGAAGATGCAAATTCACTTGCCTTTTTGCCTGAGACAATTCAAATACAGCTTTAATGACACATCCTCATCATCACATTGTAGCATTCTCTGGATAGGACATTCCTCATTCCTCCCACCTAATGTTAAGAAAAAAAAACCAAAACACCCCACCCCCACTCCAAAACCTACCTCAAAGCTAATTCTGGTCTCTGTCCCCTGACTTTTCCCCAGTTGCTATGCTTTTGACACCCTGTCTTCAATGATCCCCTCTTGCGCTCTCCTTGTCCGGGTCAATTCAGAGTGAGTTTCTGTTCCTTTTCTCGGACATCCATCCAATGGATTGTAAAATTACAGTTTTGAACATCAATCTCTTTTTGCCACTTTTAACATTTAAGAACGAAAAGTAGCAATTAGTTTTCTTCCTCACCGATTTTAATCTTCTTTCACAACTGCTACTAAGCTCATTATACAGACCATAAGGGACCCCCGAAGCACTATGAAGATACACGTGCTGGGAACAACGATACAATATGAATTCACTAGCAGTTAGTGGCCACATTTTACAGGAAATCAGGCTAGCAAGGGATATGTTGTCTAACTTTCGATTGGCTCTTTCAATCTTTAAAATACCTTTCCACTCAAACAGAAAAGCTTAGTTCAAATTTCACCAGCATAATAAAACACAACCTCCCCTCCCCCCCCGAAATAGCTCTGGTGGACCAAACCGAAACATCTCACGAGCCCAATACTCGGCTTTCAAAAACAGGTTCGTTAACAGACATTTTTAGAAGTAAAATGAGGAATATACCTTTTATAACATACAGCCTCGTTATTCAAACGAATGTAGTCTGTAGCACTCTAAGAAATTGCTGGAAGCCCTCTTGCCTCCTTTTAAAGGAAAAAAAAAAAAAGTATATTCCTTTGCCATGTGTTACTTACCTAGCACTAAGGCTGGTTTAAATTGTAGATTACAGACCAGAGTTACCAATTAAGCAAATTCAGGTTTCTCTCAGTAGCCTCAGGCGAGTTCTGTTTGATTCTGGCAATCACTTACTACCTTCCTGATTAATTACTTCTTCTATTGCGTATCATGTGTTGAGGTTTGCTCCTCATTAGGTGGACTCTAGCTCCTGTGTACTGAGTAACAACGCAGTGAGTAATGATCACAATGATTTAGCTTTGTGTGTTATGGCTGTATCTTTCTTGAGGTCAAATTTTAAATCTCAGTGGTCTATTAGTTCCCCTCTGGTGGCATCTCTATGACTTGTTCAAGTTTGGGGGGGGTTACGTACATAATAAGCTGCTGCTCAAACCTGTTTTCATTTGATTTAAACACAGCACCACAATATAATGCCGTGGCTTTTGCTCTTTTTTTACGTTTCTACATAATTTTCACTTTCAAAAAGACTGTTTCTACTTCCAACAAGAACCTGCCTAGGAATGCTAGCTTTTTTCCCCCCCCATCATGCTTTAAAAAATTTCCTGCTACTTGTGAGCATTTTAACTATTTATGTGCCCCTTCTAATTCCCTCTTAGAATTATACAATCACAGAATGGTTAGAGTTGGAAGGGACCTTAGAGAGAACCCAGTTCCACCCCCCCTGCCCTGGGCAGGGACACCTCCCCCCAGCCCAGGTTGCTCCCAGCCCCGTCCAACCTGGCCTGGAACACCTCCAGGGATGGGGCAGCCACAGCTTCTCGGGGCAACCTGTGCCAGGGGCTCACCGCCCGCACAGCCAAGAATTTCTTCCCAACATCTAATCTAAATCTCCCCTTTCAGTTTAAAACCATTCCCCCTCGTCCTATGGCTCCCCTCCCTGATCAAGAGTCCCTCCCCAGCTCTCCTGTAGCCCCTTTAGGTACTGGAAAGGGCTCTTAAGGTCTCCCTGGAGCCTTCTCTTCTCCAGGCTTAAAATTTTTAATCTGCACATAGCCACTGCCAAACTGAATGAGTGGATTATTCCTACAAAGATTTTGAATTTAACTGTATTACCATTACCATATACATAGAACTCCTTATAGAACTACTCTTTTCATAACTGCATCTCAAACTAGGTCTTGTGTACTGCTCACGGCTAAAATCGAGAGATACTGCTGGTTTTTCAGTTCCATTATGGCCACTCTGAAAAGTAACTATTTCTGAAATCTAAATGTCTGCATCATCGCCCATCAGAACATTCATCCTGTCAAAATAAGCATTTCACATAATGCTAAACATCTGCATTTCATGCTTTTTAAACAGTACACATTTCTTTGCTTATAAAGTACATACGCTATACTTCAAAGCCAATAGAGAATACAAAAATCACACTACTGTAGTTTACATTAAGACCAAACCCACAAACCCTGAGTGAGTCACACAGAATATTTTTAAGCCTTTTAGAATGAAGTAAGATTTTTTAAACCAGTGTTTCACATTAGAGCTCTGACACGACATGAACTAAAATATTATGAACGATCCCATTATCAAAACCTGTTTCCATTGCTGAGGCAAATGCTTATTTCCTCTACTAGCAATGATAACAACCACCCCACACACCATTTTACACAAAACAGTATGAATAGCTGGCTAGGTTAGATGAACCAAATGGCCTTAGTTTACCGAAGAGAGAGAGCGCAAAGTGTTATTATAATAAAGCTCATAGCGTAGATGGAAACTATGCTACTCGTACAGCCATTTTCAGCTAAAGGGTATTTCCAAATCAACTCTGCGTTTGTATATTCTCAACAGTGAGAGCATATAACTAGCCTGGCATAGCCTAGCACTGAAGTCACCTCCACCCTGCAGAAAGACAAGCCTCCTTATAATGCACTACAAAGTTGCATCAAGTCATAGAATCGTTATGGTTGGAAGGGACCTTTAAGATCATCGAGTCCAACCATTAACCCGACCTGACAAAACCACTTCTAAACCATATCCCCAAGTACCACGTCTGCCCTTTTTTTAAACACCTCCAGGGATGGCGCATCCACCACCTCCCTGGGCAGCCTATTCCAATGCTGGAGAATCCTGTCAGTGAAAAATTTTTCCTAATATCCAACCTAAACCTCCCCTGGCTTAACTTGAACCCATTTCCTCTCGTCCTCTCACTTGTCACTGGGGAGAAGAGGTCAGTCCCCATCTCTCTGCACCCTCCTTTCAGGTACTTGTAGAGAGCGATAAGGTCTCCCCTCAGCCTCCTCTTCTCCAGGCTGAACACCCCCAGTGCCCTCAGTCATTCTGCATGAAAGTTAAAGATTATCTTTGACTTCATTGAAAGTAAGACAGCAGGTATTCTGTGACATAAGGAATTACCTTAATTGTAATAAACAGTGTATTACCTCTTTTCCAGAAATATAAGCACGTCTACAAGCCTCACAAATGCCTCCTAGAAAAGAACTATAGATAGTTATAGTCAGGAAGTCTTCATAAGAGTTTTGATATGTTTTTAGTAAGTATTTTTATGTAATTTGAAATACGAGCGGCCTCCTAAATTATTGCAGCATTACAGCTCTGAGTTTGCTTTCCACTGCTGCTGTTGATGATCATTCTAACCTAAACCACAAGCATCTGAGCATGAGTATTCTAAATAGAAAATATCTTTAAAACTCAAAGCATTTAGAGTTTATTTGAAAAATCACACCAATCGAATGGTAGATGACATAACAAGGAAAGTCACAGTCAAACTGATTCTATCTTCTGTTCAACAAGATCTTGTTTTGCCACAGTTTTCATGCACCTGTTCCTTGGGTTTTTTTTCTATGTACATAACACCCGTGCAGAGAAATAGCACAGGTGAACCTGAAAGTGATTTTGAATAATCTGGATTCTGTCACATGTGTACGAAGGTATTGGGAAGTTTAAAAAAAAAAAAAAAAACACAACAAAAAAAACCAAACCAACCCTGAACAACAAAAAAACCCAGACAAACCAACCCACTGCCTCAGGAGAAAAAAGCCTGGAAGTGGCGCTCGCTAAGTAGGACACAACCTTGAATTGCCTGTGAAAAATACGTTGCAATATTTGATCGACAGATGATGTCTGATGTTCGTTCTGTGTTTGCCTGAGTTGTTAAGGTGTGCGGGCAGATGACCGGGCTCAGGCATTGGGTTTAGCCGCCTGAACGCAACATAACTACTGAACATGACGTGAGAAATTGCCGGATGTGTTGAATAACAGCGTGAGAATCTGACAAAAATTGCAAATCGCACTGCGATGAATGGCCGGATTTCACAGGTAGTTAAGGGACAGTCAGGCCAGAATGGATGAACCTCACAGATAATTAAAGGGGGAAAATGGGGACCTCTGGGGGAGCAGACTCTCACAAAGCCAGTGGTAGTACCTAGATACAACTGAGACCCATAGGGTAGGAGTAATGACACGCAAGCTGTTAATTTTGGGAAGACAAGGGTGGAGATAAGGAGGGATCAAGACGGATCGACAAGGAACAAGCTCAGCAAAACGGAGAGGAGTCGAGAAATAAGAGACCGGACACATGTAAGCAAGCTACTGGCCAGTGTGCCTGTCTGGCTCATGTCGTTGATGTTTATGAGCGCTGTGTGTGTTTACATAGGTGCCCGCAAAGGCTGGCTGTGCCTGTAATGTGTGTGTCGGTGTGTGTGCCCTCTGGGAAGCAGCCTGGCTACACACTGTTTGGAAACAGAGAGAAGCTGCCACATCGCACCTAGCAAAGCTCATTGGATTCTGCTACCTTTAAAACAAGTCATATATTAGCCAGTTCACAGATAAAATAAACTTCTTTAAGTCTGTAGGCTCAATTCACAGTTCCTCTATAACTGAATATGAGGAAAAATCAAAATACATTCTCGCATGATTCATCAGTTCTTGTTCCTCTTCTATATTTTTTTTTCCTCCTTCCTCAGTTCACCAGAGGAGTATCTAGCAATTATTTAGTTATTCAAACATACTAGGATAGCTACAAGATCATTTAAAAAGGGAAATAAAAGAGTAAGTTGTCAATATACTTAAAACAAATGGATGTAAGCAGCCCTCTATGCTATACCATTAGGCTTGAAGAATCAGGACAGAGTAAGGTTTGAGTTGACTATAAACCCTAACACAGAGATATCGCTTCCATCTGCCAAGAATAAACAATGACCAACCACTTTGTTCAAATCAGATGCCCATCTACTTGAAAACATCAATACATTTTCGAAGCAAGAATCCACAACTCATTTGGACATTCCACAAGGAGTTTTGCAGTTAATCCTAATGAGAGAAACACGTGTTTATCATAGAATCATAGAATAGTTTGGGTTGGAAGGGACCTTTAAAGGCCATCTAGTCCCAGCCCCCCTGTAATAAGCAGGGACATCTTCAACTAGACCAGGTTGCTCCAAGCCCCGTCCAACCTGGCCTTGAACACCTCCAGAGACGGGGCAGCCACAGCTTCTCGGGGCAACCTGCGCCAGGGGCTCACCACCCGCACAGTAAGGAATTTCTTCCTTATATCTACTCTAACACTCCCCTCTTTCCATTTAAAGCCATTACCCCTTGTCTTATCGCAACAGAATCTGCTAAAGAGTTTGTCCCCATCTTTTTTATAAGCCCCCTTTATGTACTGGAAGACGGCTATAAGGTCTCCCCAGAGCTTTCTCTTCTCCAGCCTGAAGAACCCCAACTCTCTCAGCCTCTCCTCATAGCAGAGATGTTCCATCCCTCTAATGGCTTCTCTGGCCCTCCTCTGGACCTGCTCCAACTGGTCCGTGACTTTCCTACTCTGAGGGCTCCAGAGCTGGATGCAGGTGGGGCACCACCAGAGCGGATTAGAGGGACACAATCACCTCCCTCAACCTGCCACACTTCTTTTGATGCAGCCTAGGATGCCGTTGGCTTTCTGGGCTGCCAGCCCACATTGCCAGCTCACGTCCAGCTTTTCACCCACCAGTACCTCCAAGTCCTTCTCAGCAGGACAGCTCTCCATCCCTTCATCCTGCAGCCTGTATTGATACCAGGGATTGCCCCAACCCACGTGCAGGACCCTGCATTTGGCCTCATGAGGTTCATGTGCCCACTTCTCGAGCCTGTCCAGGTCCCTCAGGTCTGTAAAATGCACCACTCAGCTTGGTGTTGTCGGCAAACTTGCTGAGGGTGCACTCAATCCCACTGTCTACATCACTGATAAAGACAGTGAACAGCACTGGTCCCAGTATGGACCCCTG
This sequence comes from Ibidorhyncha struthersii, assembly GCA_013398815.1. Lineage (NCBI taxonomy): Eukaryota > Metazoa > Chordata > Aves > Charadriiformes > Charadriidae > Ibidorhyncha > Ibidorhyncha struthersii. Next base: position 135,534 of record VZSZ01001682.1, on the reverse strand, counting down.
AGGGACACCACTTGTCACCAACCTCCATCTAGACATCAAGCCATGGACTCACTGGACACGAGAGAGTATTCCTCATCCACCGAACTGTCCACCCATCAAATCCATACCTCTCCCAATGGCCTTACAGAAGTCCAGATAGACAATGTCTGCAGCTCTTCCCTTGTCCACTGATGTAGTCACTCCATCACGGAAGGCCACTAGGTTGGTCAGGCAGGACTTGCCCTTGGTGAAGCCATGCTGGTTGTCCTAAATCACCTCCCTGTCCTCCATCTGCCTTAGTATAGCTTGTGGGAGGACCTGTTCCATGATCTTTCCAGGCACAGAGGTGAGGCTGACAGGTCAGTAGTTCCCAGGGTCCTCCTTTCTACTCTTTTTAAAAAATGGGCACAATGTTTCCCTTTTTCCAGTCACCGGGGACTTCACCTGACTGCCACGACTTTTCAAATGCCATGGAGAGTGGCTTGGCGACTTCATCAGCCAATTCCCTCATGACTGTGGGATGCATCTCACCAGGTCCCATAGACCTCTGTATGTTCAGGTTCCTCAGGTGGACACGAACCTGATCTTCTCTTACAGTGGAAGGAACTTTGCTCCTCTAGTCCCTGCCTTGAAGTCCATCCACTGAAGAGGCGTAGGGAGAGATTGCCAGTGAAGACTGAAGCAAAAAATTGTTGAGTACCTCACCCTTTTCCTCATCCTGTCCGTTGTTACCAGTTTGCCAGTCTTGCTCATCAGGTAGGGTATGCTTTCTTTGACCTTCCTTTTCTGGCTAGCATACCTGTGGAAGCCCTTATTATTCTATGTGTCCCCTGCTAAGTTCAGCTCCAGCTGCGCCGTGGCCTTCCTGACCCCATCCCTACACAACTGGGCAGCATCCCTATACTCTTCCCAGGATACCTGTCCCTGCTTTCACTGCCTGCTCATTTCCTTCTTGCCCTTTAGTTTGACCAGCAGATCTCAGCTCAGCCACGTGGGTATCTTATCCTGGTTCCCTGATTTCTTACACCTGGGTATCGAAAGCTGTTGCACTCTATGGAAGGTGTCCTTGAAGATCTGCCAGCTCTGTTCTGCTCCCTTGTCCCCGAGGGCAGTTTCCCAGGGAGTCCTATTGACTAACTCCTTGAAGAGCTGGAATTTTGCTTTGCTGAAATTCAGGGCCCTGACTTTACTCTTCACCTGATCCATATCCCTCAGGACTGCAAACTCCACCAGTGCATGATTGCTGCAGCCCAGGCTGCCTTCATTCTTGACATCACCAGTTAGCTCACTTGCACTGGTGACCAGCAGGTCCAGCATCACATCCCCTCTGGCAGGGCTCTCTATTACCTGGCTTAAGAAGTTATCCTCAATGCACTCCAGGAGTCTCCTGCATTGCCTGCAGTTCACCGTGCCATTTTCCAGCAGATGTCAGGGTGGCTGAAGCCCCCCAGCAGGATGAGAGCCTGTGAGCGCAATGCCTCCTGTAGCTGGAGTAAGGAGGCTTCGTCAATAGGCTCCCCTTCATCGGGCAGCCTGTAGTAGACACCAAGCACAAGGTTCCCATTGTTGCCTCAATCTCCAGTTCTTACCCATAAGCTTTCAACCTGCTCACGGCTATTCTTCAGAGAGAGCTCTTCCCACTCAATCCATTTCTTGATGTAGAGGGCAATGCCTCTGCCCCTCCTTCCTCGCCTGTCCCTTCTGAACAGCCTGTAGCCATCGATAGCCACCCTCCAGTCACAGGATTCATCCCACCAAGTTTCAGTAATGCCAACCAGGTCGTAGCTTTCTAGCAGCACGGTGGCTTTCAGATTCTTCTGTTTGTTGCCCATGCTGCGTGCATTAGTGTATTACTACCACAGCCCCATAGTTTTTTAAACCAATATTTGGCTATTTACTCGAACTTTTAGAACAGTGTTCATGGGAATACATGAGAATATCAAGAGTTGTGAGAGTTTTTAGATTGGATTTTGTTTGAGTGTACTGTGCTATATGCTAACGTCTATTGACAACTCTCTCTAATCTATTACGACAGTTTTTGACAGTAACATGATGGGAGAGCCCAGCAGCTGAGAAAGCACAAAAAGAAATATTCCAAGCATTCTGCATCAAACTTGATTAACTTACTTTTTAGTTTGGGGAGGTTGTTTTTTTATTTTAGTTTAGTTTTAATTTCTTTTAACTTTGGTTCTTTTATTGCCAGGTCAATTTATATCAGTAGCTCTACCAGTACTGGTGAAACTGAATTTTTTACACAGTGCTCACAGAACTATGTTTTTAACCACATCAATATTTCACCCTGTTAAAGAATACTTTACAGACAAGAAAGTGAAATGGTTTTACATTTTTCACTTAAAAGCATATTCTATTTTTTTGTAATGCAGGACCAGAAATAAGGTCCCTGAAAAAAAGCGTATGTTCCAAAATGTAAAAAAATTACCTTTAAAGTCTAGTAGACCAGTCATCTCATGCAGGTAGATTTCTACATAAGAAATCTTAGAAAGCTTGGAGATGAAGGCTAAAGATGAAGCAAAACAGATCTAACATAAAAAAAAACTCATGAAAAATCCCAGTCCACCAATAATTTTCCAAGTGACAAATGAGAGAATAATGATTATCTTACAATAAGTATAGCATCTTTTGATGTACATGTGTAAACTAATTGAATTATAAACTTCTGCATGTACAGGTTCTAGGGAAGTTCAATAAAGGTTGGCAAAATTTTTAAGAACTGCAAGCATATTATATAAAAAGACAGAGTTCACTACACAATATAGCAAGGATGTTTATGGAAGAAAGAAATGGGAGAGACATTGGATCTTCTGTCTATTCCATGGTCCAAATACTTTTAAAGTGAACTATGATTTAAAAGCTACACAAATGAGCATAAGCTTTCCATACTCATTAAACATAGTTAATACCAGTAAATCAAGCAAAACCAGTATATTGTTTTAAAAGTTTAAAATTCTAGATCTTATTTACAAAGGTATTCAGATCCCAATTCATATCCTTTGCTCACAGAAATGATTTTACTGAAGTCAAAGGGAAGATTAATATCAAAAGCATTCATTGTGTAGCAGTTCAAGTTTTAAACAAGTTCTGTTGATGTAAGTTTTTCATAGGAAACAGAATATCACCCCTAAGAGATCTATTCTCTTCCGCTAATTAGAAGAAATTGAGAAGAAAAACCTACTTAAGTCTCAAATCAGAAACAAAAGCAAAAAAAAGTGCATCAATTAAGTACATTCAATAAGCCACCTTTACACCAGTCTGAATGACAATTACCTCATAGAATTTTAGTATTAGTTAAATTAGCTCTTTGTATGCACCGTATTTCTTAATACATAGTACTTGACTGATTAGGCGAGTCAATGAAACAATATAAAGAGTAGTAAACTGCCAGAACACTCCCCACATAGCAAACAGAAGTCTGTATTTCCCACTTAACTCCAGATTCGATCAATGGATGACCTGTATAGAAACAGTCATAAAATAGTTTTGCTTACATATATTTCAAAAAAGCTTAAATTTTAACTCCAGTTCAAAACACGATGAATCCGCAAATCTCTCTACCTTTACCCTAAACATTTAAGGAAAGACTATTTTGGATTCCTGGCAACACAGGTTATTAACAGTCAAAAAGATGGAGAAGACATTTTAATTAAGCATGCTCAATTACTGCCAGACAACAATCACGATGCAGAAGGTTCTGATTCTATTCATTCTGCTTTACATTGCAGGAACATATTTGGGCTTTGGAGTTGGAAAACAGATTAATAAGGAAATAAAATATAAATATTATTTGAAACAAGAGAAGATTGTACACTAATAAATTAAAATAAGACAAATGTCTGTGTCATTTAGAAAACAAATATCAACAAGTCTTGGCATGGTTTTTGACAGCACTTATCATCAGCTGCCACTGACTTCTCTACTGTTCAAGTTTAGCACTTCTTGGAAAGCTCAGCCTTTTGTCATCTGTGACCTGTCCTGCAATCACTGCACTTGAATAACTTGTCACTGAACTAAACGTCTGCTTCACCGGCACTCAGCTGTAGAACCTGAGCCCTGCATATTGCAAGTGCTTCCGGACAGAAGATACATCTAATTCACTCCCTTTATTGTGGAAGGAAAAGCATATTTGCCTAAGGATAATTTAAAGACATCACAGACACTTCACATTCATAAAAACTAGAGAACAAAACTGGCTCTTATTGGATGTTCAATATGACAAGTCTTTTCTATAATAGCCACTGATCATTTACAAGTGCTATATAATTTGAAATGAATGCATCAACCTTGGGTACAATAGATTCCTTCTTTGATGTGTCTCCCTTGACACAGATCTAAGCAGGTATATATTTAAAGACTTATTTTCTTTTTAATAAAATTGAACAGATTAGCACATCATATTTAATGTCCTACTTCAGGATTTGTGGTAATAAAATGCCAAAGAACAAGCTGCAAGCTGTTTGTTACTTAAGATACTCAAAGAATTAATTTTATGCTGCCATATACTGTAATTAGAAATAGCTCTGTGCATCATGATTAAACTAGTAGCTATGGAAACCAAAGCAGACTAGGATAAGTGTAAAAGGAGAATACTGAATAAACCAATCATAAAACTCCTTTAATCTGTTTCATAATGCAAATTGGAATACTAAGGGTAGATATTACTTTATTTTTCTTAATCTCTGCATGTTTGGAAAGAACAATATTCTTTCCAAACTGTTTCCTAGCAGAGGTATCAGATTTTGTTTTCACATCAGAACTTCTCAGCCCACACAGTCCCAGGTGTTAAAAGCACACAGTTTTTAACGACCCATTTTCTATTAAATAATTATATATATTCATCCCTTTATAAAATGAAAACTCCATGGTTGCAAGGGTGTAAAGTCTTGACTGTGCTCCATCCCCTTAACCATTCTGATTGCCTAACTGGAATACGTTCAGCAGATGGCTATCTCCTTACAGGTAGGGGGAGAAGAAGGGACATCTCTCCACATGGTACTCGCCTGATACAATCTCAAGTGCTGAATGAGGGGGAAGAATCACTTCCCTTGCTACACTGACCACACACACTGTGGCCACCAAGCATGCAGACAGCTTTCATCACACAGTGCTGACTCATTTAAATTATTCATACAATCACAGAATGGTTTGGGTTGGAAGGGACCTTGAAGATCATCTAGCTCCCCCCCCCCTGCCCGGGGCAGGGACCCCTCCCCCCAGCCCAGGTTGCTCCAAGCCCCGTCCAACCTGGCCTGGAACACCTCCAGGGATGGGGCAGCCACAGCTTCTCGGGGCACCCTGCGCCAGGGGCTCACCGCCCTCACAGGGAAACATTTTTTCCTAGTATCTATTCTAAATCTCCCCTCTTCCAGTTTGAAGCCATTCCCCTCATCCTATCACTACATGCCCTTGTAAAAAGTCCCTCTCCAGCTTTCTTGTAGGTGCCTTTCAGATACCGGAAAGCTGCTATAAGGTTTCCCTGGAGCCTTCTTTGCTCCAGGCTGAACAACACTCTCAGCCTGTCCTTGTAGGAGAGGTGCTCCAGTGCTCAGAGTATCTTCACGGCCCTCCTCTGGACCTGCTCCAACAGGTCCATATACTTCTTATAGTGAGGGCTCCAGAGCTGGACACAATATTCCAGGTGGGGTGTCACGAGAGTAGAGTAGAGGGGCAGAATCACCTCCCTTGCCCTGCTGGCCACACTTCTTCTGGTGCAGCCCAGGATACAGTTGGCCTTCTGGGCTGCGATTGTACATTGTTGGCTCATGTTGAGCTTCTTGTCAACCAATACCCCAAGTCCTTCTCCTCAGGGCTTCTCTCAATCCATTCTCCGCCCAGCCTGTATTTGGGCATGGGATTGCCCCAACCCACATGCAGAACCTTACACTTGGCCTTGTTGAACTTCATGAGGTTCGCACAGGCTCACCTCTCCAGCCTGTCCAGGTCCCTGTGGATGGCATCCCTTCCCTCCAGCGTGTCGACCGCCCCTCACAGCTTGGTGTCGGTGGCAAACTTGCTGAGGGCGCACTCCATCCCAACATCCATGTAGCCAAAAATGTTGAACAGTACCGGTCCCAGTACCAACCCCTGAGGAACACCACTCATTGACTGCGACCATCCAGCCAGTTTCTTATCCACTGAGTGGTCCATTGGTCAAATCCATGTCTCTCCAATTTAGAGACAAGGATGTCGTGCAGAATGGTGTCAAATGCTTTGCACAAGTCCAGGTAGATGACACCACCCTCAGGTCGCTACTAACAAGCCAGTCATGGCCAGTCACTCACCAGCTTGTGCTGTTGCATGGGGCTATGCCAGCCCAACTGCAGGACTTTATGTCTGTTCTTAACAAATTTCACCTGATACCTTCTGGTCCACTTTGAATGCCAGCCCCACGTATAGACTGCCTCCTGCCCCCACCCATTTCACTGCCATTCACAAACATAAGGGCACCTTCCATCCCATCATCTAGGCCAACAATGAAAGTGTTAATTAATATTTGTATCAGTATCAGCCTCTGAAGTGCATCACTTGTAAGCAGCCACTAATTAGGCTTCAAGCTGTTCACCTCTGCTCTTTGAGACATACAGTGCAGCTGCTTTCCCACCCACGTTGTGGCCACCAGTCCATAATGCTGCAAGAAACCATGTCAAAATACTTGATTAAGACAAAGTAAACATCATTGTTTAGCTGTTCTCCCCTTGTCCGCAGAGCCAGCTTTCTCATTACTGAATGTAATCAGGTTAGTCAGACATGATTTGTTCCTGGTAAAGCCACGCTGACTGTTCTCAGCCACCTTATTTACTTCCCTGTGCCTGGCAATGGCTTCCGGGAAGATTTATTCCATAATCTTCCCAAGAATTGAGAGGACACTGTCCTGTCTACAGTTCCCTGGATATCCTTCTTCTCTCTTGTGAAAGTGGGCATGTTATTTACCTTCCTCCAGTCACTGGAGATCTTTCACAATCACCACAAGCTTTCAAAAAAGATGAGGAATAGCTCATTCACAATAACAGCAACATTGCATGCACGTCCAGCAGTCTGAGTGCATACGCAGGCTGTAACTCAGTCTTCCTCTACCACAGCTAGCATTTCCCTCCCCCAAAACTCTCCCAGTAGCCACAGGGGTCTGGGAGGGTAATGACCAGAGGCCCAAAGAGAGCACTTTGAGATTTTCAAATCTTAAAATGCAAAATCATTAGGTATATTAGCTATATTACAGATTCACAAACTGAACTTGCCTTCAAAGGGACAATTTATACCACTCTATGCCAATATTTGGCACGTTATCGGACCATTACTGTAAGAGAACTGCTCAGAAAACACACTTTTCTCAGAAGACTACCGTGGCCGGGGACCTGGTCCAAATACAGGCTGTTCTCTGCACCGTGGCAAATGGTGAATAAACGTTTCAGATATGTTTAATATTAGTGCCTTCAGACAGACTTAAACAGTTTTCTGGTAACAAAGACCTGATACTGACATGGTCAGAAAAGATTTTGTTGTTGATTTGGATCATATTTTGAAACAAAATAATTGTATAGAACAAACTAAAATCTTTTTTTTTCTCCTGACTGCCAAAATAATCAATACAAAAGTAGATAAATTCTTACACTTCCAAGTCTTTTTTCAAGAAAGCAAATCGGTCCAAAACATTCAATTTCATCTTTGTCAGTTAAGTGCTTTCCTGGGAAAGGAAAGTGCTTTCCCCCCCCGCTACTTCTGCCTGTGGTTTTTGCTTCAAAAAGTGTTTCCTACTATTGTATCTCCTCTACTTCATAGGAGCTAACAGTTCTGTATCTCTGTGCTAGAGGAAGGAAACCTAGTAAACCCAGCGATTTCAACAGGACCTCATCAACACTCACCATACCAGCATCATGTGAGTAAGGAAAACTGCCATTATATTCATCTTTGAATTCAAAATCTGTGACCTGCACAGTGACTACACTCAACATTTTTTCTGCGTTTGAAGTCACACCTTCATCAATACAGGTAGGTAATCATTTCTTCCCAACTTTGGAAAAAAAAAAAAGTTAAAAGAGTTTACAAACATAAAACTGGCTTTAGTTTTGCAACTGTATTTTTACAACTGAAAGAAGTGAAGGAAAAAGTCCATATCTATAAAAACATGCTGATTCACCACGTCCATTTCTCACAACCTATAACTTTTGCACTGAAAGAGGAGGAAAAAAATCTCCAATTAATATCATCACTATGCAATTAGAATTATTATAGTTTTAGAAGTCAGTTGAAAAATTTTACCTCTCTGAGGACAGGGATGCTGCCAATGAATTTAAGTGGCTTGGGGGAGAAAAGGAAACAAAAAAGCCTCAGTAAAATGAATTAGTATCCAGGATAAAGAAATCATGCCTAGCTAGGAAACCTGTGAAATTTTACCTGTTCTATTAATAAAAGTGAGAAGTCCTAAACACAGAAGTCAATAGCAAATATTCACTATTTTTTCCTACACCCGTATCAGTCCTTTCATTCATTTATGCTATTATCATCCTCTCTTTCCTCACGCTAATAACTTCAGTGATTGCACTGGCTTTCTCATCCAGTATCAAAGCATATCTGACAATACCCTGACTGGTTTCACTATTAGCAACAGAATTCTCACCAAAAGTCAACATTATTCAAGAAGATATCACTAAAAGGATTATTTTTTTTGGCACACGCAAGAGCATTTCTCTTTTCAAAGAGCACCAAAATGTTGCATATTTCACAAGCCACATTTTGGAACCAGCCTTCTCCACCACACTCCCTCCCACTCACTACTAGCAGTATATTTTATTTTCTTTAACAGAAGATTGATTACTGCAGTTTTGTTGAGCCACTGCCTACCCACCTCAACTGCTGGACTGTTTCATATGCTTAGAAAGACAGAAACAATCACCTACCAGGACTAAATAAATATTTCTCTCAGCAATAATCCAGGTGAGTTGGTATGATGCCACCGGCACCTACTATTAGTAGTTTACCTGAAACCAGTCCTGGGCCACAATAGCCAGTATCACCAGTAAGATCACCCTTACCATGGCTCTCCTTTTATTAAGAACACCTCTATGAGCAAACAAATTACTAAATAAAGGAAAAGTAGTATTATATAGGCAGCAATTAAAAAAGCAGTGCTCCTGTATGGGATTATCATCCTATATGCAGAGCATGATGATTGATAATAGAAAAATGCACAAATTGGCAGAACTATGTTCAAAGTTAAAAGCACTGCATAAATCAACTTTACATTTTTAAGTGGTGGAGTCGCCATCCCTGGAGGTGTTTGAAAGACAGGTAGACACATCGCTGAGGGACATGGTTTAGTGGTGGGTTTGGCAGTGTTAGGGTAATGGTTGGACTCAATGATCTTCAAGGTCCCTTCCAACTTAGACAATTCTATGAAAAAAATAGAGAGTACATACTGGCATTTCGCAACTTTCAGTGCATGGCTGGCAGTGGCACTAACAGACCCCATGAAAGAAATCAGTTCATAAGATTTTAGTTCGAAAAGCAGAGAATACAATACAAGGAAATTGCACTTGAAACAAGAAAAAGCCCAGATATGAAGGAAAATCAAATGTGTAATCAATGTCATTACAAGGAAAGGATTGCAGAATGGGGAGAATCACTATACATTATTTTCTTCAGAAGAGTGGTGTTTGAGGGCTCTGACTGACAGGGACAGTTTTTCACTCTGTTTCCTTGTGCAGGTGTATGAGCTATTCCTCAATAAGAACCAAAACTACAGTTTACAAGCTCCAGCTTACAACACGGCATTTCCAAAACAAACTGACATCAGCAATACCCTGGTTGGAAAATGAGGCTGTAACATTATAAGCAATCCTTACTCATTTTTCAAAACTTTGTATTTTCACCCAGGTTGATTACCAGATCACAATCTGCATCACAACCTCAGGCTGTACCACAGGTAAAGTCCCTAGAATAAAAATTCTCCACACGTCCCTCATATGTTTCCCTACCTTTTTATGCCAAGCACGATACCGTAAAGGCTTCCGAAGCCTGTATCTGTGTATGAGTGTGCTGACCTGAAGACCACGGGGAAAAAAGCAGCCCTCCTTGAAGTTTTCAGAGGGACTGAGAATCTGAGTTGCTTCAAAAGCCTTTCTGGGAAAAAAGGGAAGCTGAACATGAGCCAGCAGTGTGCCCAGGTGGCCAAGAAGGCCAATAGCATCCTGGCCTGTATCAGGAATACTGTGGCCAGCAGGACTAGGGAAGAGATTGTCCCCCTGTATTCGGCACTGGTGAGGCCCCACCTCAAGTACTGTGTTCAGTTTTGGGCCCCTCACTCCAAGAGAGACATTGAGGTGCTGAAGCGTGTCCAGAGAAGGGCAACGGAGCTGGTGCGGGGTCTGGAACACACGTCTGATGAGAAGTGGCTGAGGGAGCTGGGGGTGTTCAGCCTGGAGAAGAGGAGGCTGAGGGGAGACCTTCTCACTCTCTACAGCTCCCTGAGAGGAGGGTGCAGCCAGGTGGGGGTCAGTCTCTTCTCCCACGGAACAGGCGATAAGAGAAGAGGAAACAGCCTCAAGTTGCCCCAGGGGAGGTTTAGATTGGAGATTAGGAGAAATTTCTTCACCCAGAGGGTTGTCAAGCACTGGCACAGGCTGCCCAGGGAAGTGGTGGAGTCACCATCCCTGGAGGTGTTTGAAAGACGCGTAGACGTGGTACTGAGGGACATGGGTTAGTGGTGGGTTTGGCAGTGTTGGGTTGATGGTTAGACTTGATGATCTTAAAGGTCTTTTCCAACCTAAATGATTCTATGAATGACATTCTATTAATAACCTTGATAAGGTCTACCAAGAGATAATATCCCATTTCGCAGTATCTGGAGTATTTGGATAACCAAGCTGTACTGCTACTGCAGGTCAGCAGACACCTTAGCACAGTTTCAGTTTGTACACCTGGTAAAACAAGTTCTGGATAAAGATCAGTAAAAGCTTTTGATGAGGGCAGAAAACTATATACGGAGCGTCCCACGGCACAGGTTCTACATCAATCCCTCCAGACCTTCCCCCCCCTCTTGAAACACAGAAGTTAATACAGAACAACTTGTAAAAAAAAAAAAACAAAAACAAACAAACAAAAAAACACCCAGTGGACAGAACACATGCTTCAGGATCATTCACAAATCTTTTGAAGATCTCTACCTATATGTGTAAACTGTGTTAAGTGGCAGAGCCTTAGAAATTTCTGTTGGAGCCAAATTAGAAGAATGGTGAAAGTGATAAGCAGTAAAAGTGATGTGACAAGCTTTTTTTACTCTCTCCTCCCCAGAATTCTCCCTTGTCCTCACCCTCCCCACCCACCAAAATTATTACTTGATTCTCTACCTCTAAGCAGAGATAGATTATGCATATAGTGCCCAGACAATCTGATTTAGTTTCCCCATTTTTTTGAGAAAGGCTATGAGCCAATGCTGTTAGTGTTTTAATAAAAAACCCTTGGAATTTTAACTCAGCCTGTTGCAATTAATGAAGACTTGTCAGAAAGGCTATTTTAAAAGATTCGGGCACAATTTCTTTTCAGATATGCTGAGAGAGAGATTGTTTTTTCCCGGGTGCAGTTCGATAAACAAGGTCAGCCAACACAATGCTCCTACCTCTCACGTGCCTGCCTGGTCCCCGCTTTACATTGCCCTTCCATACCTAGCGCTGGCTTGATTACGCATGGGCTTCCATACAAACTGCGCTCCTCCGTGAACCTAATCAACTCAAGCAGAAAAAAGTGGCTGGTTTTACGATGGGACAGTGACTTGAATCAAGATCAACAATTTTGACTTCAAGAAATTCCTGTCTAAGATTAGGAACTGTGTTGTCTTCTGTGTCCTCCCCCGTGACGTGCTCTCTATCAGACCCTATCTTACACTCCATCTGCAGGCAGGCAGACGCACCCACATTCAGCACGTCCTGCTGGGACAAAAACACGACCAACCTGGCTTCACTCTCCTCCTTAAAGAAAAGGGATTTCCACTCACTTTCAAAACAGATGACGTAGTTGTCGGTGTTTTTTGTAGAACAGAGGTAACTACCACAGGCTACTGGAAAGGGAAAGACAGAATTAAATATAGCAAAGAAAAAGCAGGATGCTAAGAGATAAAATTATTCCAGATCATGTTCTCACTTTCATTCTGTTCCTCTGTTTTTAAACGCTCTCTAGTTAAAAACTGTGCTCTGCTCTTCATGAATTCTCAGCAAAGAAAAGTTACAACTAAAAGGAGCTAGAAAGTGATGGGAAACAGTTTATACAGAGGTTTAGAAGACTAAACCAAGAGCATCCTTGCAGCCCCTGGGGAGCCGAGACACCTCTCCAGGGAACAGGTGGTCTGAACACCAGGACTAGCAGGATGTGCATCTTTCTTTATGAGCGCTTTAAATATGAAGTCAGCTGTTGAAGAGCAAATATAGTGGGGTTTGTATTAGAAATAAGCAGCTCCAAAGAGCCACTCATTTTTGGCCAGCTCGTGTTGTAAAAGGGGAGCTTGCAACAAACCTGCTGTCCACACTTCCTTGCTGCGGACCCTCAGAGCAGGGCTCTGGGAGTTCACTTCATACAGGAGGAGTCTCAAGACTTTAGAGGGACAGACAGCAGGTAAGAGCATTTGTCACACTCCTGTGTTTGCAGGAACGGCTTTGCACAGCAGTCAAGGCACAGAAGCAGCTCCTATCTAACTCTCACAAACAACAGATAATTCCACAGGTTTTCACCCTGCTCTTTTTTTTGTATGGTTTTGAAATAGATGCTCTGATAAAATTTGTTATTATTCATTTTTATGCTACAGAGCATCACAAGATTGTAAAGAAGGCCTTAAAGAAACACTCCCCACTGGACAGCCATCAACTCACCTACTCAGCAGTGCCAAATGAGAGATGTCACTAGCGTTCACTGCGATCCAAGTGTAAATTACCTCTACGTTGTGCAATAAATAAACAAGCCTGGATGAGGTACAAAGTTGAACGTGCAGCCAGCAATATTATCACTCTCCTGTGTTTTACCAGACCACGTACCACTGGTCAGAAAACCACAGCATCCTGCCATAAAGGTAACGTGAGCAGCTTATAAAAAAAATAAAAATAAAGCAAAGCAAACAAACACACACTGCAAAATCAGCCCACAATTCTCATTGGTGTGCCAATTCCTCTCAAAAAGGAAATCAAAGTCAGTATCTTTTATGTTACTCTTCAAGACTCCCCAGTCAAACGCTCCTGAAAAAGCACACCTCCATCCACACAGCCAACCCTGCAATTTGCTACATTTCTCAGTAGTGTTGAATGAAACCATCAGCCTCAACGAGCAGAGCTTGTAAGGGCAGGACATGGGGTCTCTCAGTCACAAGGCAAAAGCTTTGAGCCTGTTACTGTAGACAAGTGTTCTGAAAGCTGCAAGGTTTGTAGTCAGAGGGGAAAACTCAATGGCTTATCTTTTTCCAGAGCTACAGATAAAAATAGCACAGAAAAAGAAAAGAAAGAAAAAGAGCAAAAATGAGTAAAAGAGAGAAAGATTTGTATATATATATAAAAAAAAAAAAGCAAGGAATCGAAAATTATCCTTAACTACTTCAAGAGAAATAGGAAAATTAGAATATTGCCCTGATTTGTCTCTTAAGCTTCAGGTATGCAGCAAAGAGGACATTATTATAATGATCTCAGAGCTGATAAATCATCTGGTACAGAATAAGTATTAAATTTGGCTTTTATTGAAAGTAATGGAGCATCCATGACACTGGATTATGAAATGTTCAACATTATGAAAGGTAAAAGTAGTTGTTTTGTTGAAGAGTATATTAGTCACTTAGACAAGTCAAGCACATTTATGTCATTATTTAACAAGTGTAGCAGACCAAAAAAAATATTTTTGACCCTTTTTCAGTGTTGCATTACATTTTATGAATCATCAGCAATTGATTAAAAAAATCCTATTGTTGCCTTTTGGACTCTTTTCTTGTATTTACACAAATACATTTTCTTGCTTATAAATTCCAGAACATAGGCAGTTCACCATGATTTTTTAAACACTTCAGTAATCTGAGCAAGACCCAGCCACAGAATATACAACACTTCTTCAGAGCTATTAGACTGCCAGCTGTAAGGATTAGCAATCTGTTCACAGCACATCAGGCAAATTCAAACTGATATACCATTGGCTATAAAAAGCTACCATCACACTTCATTGAAACACTTCAGTTTTCTAATTGCTCATAAAAGCAAATTCCCAGTTTGCACTAACATACTTAAAAAGGTAAATAATATGAAGAATTAGCATTCACCAGCAGATTAAATTATTAACTAGAATCACTGCTCCAAAAACAGATCAACTCCCCCAAACATGTATGACACCAGCTAGCGCAAAACTAATATTTTTTTAATTTTTTTTTTTTTTTTACTAAAAGGCAGCAATATGTAGGTGTTACTCTTTAAACATTCCAAGTAAGTTACCAAGATTTTACAATACAAATTCCACTAGTGGAAAAACAAGACAGTGTTTCCATAGGAAACTGGGTTATTTTAAGTGGCTATTTTGCTGCCAGAGATGTTTAATTTCATGCATTTCAGCAAAAACAGACGCTTGCTTCTGTCAGTGCAAAAGATGTTGAAAAACCTACATTTTATACAATAGGGCATCTAGTTGGAAGGCATCTGATGAGAACTCACACTGCCCCAGATCACTTCTTCCATTAACCCCATTGACAGAAGACAACATGAAAGCCCAAGCACAAAACAAACTGCACAGCTTTCTGGCCTCCAGACAAATCCTTAATGCTACCAAAGAGTTTTTACCTGCCATAGTTATACATTCTCAACTGCTGGCTCTGAAGCATTGATACATAGCAGCATCTGAGGCTGGTAGAATTTCTAGTGTAATTATTATTATAAATTAGCATCTTGAGAATTTTAATAAATTATGAAAGAATGTACTCTTCAAAGATAATAAATGTGTATTAACTCTAAACCTCACTGTTAAGTGACACTTAATAATTGTGCACATATTGTCAAAGTATTCAACTGCTTTGCTTTCATGAATTTCCAGAAGGGGGTAGACCGGGATGAATATCCACAAGCCTATAGTTAGGACAATCACAGCTGCAGCTTTCCCAGGGGCAAAAGGGACAAAGATTGTTTCAAAATATACAGCTAGATTCAACACAAAATAGGGGGGTCAGAGGGGAACAAAAATTCCACTGGTTTGCTATTAACTTGCTCTCTTAGTTGGAACAGGGAGAAATATTCACATGCATCTGAACTTTGTGTTTCCATATCATTAAGATGAATTCAGTTTATGTTTTATTTTCTCATTTGGTCATTCTTCCTGGCAAAGTAATTTTACTTGAAGTATTAGAAATTATTACTCAAAACTGAAATACGTATAGATGCTGAAGCTACAAAATGCAATAGACATAAGCAGCTCAAAAGGAGTACAACCAAAACTCGTGCTTCATGAATGAAGAATCACACGCAGACTAAAAGAAATTCACATTCTTGGCATAATAGTAAATCCATGAACTAACTAAGATGTAATGCCAACTAATTTTAATTTTTTAAATATTTTTAAAACTCCCAGTCTAATTCCAGTAATACATGAGGTGTCGTTTACATTTGTACCAATGAATGAGTAAGACAGGTTGTAGATATGATCAGGAAGAGACAGGATTCAATTGATCATAGAACTTTTTTGTCTCCACATTTAAATAAAATATTTCACATGAAAGCAACATTTCACTGCAAAACCACAGAAGTCTAGAAGCAGATGTTCTTTCTTCTCTTGCAAAAGTTTTACGTTAGAGAAGGAAACTAGGCTTCCTATGTTTTTGAAGGTCTTTCAGCTATTTTATAAGAGCTAGAAGGAAGTTAAAAGATCACTTTTAACATTGATTATCAATGCGTCAGTCTGAACTGTCATCATGTATTTCTCTTTTGCTTTTTAGTTAAGTTATTTAGCATCACACTCTTCAGTAGTTTAGCATTGCACCTAAACAACGCAAGAACTTATGACTATATAGAGAGGAAATTAATATAGATATAGAACGCTCAAAATCAACCTATGAGCAATTCCTCCAGGTTTGCCATACACCAACCTAGGATATGCTTATACACAACTGAAACCATTCAAAAGATAAGAAATTAAATGTGCATATACTGTAACTAGCTTGTGTTAAATAAGTTGTGAACAAATTTTGCCTTTTCTTTCTTCTGCTTTGGTTAAAGATACAAAAAATTACATGACAGATCAAAATGGTGATACCACCAGAGATATCTTTTAGATTATTATAAATCCAAGCCACTGCAGCAGTTCTCAAAAGCAGAGTTCATTAATTAGAGCTCAAAAATTGACTTTTTTTTTTTAAAGTTAAAATGGTCCAATGCATCTATCTACCACAGTAGTTCTGCTGTACTTCCCTAACAATATGTTTGATGTTTCAGTAAATTCTGAACAGTGACAGTGCCTTCAAAACTGACCTTACCTCTCTGATCCAGGTATGTCCAAGAAAAATCTTGCCCCCATTGAATTCAATGACAAAACTTTTGCTTGATACAATGAAAGGCAGGATTCATTACCCCTGGATCTCGCTACTATAAAGTTCTCCGAAAGGCAGGGGTTTTAAATGCATTGTTTCTATAAAAATAATTACAGTACTCTTTATTTTATTTAGATGCCATAATTTTCCAAATTTGAAAGCAACAAGATCTCAGTTCTGGAACTTAGTCCTGTTCCAGTTACATCCACTGTGTTGCTCTCCTGCAAACTACTGATTTAGCCTCCAGAGATGAGTAAGCAAGCATGAAGAAATTATACCTGCATGAAAGCACCTGACAAGAAATATGATATCCTATTTTATTCAATGAAAACTGAAGGGTTTGAGTGTCACCAAGGGGGAGGCGGGAGCAGGGAAGATGATGGAAAGAAAAGTGAATTAAGTGGAATTGTTCTTTAATCTTCCAGTCTCTGCTCATGAAGGATTAATACTGATAACATCTTACTACAGCCATGAAGAGTGTGTGAACTCCAACTTTTTTTAATTCTTCAAGAGAACTGTCACAGCCTGACATCATGTTACTAAGTATTGACTAAGTTACCATCCCTTACTTAAAAGCTGTCAGCCTTTTCCTTGTAATCAAGAGATAATGATAGAAGAAAGGTCAAAGAAAAGCAAGTAAGAGAACTCCTGCCAAGGAGACGCTGCAAGGTAGATTTAAGATTTAAACACTGGGAAAGGCACAGTAAAGGAAGAGGGCTAGAAGCAAATAATTAGCTACTCAACCGGTCCCTGAAAGACTACTCAAGGATAAAAGGTACATATGAGGGACTGAAAGAAGTAAGAAGCAGGCAGCACAGGAGGGGAAGAGACCAGACTGTAGCTCTACAATCTAAGGTATCAACAGTGACCAGGGCTACCTCAAAAATGAACTTCAGTCTTTTTGGTCTTTGTACCTCAAAGCTGGCAGACCTGGGCATTAACAGTGCTGCGACATCTGACCACTGGAGACAGGGACTGATGGGCACCCTGCACAAGCATGTTTCTCACTTCCTAATATTAAAACATGTGCAGGTGCAGCCTTTACAAACACGCATGAAGAAGCACTCAGCAACTGCCTTGCATAGGTGCATGTACATTAAAAGTAAGATTTTAACCACACGTAGGTGCCTCTGCAGCATTTTTGGTAGTCGCCAGACCTCTTCTCCTGAGCCTGACACTAGTTTGGAGCAAACACCGTCCCACTCCTATGGCAGCCATGGCCTCGCACAGCAGCCTGAGGGGAGCTATGGTGATGGTCTGTAAGGGCACAGCCAGCCCTGCTCCTGCCCGCCACAGAAGAGGCTTTGCCTTTGGAGGCATGCAGAGGAGTTCATGCCCCAGGAGTTCACCCACCATGAATTCTCTCTCCCTTCCTGGTGTTCACACCACTGCTGGGACTCACTTCACCTCACCTGGCATCATCACACCTCCTCCTGCCCTGTGGCATCTCATCCTCTCCCATGGCATCTCAAGCTTTGTTTTGTTGTGATGCCAGGTTGGGGTTACCAAAATTCCTTGTAAGTTTAAAGAGTTTGCAGCATCAGTAAGGATAAATTTGGACCAACACAAAATAGTTAAAGTAGAACTGGCAGTATAATCTTCCTTTCTACCAGCAAAGAGTTACTGAAAACAAGTCAAAAAGTTGTCTATCAAAGACCTGAAAGGTTTCTGCAATTATCTAAAACTAAAAAACCTGAGTGCCTAGTCATTATAAACATAAGCAACTCATAACACGTACTTTCTGACTCAACAAAAATCTTTCTGCAATTTCTTTATCTATTAATTCAAATTAGTGCCAAGATATTCAGAAAAAGAGAAAGAAACCTAGTTTACAGGATTTCATTTAATGCTAAATGTAAGATGAGAATTATGGCTTCAAGTTTAATTAGAAGTGTATGAAATAAACCAATTGAGAGAACACGATTGCTACCTGTGAAATAAGAGGTGTTGTTAGTGAGACTGAATGATAGGACAGTTAATACTAATCTCTTTCTCCTTATCTCCCCGAAGAAGGCTACAGAGGAGAGAAAAGAAGCAAGCAAGAGGGAGAATACAACGTACTTTTAAATCAATAGCTCCATTGAGTACATGTTTTGTAACATCTAGAGTTAGAAACAGGAGAGCTAGAAATGTTAGTTCTCGGGTTTATCATTCATTGTGCATTTGATATTTAATTACGCAACATGCTGCAGCAGGCCACTGCAGAAAATATTTTAACAAGGTGATAGCGATTTCAAGCAGAATCTCAATAGTTTACTCATAGGCCTTGGTTGTAGAGACCTACATATTGACATGAGTGACTGCTCTACAACCTAAGAACATATCATGACATTAGTACATGCTGCCTTTAGCAAAACAACTTGTATGTACTGTTTGTAAAAGCTTGTTCCTATACAGATATGTAAGAGCACAATGCTCTCAGGAAACCTCTGTTCCAGTCTATAGAATCTATCTATTCTAATCTCTAATAAAAACAGTAACACATAATTACACATTTGCCAGCTCTTTGCTTTTTCCACCTTGAAGGAATCCTGCCAAGCCAGCTAGAGCTGTACAATACCTGGAGAAAGGAACAAAATCAGCCTCAACACTTTTTTGATTCTAAAATATTTAACCAGCATCAATGTGCCTCTAAAGGCTAGAAATCCCACAANAAAAAAAGGAAGAAATCAGAAAAGGAGATGTTTTGCACCAGGAGATGCTAGTCCATTACAATTCCAGTTAGAAAGACACTCCGTAAAGTACCATTTAAAACACCATTTACTAGAGTTAACACTATAGCAAAAGAGAAAATAGTACAGATAATCTTACCTCCCTTTAGATGCTGGGAGTCCTAAGTTGTGCAGCAGGCCTCTGATCAGCAAACAACACACTGTGCAGACCCTGTTTGTAGAAAGAGTTACCCCATCTTGGTCATTGGAGATACTATAGGATTTTCTTACAAGGAAACCCTATTCACTATTTCTACTGTTGAACTGGAAGGATATTCACAGGAGAACTTCCTGATGCACTTTTAGATAAAGGCAAGGCCACTCAGGTGGGTGGCATTACCTAGGCTAAAAGTCTAAAAGTAAACACCTGGGGAGGTACTCAGATGGCTTAAATTTAGGTGTCTAAAATTCCTGTTATAGTCAGCAATGGTCTAATCAATATAGCCAACAGATTCCAGCAAACCAGTGATTTTACCCTATACACCTAGTCTCTAGTAAACTGAGCTACCCTGTGAGAGACTTTGAAAGATCCTGTGGGACTCCTGTGAGAGATTAATGGTAATGGTAATTTATATACCAACTGGTCCAGCGCTTCAAGGTAAGTGCTTCAGTTGCAAAGCGAATCCCACCCCGGTGCTGGATTTTGTTAACTAGAGCCTGTGTGCCAGCCAGTTCAGAATAGTGAGCACCCCATGTTGCCGGAAAACCCACTTTTGGAAAACTGCTGGTAACCATCAGCTGGCAGGAGTCTGTCACCTTGCACTTTCTCAGGTCCCACAGAACCTCTGTGTGCAAAATCTACCCTGTACCAGTCACTAAGGGCAAGTGGGACTTGCTGATTTAGTCTGATCTCCTTTGCAAATGTTGGACTCTGTGACAGATATTCCATTTCCCCAAATAAATTCCAGGCAATCCTAATGCTATAACTACCAACAGACAACATCAACAGCACTGCCAAGGTGGCTGTTCCTCCATGTAAAATAGCTTATTAAAAGCTATTGATTTTAGCCACAGCAGAGATTGTATGCCTCTAATAAAATAACTGCATGAACTAAGCGTAATCAATGAAACTTTTTTCAAGCATTTTCTTCTTTTGACACCTTTCAGTAAGCACTTCTCAGCAAGAATGGACAAAAATAATCATCAGCCTGAGTCCTATGTTACATCCTTCACTAGATGAAATTCTACAGTTAACACAAGGTAGAAAAGCATATGATCCCTGCCAGGCAGCAAGCTAACAGTATTTTAGAATCACTAGTGGAAAAAAAAAAGCATTCTTAGTAAGAAATTAAAATAAAATAATACTTGCTGACTCCCACCAGAGGTCAGTCACATCATAGGAATGAAATGAGTCACCAAAATTCTAAGTACTCATTGAGCCTACATACGACAGAAATTGAAACTTGGCTTTTGACCCAATTTAAAGTCCTATTTCTACTTGTTTTATTGTATTATTTATAGTTGGGATAAACGTATCCCGCTTTAATAACATGAGTGCAGGAGAAAATACAGAGCTCTGGTAACGAAAAGAAACAACTAGCTGAATAAACGTCAGCTTAGCTTTCAGTGACTGAGAAACAGTGAGAAAATTCTATAAAAACCTAAGGTGCTGGTAATTTTAACTAATGCTGTAGATAAGACTGTATATGATGGACATGGATGACAATAAGCTATCATTTCACCACGGTACATCTCTTGAGCTGAAAGTCACAGGAGTTGGGAGAAGCAGGATTTTTTCTTAGTAGTGCAGTAGATCTAGACAATTTGCATAAAGAAGTTATTATGTGTGCCTACATTAATCAAGACTTCTAGTAGTTACTAAAAATTGTATTACTTCTCTGACTAACTAAAATAAAACACAACAGAGATTGCAGTGCTAAATATAATCTCAGAATCCAGAAAAAAATACAACTTTATGCACTCAAATGTGAGTAGTCCTATTTAAATAAAAGGTCTCCATCCTTAACACGTGAAAGAATATTAAAATATTTTCCTGTTAGATGTGTATAACTTTTTTTTTCTTTACGCAGCACTCGTTAGACCACATCTGTAATATTACATCCAGTTTTGGGCCCCCAACATAAGAAAGGCATCAACAACATGGAGTAAGTTCAGCAGAGGACCACCAAGATAAAGCCATGAGCAACCCAGTCTGACCTCATAGTTCACCATGCTTTGAAGAGGAGGTTTGGCTAAATTGTCTCAGAAGGCCCCTTCTCATCTAAATCATCCTCTTGTACTATCTTACGATCCTATGAACCTGTCCTATGACCCACAGAACATCTCTTTTCCAGGCAGTTCCAGTCACTCTATCTCAAAATAATGAAGTAAAACTGGAAAAGTTAGCGAAAGTCAACAAGGATGGTCAAAGATTAGGTGTTATCTAAAAGACAAAATAGGCTAGAGCTCTTCAACCTGTGAAAGGGATGGCTGAAAAGAGCTATGAAGCATGACTGACACAGAAACTGAATAGAAAATCATTATTTGCTACCTGTCATTAAAGAGGGAGTCCATGGATTACCCAATGGATGTTTTAAAAGTAGTGAACGCAGATGCTTTTCTGCAGGACTTTAAAAACAGAATTCAGTGCAGTGGGATATTTTGGAGATTAAAAGTTTAGGGGGACAGATAAATGCCGGCATATCCATGATCTGAATGTAACATTTAGTACAAGAATCTCATAGTTCATAATTGCCCAAAGATATAATATGAAGAGGGAAAGAACATATTTTGTGCCCTTATATCCTTTGCACCTCCATCCACTGGAAACTTTTGTCTGCCCATGGCAGGGGGGTTGGAACAAGATGATCTTTAAGGTCCCTTCCAACCCAAACCATTCTATGGTTCTATGAAACCTATGGTTGTTCAGTTGTTCAGTAAACATGTTCCATGCTGCAAGTTACCATCCAGCTGCACAAACAATTGGAGGAGGAGAGTAGAGACGTAGAAGTAGGAGAAGTAGTAGAGAAAAACAAGCAGATGTTGTCCGATAAATGTCTGTGGATTAAAAGCCCACATGTTGTACCTGATAGCTGCAGGTCGGTGGAGTTGGATCCAGTGGAATGAGCTTATGTCAGGAGGTTAGTCAGCGTGTAACACGACAGTTCCTCTCAGTCCCTCAGCATGGAGCAACGGTCTCAACAAACCAGGTGCAGCTATAGCTAAACGGCTCAAAATTCATGTCATCATAGAATTGTCTGGGTTGGAAGAGACCTTTAAGATCATCAAGTCCAACCACTAACTTAACACTGCCAAACCCACCACTAACCCATGTCCCTCAGCACCACGTCTGCTCATCTTTTAAATACTTCCAGGGGTGGTGACTCCACCACTGCCTGTTCCAGTGTTTGACAACCGGTTCAGTGAATAAATTTTTCCTAATCTCCAACCTAAACCTCCCCTGGGGCAACTTGAGGCTGTTTCCTCTTGTCCCATCGCCTGTTCCGTGGGAGCAGAGACCGACCCCCACCTGGCTGCACCCTCCTTTCAGGGAGCTGTGGAGAGCGAGAAGGTCTCCCCTCAGCCTCCTCTTCTCCAGGCT